>CM053027.1:132385003-132411913 GCA_028564925.1 Lithobates sylvaticus
AGAGTACTCCCCATGTATCACCACCCTCTGAACTCGCCCTTGTAGCCATTTTTCAATCCATGTACTCACCCTATGGTCCATGCCAACGGATCAGGCTCCTCTAACCCAGTAAAAGAAATTTCCCAAATTTGGACAATGCTATGTCTGGGTAGTGTATAAGTAAAAAATATTTGCACACCCGTCTACTAAAATAAATCTTGCCAAGCCAAAAAGTGAAACTTAAACCTTCTTCTCCTTTATTTGACTGTGAAATGGTTATGATTTCATGGATATGTTTTTGTGAATAAAAAAATTAGTTGAGCCACTATGCCAGTTTCCTATTGTTCCTTTTGAGCATTTTTACTTGCACTGATCTATCCACCCCACCCTTCTGAGCTGCTAATGACAATTAATAGATCCTGTGGGTTTATGAGACTTATTCCTGGGAAGATCACGCAGGAGGGTTTACTATATCTAATATCTAATAGAATCATACCCTTGTGGGGTTCCTCAGCGGTGGCCTGTGTTTTCCACTTCTACATATCTTCTGCATTAGCTGGAAGGAAGCTTTTTCACTTTTATGAGTGTTTTTCAGACTTTTTTTTTTTTTTTCACAATTATGTTATTGCCTAATATTTATTTGGGTTTCAGCTGGTTCAATTTAAGCAATTGACCAAAAAAAAACCAGGATAGCTGGATTCTTTCTGTGCAGAGAGGCACCCAGGATTTTGCACTCTCCAGTTTTAGTTTAATACAACCCCTATATGGTCAGTTATATTGTTTTATCTATGTAATAGTGCAGCACTTTTTTTTTTATCATTACCTGTACCCAGCCTTAAGTTTATCTTTTCAGTCTGTGTTTCGACGGCCCAATCATTTTCATGTAATTGCTGGATGAGCAAATTACACTATATTTTCAAAAGTATTGGGACACGTGCCTTTACATTGCACCTGAACTTTAATGGGCATCCCAGTCCGTAGGGTTCAATATTGAGTTAGCCCACCCTTTGCAGAGCTATAAACAGCTTTAAAACACTCTTCTGGAAAGGCTGTCCACGTGGTTTTGGAGTGTGTCTATGGGAAATGATTTGACCATTATTTCAGAAGCGGCAATTGTGAGGTCAGACACTGATGTTGGACGAGAGAGGCCTGGCTCGCAGTCTCCACCCTAATTCATCCCAGGTGTCCTATCGGGTTAAGGTCTCTGGACTTTGTGTACTGTTAAGCCCCATACACACGCTCGGACAATCCGCGGACAAGGTCGGTCGGACTTTGTCCGACGTACTTTGTCCGATGTTGTCGTTGCGTACACACGGTCGGACTACGTTGTCGGAATATCCGGTCCGGAAGAACGTCGTGACGTAAGTCGTCGTCCACGAGATTACAAAAGGGAAGTTCAGCACCACGTCAGGCACCCGTTGGGCTCCTTCTGCTGATCCCGTGTTTATCGAGAGTTAGTGGAAGTTTGGTGACTTAAGATTCGCGCTTCTCAGTTTTCTGACTCAGATCGTTACTGCTCTTCAGTTTGTGCTTGTCGTGCGTATCTGTTTATTAGTGCGTGTAGTCAGTTCGCATTTGTTGGTCATTGCGGCCTATATCTTGATATAGGACGCTTTGATTTGCACTGCTTATTGTCTGCTCGTTGCTGGTATTCACTTCGTTCTTTCAGGCCTTGCTGTTTATCGGTGCTTTCTGTTTGTCCGTTCTGACCAGCCGACCTTTTGTGACCTTCTGAGCGATGTTTCCCGTGCGTACTCGTCGCCGAGTTCGTGCTGTACGCGGAATTGGTGTCGGGCTTTTAGCTTTGACCCAAGACCCGTCCATGAACAGAGTGATGAGGAGTATGTGGACCAAGAATTGGTTGCTTCAGCGTGACCAGTTCTCGCACATGCCTTTGCTTCGTGAGATCCGGGAGAATAATCCTGATGATTTCAGGAACTTTCTCAGGATGACGGACCCCGATTTTCACCGTCTTTTGGCTTTGCTGACCCCCTTTATCAGCCGGCAGGATACCTGCATGAGACAAGCCATTACTCCGGAGCAGAGGCTTGTTGCCACGTTGAGGTACTTGGCGACAGGGAGAAGTCTTCAGGATTTGAAGTTCTCTTCAGGTATCTCTCCCCAGGCCCTGGGAATCATTATTCCAGAGACCTGTTCTGCCATCATTCAGGTCCTGCAGGAGGACTATATTAAGGTAACATTTCTACTTTACTATTCCCTTCTATGTATGCTCTGTTTGCTAATGACTTGTATTTTTGACCTCCTTCCCTAATTACCATGATTGCAATATGTTCTAATATGCTGTGCCCCTTTTCTCCTTCATGCATTTTTCCCTTCACTTACCTCACCAGCATGCTCTTCTGCCCCAATAGACACCTATGGCCTACTCACTTAAGCAATGTCTTTTGTCTGCTGCATAGTATTGTTTGCCCCAAAACACCCCCTAAAATATGCACAAATGTTTGCTGTGTGGTTTACTTCATGTAGAGCCCCCTTTTTTTTGTTCTTTTGGTGGGGGGGGGGGCAAACTCATTAGGAACCCCCTCCCCCAACTGCTCTGTCAGATGGTACCAATCCTTTATCTGCTGGCTTTCCCAAGGTCCATACACACTATATACCTACCTCTTTATAGTGCGCATCTTTAGGGATGAATTCAGCAAAGCATGTAGTGCAAGGGACTGCCTCCATACATTCCATTTCCTATTTTTTTGTCTTCTTTCCCTCCTATTAGCTTGCTTGGTAATTTAATAATGTCACACTGTGCCTGCCTTTTTTGGGGGGGGGGGGGGGGAAATGTTATTTGATCTTTCCTGTGGCCTGCCAATAGTGTTAAGTACAGAGGGTCTGGCCAAACTAGGCCACATTATTGAGCCATTTGCCAATCAATGAAGTGCAGAGGGTTACCTGTCCACCACCCCCCCCCCCCAAAACCATAGTTATTGCCAATGTCCCATCAGAAGTGGGGGGATTGATGGGGGGGTGAGTAATCTGTGAAGGGGAGCCTCTACTTTTCTGTGTAAATACTTTCCAGCCTCCAATTTTATACAATGCTCTTGTTCCAAGATGTTGATTGTCTAATCTGCTTGCAATGTTTAGGTGCAAAGTGACTAATTTTTTTTTCTTGTTTCACTCCACAGTTCCCTTCCACGCCACAGGAATGGCAGACTGTGGCCTCCCACTTTGCCAGCCGTTGGGACTTTCCTAACTGCGGAGGGGCAATTGATGGGAAACACGTCCGCATCGTCCCACCGCCCAACTCGGGGTCCTAATATTATAATTATAAAGGGTTTAATAGTGTAGTGATGTTGGCGGTGGTGTCGGCAACATACGAGTTTATGTATGTGGACGTGGGGATGAACGGCCGGATATCGGATGGTGGGGCCATTACGCACACGGAGTTCTACTGGCGTCTCCAAAGTGGCAGTCTGTGCTTGCCACCTCCAGAGGAGAATGCCGAAGGACTCCCCTTCGTCTTTGTCGCAGATGAAGCGTTTGCGCTGACTCCCCATGTGATGAGGCCGTTCCCGATGAGGACCCTCACCCCGGACCAGAGGGTCTTCAACTACAGGCTGTCCAGAGCCAGAAGAGTGGTGGAGAACGCTTTTGGCATCCTGGCCAGCCGCTTCCGCCTGTTCCTGACGGCATTTAACTTGGCGGAATACAAACTGAACCACATAGTTCTTGCCTGTTGCATATTGCACAACTTCCTCAAAAGACATAACAGGAACTATGTGGTGCCCGTTGGCCCAGATGTGGAGGGCCCTCCAAATGCGGACCTCACAGCCCTTCGAGTGGCACGTCCAGGCTTGCCCCCTCTCAATGCCCGCGTGGTCCGGGACCAATATATGGAATACTTTGTGGGTAGGGGGGCCATTGCTCTGCCTGACGATGTGTGAGAGGCATTTTTTAATAAATCTGATATTTTAACCAACCTCTGATTTCTTGTCATTTCAGTCTTCTTTTTAGCTTATTTTACTTTGACATTTTTTCCCTTTGCCTTCGACAGTGGTAATGCACTTTCTGGGCAAAAGGAGGTAACAGTCTCTTCTTCCCAAAAAGATTATTCTCATGTGTGTTTGCTACCTAATCTTTGGTCTAGAGAAGGTTTGTCCTGCATAACTGACACCCAAAATACTCCTTTTCAGCACCAGGTGTGACATGTGTGTATTCTCCAAAATGCTGTGCTCCGTGTTTTCGTACAAAGCACTGTGGGTGTCATTTACATAAGTCAAATCCGCTATGCTCTACAAGTGCATTGAAAAAGTTCCCTGGGAAAGGAAATTGCAGTGCAAAGTGGATTTGCCTTTAGTAAATAACACCCATTGCCCCCCATATCCTTTACATTTTACATACATAATGCATTGTTTTATTTAAATAAGGAAGCCACACATTTTGAAAAATAAAAAAGTTTACTTGGAAAACATTCACAAGTGCGTTTACAATCTTCACGCCAAAACTGACAACATCTTGGTTATTTACAACATTATTTACAAAGATTACGCAATTTGTAAAACCAGGCATGGAGCTAAGCAGAACCTATGAAGTAGGAAAGTTCAACTTTGTAAAGTGAAGACAAGATCAGACATGACTATATGTTCAAAGTGTGTTTGATCTTGCCTTCATCACATGGGGGGGGCACCCCCGAAAAGTGGAAATTTGGAACATGCACACAATTTGGTTCTGAAAATGGTCATTAGATGGTAAAACACATGCCTAGAAGCTTCAAAAGTGCCATTTTCCATCATGGGGATGAATGGACGTTTTTTGGGGGTGCAACCCCTTCACCACAACCACTTTCGTAGTTCGTAAAGTGTTTGCACCCCCAAAAAAACGTTGCCATTCATCCACCATGATGGGAGCTAGCACATGTGGACACAATGTGTGCATGTTCCAAATTTCACACAGTTTTTAAGTTGCAAATGTGTTCAGAAGCTGGCACAAATGTGTGTAAATTACTTGGTGCTTTTTCATATTTTTCCTAAAACATCAATGATGTTCTTCAATTTTTGTTGAACATCATTGATGTTTTGCTTTATGTAATCTAGATCTCGATTGCAGACCATTATCTCTCCGATGAGTACGTGGGCACTCTCTGTGGTAAAGTGCGATTTTTCTTCCACAACATCCACGTCACCTAAAAACCACAAACAAAAAAAATGGGGTGTTGGAAATGAGGCAGCCATACATGGATTAGCTTACCAGTAGCTGTGTTCTCCCACACTCACCTGTTGTGGTGACAATTTCTCCAAGTTCGATGATCTCTCCTTCCTCCTCCTCCTCTGCTTCTGCTCTTTCCCCTTTTTTGGTAGGTGTTGGTTTGGGGGTTTCCTCAGACGGCCCAAGTTTTCGCTCCCCTATGAGAATGTCCAAAAGGAAGATTTAGCAACACAAGCTATTGAGGGCAGAAATAGGAAATGACAAACATTGCTTGAAAGTGACGGACACTATTTTAGTTTGGCCAGTTACAAATGTCAACTACATGAATGAAGTCACTTTGTAAAGGTGCTAAACTGACTAGCTTTTTGGTAGAAGTTTGTGTGATGGAGACCCCCCTCTAGTATCCACTGGAGCACATGTGTGGAAAAGCATAATAAAAAGGGGGTTTGGGTGTCCCAGCACTAGTGCTCTAGAGTCCAGATGGGTAAACAGCTACTGAGTGACCTCTCCTTTACATTGAATAAATTGGCTTTACATTCTTGATGACATTTCTAGTGAGAACAAACTTCCTTTCCCCAAAAAAACACCAAACATCGTATTATAAGTGGCCGAACGATCGAGGTTGCGTACGATCGAATGCACACACGACCATGACAGTGGCAGAAAGATCGAGGCTGAGTACGATCGAATGCACAGACGAACCTGAAAGTGGCCATTTTGGAATGTACAACTTGGTAAAAATCAAAACACAATGGAGCAGTATGCAAGCAAGAAATCAAACACAAAACACAACTACTTACTTTTTTGAAGAATTCTCTTGATCTTTCTGTACTGATCGGCCTCCCTCAGTTTCAGGTCTGACCAGCGTTTCCTGAGTTGCTCCTTGGATCGTTGTACCCCAAAATTATTGTACAGCCTTCTCACAACTTTAGACATGATCTTGGCCTTGCGGACATTGGGGTTGAGGTAAGGCCCATACTTCCCATCATAGTCGCTCCTCTTTAATATGTCCACCATCTCCAACATTTCTCCAAATGACATATTGGAGGCCTTGAATTTCAGGTTCCGGGATCGGGACGTTTCTGCCTCCGGACTTTCCTCGTCCTCCTCCTCGTTGGTGGGATATTTGTGGCGCACCTGCTGTGTCCCCGCCATGTGCTCTCCCCACTACGCCGTAAAGAGAAGGGGTGGGGAATAGACGAGAAAGATCGTCAGGGGCGGGCGGAGTTTGAAGCATGCGCAGTGTATATAAAACGTCACACGCCTGTGTCGTAGCCACGATCTGGGAGACGAGGGGAGAGAAAACTCACACGAGACGATCGCTACAAACGAAGGTACAATTTAACGTTGGTACATAACTAGCCTAGACTGATTTGAACTTGAGGCTTCTTTATGGAGAAGATTAGGAGAGTTTAGCCTGACATAATTTTGAGGGTTTTGTGTGTTGTTGTGTCTTGCAGAGATTGATATGAAGGGATTCAACGACATGAGTTTTCTCCCCCTCTTCATTGCCAAATACAGGGATTTTCCCATATTGTGGCAGGGTATACACCCACATTACACCAACAAACCAAAGAGGCACGCAGCCCTGGAGGAACTTGTGGAATTTGTCAAGCCAAGGTTCCCCACGGCAACTGTTGATGATATTAGAAAGAAAATTGGCAGCCTGAGGAGTGCGTATATCAGGGAGAGGAAGAAGGTCGTGAAGTCTGAGGAAACTGCAACTTCAGCAGATGAGGTCTATGTCCCCAAGCTCTGGTACTATCAGAGTCTCCATTTTCTGAAGGACCAGGCTGATGTCACGGAGCCAACCTCAACTCCTCCTTCCACGCTTCCTTGCGCACAGCCCACCCCTGATGAGGCTTCCGAGGAGCAACCTGGGCCTTCCAGTCTGGAAGAGGTGGAGGAGCCCAGCTTGTTCCAGGTATAGTAGTTTTGCTACCATTTAGGGGAATAATGAATGATGTTCACTTAATTCAGGATCGCCAATTGCTTAGTTCCTAACGTGTTTGACATATCAACAGACAGTGGTGTGGGAGACATTTGGGGCCAGAATCTAAACTGCTGGGCTGAGAATTGTATGGTTTTCTATTTGTAAACATTTTGCACCAGTCACTAGATGAGAATTGTGTGTGTTTGATGAACAAATAACTGAAACTATGTCCCTTTTTCCTACACAGGAAGACCTCAGCCAGGAGGTGGCTGTGGAAGGTGGCAGTCAGGAGGTGGCTGTGGAAGGTGGCAGTCAGGAGGAGGCAGGGGTTAGTGGCAGCCACCAGCTGGGTAGTGGCAGCCAAGAGGGGGCTAGGCCTCGGAGCCTGACTGACACCCAAACCCCTCCCCTCCGCCCTCCGTACAAAAGGGCGAGAAGGGGGGGTTATGCGGCACAGTCAGCGCTCCGGATGATAAGAGAGGCTTCAGACTCCCTACATGCCACACCCGCCGACGAGGAGACCTTTGGCTCGGTGGTTGTCACAAAAATGATGGGTATGGAGGTGAGGCAACGCAACATGTGTGAGGGGCTCATCCTCCATGTCCTAAATAAGGGTAGGGCTGGGGAGATGACCCCAGTCACACATGTTTGCCATAGCTACCATGCTCCACCTCCTCCTCCTCCTCCTTCTGCCACCCCACCAGCACGACAGCCACAGCGTGGAAGGAAGCGTGGAAGGAAGACCTGAGAGTGACGACCTGGAATCAGTCTGGTCTGAGAGAAGATGGAGCCTCTCGTAGTACCAGAGCCTGGGGACCTAGATGGCATCTGCTGCAGTTCCGGATACTTTGGACTTCACGACCAGATTGCACTCCCCTTAATATACGTACTCCTCAGGCCCCCAATTTTCTACGCTTGAACAATGATGGTTGCCGTGGGGGGCCAAGGCTTTGCAAATTCCCCAAGTTTCACCATGGCTGCGTTCCTCTTTGGTTTGTTGGTGTGACCTAAATAAAGGTTTTTTTTGATTTGAAATAATCATTGACTATTGTGTTTTACTTTGCTACAATGACAGTTTTTCTTTGAGTAAGCAGGTACATTTCACTAATCCTAAAGTAGAATTAACAAGGGGCACCAACAACAAACAAACTCCTAGTAAATGTAAGCAAGAAATACAAATGTAAATAATGTGTTTTTGGTAATTTGAGACACACAACCCCCCTCCAAAAAAAAAAAAAAAAAAAAAAAACATTCAAATATGTATTCCCCCAAAAAAAAAAAAAAGACAAATCATGGTAAAAAAATAACAAAGATTCTTTTCCGTTCTGAGTAAAAATAAACATGTAGTGTATAAATGGTGCAAAGTAATAAAGAAGTAAGTTTGTGAGAAGTGCGGGTGAATAGGAGCAGCTAAAAGATGTCATTCTTGTTGCATTGTAAAGAAAAAGAGAATGCGCTGCATTAAAGACATTTTAACATTGCAGCGTGACGAATGTGCTGTGTCGATTAGGAAAGGTAGTTTTACCTGACCGAGCGCTTCCGTCACAGAATTTCTTCTGAGCATGCGTAGCACTTTGTCCGTCGGACAAGCGTACACACGCTCGGATTTGGTGTGATCGGACCGGGTTGACGGCAAATCTTTCCAGCAGGAGATAAGACTTTGTCCGACGGACAAACCGACGAACACTGTCCGATGGTGCATACACACGGTCTGATTTTTCAACAACCTTGTCCGATCGGACCAAATTGATGAAAAAGTCCGACCGTGTGTATGGGGCTTTAGGGATTTCCATCTCTTCAGCTTATTTATCCACATTCCAGTGAGTACCATGACTTTGCCATGAGTTGCCCTGTTGAACTTCCAGTGACCAGTATGAAGAGAGTGAGAGCGATAACACCAAATTTAACACACCGGTGCTCCCCATTCACACCTATGACCTTGTAACCCTAACGAGTCACGTGGCCTAATTGGCAATCTTCTTTTAGCCTAGGTCATCTTTATGTAAAGAAACATTTTTTTTTTCACTTAGAGAGTTCTTTGCCATGTTGTACTTCCAGTGACAGTATGAGAGAGTGAGAGCTTTTTGTTTCCAGCAGTTTAGACATTAATGGCTTTGTGTGTTGAGTTATTAATTTGAGTTATTTTGAAGAGTAATACAAAAATGTTCATCAATGTGAGATTACATTGTACAATGCAAAGAAGAGCGCAATATTGGTAAATAAATGATATAGTGTGTGGTGCATCTTTGACATTGAGATCTACACCTGCAAAGAAATTGATGATCAACTTTGGAAATGAAAGGAAAAGGAATGGGATAAAATATGGTCCTAAGGGAAATGGCGATGAGGGGGAAAAAAATCTAAAGAAAATTAGGGAAAAATTTAACAAGGTGTAGATCTCATCATACGGGAAGAAACCTAGTTAAATAAAACATTAAATGTCAATGGTACAGCTACAGTAGTTAGTAAGGTTGAATAAAGACATCAGTCCATCCAGTTCAACCTGAGTGAGTGCCTATTATTGTCCCTATCCCTTGACATTGCACACTCACATCAGTCCCTACCCTCAAGGAGCCCACAATCCAAGGTTCCCATTCATATACTAGGGCCAATTTTTTGGACAGAAGCCAATTAACCTACCTGCATGTCTTTGGATTGTGGGAGGAAACCCACGCAGGCACAGGGAGAACATGCAAACTCCAGGCAGGTAGTGTCACGGTTGAGATTTGAACCAGCAACCCTTCTTACTGCTAGGTGAGAGTGCTACCCACTACACCACTGTGCTGTATTGTGTACATGTCCGAAAAGCAAAAATGTCATACACAAGAAAATCACACCATAATGGTGAAGGATAGGGATAAGAGCATAGATGCTAAATACATATTTTTAATAGCCCATTTTAATTTTTTAATTTTATTTTTTATTTTATGCTTTAACCATTGTATGCAAATGTAACGTAATTTCTCAATATGGAACATTTGGAAAGTAAACAAGCTTACTATTATCTGGCATAAGTCTCATATCTATTTACAAGCAGGGATGGTTTGCTAGTCTTATCTAATTCTGAAAGATAAAAGCCAGAGCTTGTTTTGTCCCTAGGCAGTTTCCAAGGAAACAGAAATGTCTTCCACAACACTATGAATATTGGTGGATTTATACAATATATAGAGGCTTGGCTAGCAATGTCCCAGCCAACATAAGTGACATGCAATATACTGCATCAGTGCTTTGCTATTACCTCTGCAGGAGATGTGTAATTTGTTTTAACATATTACTCTACTTTTGTTTTTTTTTACATTCGGTGAAGTGGACCTTGCATTTGGATTCTTAAAGAGGAGGGCCGGGCAAAAAAAAAAAATTAAAAATGTCAGCAGCTACAAATACTGCAGCTGCTGACTTTTAATAATCGGACACTTACCTGTCCCGGGGTCCAGCGATGCGGGGGAACGAGACCCCCCCCTCGTTCCCCGCTCCGCTCACGACGCCGGCATTCTTAATGTGGGAACCCGGCTGGGCTTCACAGCCGGGCACCCACTGCGCATGCGCGAGCGGCGCCGTGCGCCGTGATTCGACGCTCACTCATCTGGGACACATGACATGTCCCAGATGACTGTGCGTTGCCTACAGGAAGTGACTTTTAGCCCGGGCTATGAAGGTGGCAGACTTCGAGGGACCCCCCTAGCAACAGGCATTTAGAGGTGAGTAAAAAATTTTTTTTTTTCCAAAACTTATTTTTTTTTAATTTTTTTTTATGAATTTTTAAGCCCCTTTTTGTTTTTTTGGTTGCAACCCCACTTTAAGTTCTTATTCATTAAATAAGACTTTAAAAATCAAAATGCAATACTCTTAGACACCCCCATGTGAAATAAGGTAACATTTTAAACAAATCACACAGGAGTAAAAAACAAAAATATACTCACCTCACACTCTTGCTTTCACTGGTAGCACCTAGGCAAGAGTGGGGTCATGGGCCTTCCAGAAAGATTCTGGCACAGTTCAGAAGCCTTATCTTCAGAGAAGAGATGCTCCAGTGGGGTTTTAACTGTTACATAGATATTGCGTTTTGATGCAAGATTTGCTTTAATGTACATGTAGTTTCGAAAGCCATATTTTCTAAGTAAAAATATGACAGTAATATTTTCAGGACCTCCCTGCCCCCTTAAAGTTATTCCACCACTACAAACACGGAAGAATTTTTATTTGACTTCAGTATAGCCTCTGTTTTGTAATATGTGAAGCCAGCAAAATCACAAAATAAAACCAAGTACATTTACATTTATTCTTGATAGTATGAGAACAAAGTAGAACAAGCTTGATATTCTTGGAAAATATTCTGTCTCCATCCTCTCCAGTGTCACGCTGATTGACTTCACAAATTACGTACGCATTCTGGGTACTGACATTTTTTACCCTGATTCAGACCTGCTCTACTATGGCATGCTGTGAGTAGTGGCTTCATGTAAGAAAAAAATTTCAAATGTCTGCAAAAACAAATGACAGTAAACAGATTAGAACACATCAGCACTCTGGGTGATAGTTCAAAGTTGCACAACCAGAAAAACAAAAATAGAGGACAGAGCTTCCTAGAAGGGATTAGAACCTATATCAAAAATATAAAATGTTTATATGGAAACACACCATTGGTGTGTGCAGCCTATTGCATTAGGGTGTGCTCCCCAGAGCACAGACACATATGTGTGTATATCAGCAGAGCAGAGGACGGTGTCAGTAGAGCAGAGATTGGTGTCAGTAGTTTTTATTTTTATTATTGTTTACAATTTCATTTAAATTACTTTTTACAATATTATTTTTATTTTTTTATTTTTTTAGGAGCCCTGTTGGGGGGGGGCTTTGGGGAAATATCAAGGGTCTAAACAGACCCCTGATGTCTTGCTCTTGAGACAGAGAAAGAGACAGCGAATAGAGCTTCTCAGTCCCTTTCGCTGCAGCCTCAGCTGCACTGGATAGTGAACTAATGGGGAGTGCTTTGTACACAAACTGAATGAACACAGGAGTGATTAGTACAGGGGCCAGAGAATTAAATATTTACTGCCCCTTCCCTCACTCTCTATCCTGAAACATCCCCTGCAGCAGCTGGCGGGAGAGGGGGGAAGCTGGCAGAACTGTAGGGGGTAGACAGTGCCCACCAGGAAGTAGGGGAAATCGGCACTGCACAGGGTGATTAGGGTGTGCCCAGGCACACCTGGTACACCATGTGCGCACACCTATGAAACACACAAATCCATGAGTTCAACCTGTACCATATTTGTTTGCGGTTTGAAATGGTAAACTTAATGGCTAGATTTGGCCAGTTTGCCTGCTCAAATTCAGCCGGCAGGCATTAATTTTGTGGTACTTGATAAAATGCAATAAAATGTAAATATTATAGCCGAAAGACAGCTGCAGCGCGGACTCTAACTGGTGGGAGGGCGTCCCTGGATGTCCTCCTGTTTACTTACGCAATGCGTGCTCCTGAGAGCGTGCATCTGGGAAGTTATGTGCTGGCCGTGTCCCTTGGACACAGCCAGTCACAGATCGCTGTAAACGGCCAATCACAGCGCCCATTTACAGCGCGATCGGCGTGTCCAATGAGAGAGGATTTTATATGTAAACATATGAGATCATCTCTCAGCGCCGGCTCTCCCTCCTCACACAGAGACAACGTGTGAGGAGGGAGAGATGAACGGCTGCAGCGGCCGTAAGTAAAAATAAAAAAAAAATGGAAAATAAAGTGCCATCTGTCCCCACTGCCACCTGTCCCCACTGCCACCTGTCCCCACTGCTACCTGTCCCCAGTGCCATCTGTCCCCAGTGCCACCTGTTGTCAGTGCCATCTGTACCCAGTGCCACCTGTTGTCAGTGCCACCTGTTGTAAGTCCCACCTGTCCCCAGTTCCACCTGTCAGTGACATTTGTCCCCAGTGCCACCTGTCAGTGCGATCTGTCCCCAGTGCCATGTATAAGTTCCATCTGTCATCAGTGCCACGAATAAGTGCCATCTGTCATCAGTGCCACATCAGTGCCACGTGTAATCAGTGCCATGTGTCATCAGTGTCACATAGTGGCATCTGTCATCAGTGCCATATCAGTGTCACGTGTCATCAGTGCCACCTGTCATCAGTGCCATGTATCAGTGCCATCTGTCATCAGTGCCACCTGTCAGTGTCATGTGCCATCTGTTATCAGTGTCACGTGTCATCAATGCCACGTATCAGTGCCATCTGTCATCAGTGTCATGTGTCATCAGTGCCACGTATTAGTGCATCTGTCATCAGTGCCACGTATTAGTGCCACATGTCATCAGTGCCACGTATAAGTGCCATCTGTCATCAGTGCCACATATTAGTGCCATCTGTCATCAGTGTCATGTGTCATCAGTGCCCCGTATTAGTGGCATCTGTCATCAGTGCCACGTATCAGTGCCATCTGTCATCAGTTCCACATCGGTGTCACGTGTCATTGTCCTGGTGCTCCAGGGCCTTCAAAAGTGTAATAGGTAGTCAACAAGTTAGATGTGTAGTTTATGCTCCTAGAACACGTGATGGCGCTCCCTGCATGTTGGGCCTCTCTAAGTGGCTAGGCTGTGGAAAAGTCCCACACATGTGGTAATACTCAGGAGGAGTAGCAGAATGTATTTTGGGTGTCATTTGTGGTATACACATGCCATGTAAGAGAAATAACCTATAACCTCTGACAATAACCTATAACCTCTGACAATTTTGTGGAAAAAAATCAAAAAAAATCTTAATTTTGCAAAGAATTGTGGGAAAAAATGACAATGTCAAAATCCTCACCATGCCTCTTACTAAATACCTTGGAATGTCTACTTTCAAAAAAGGGTCATTTGGGGGATATTTGTACTTTCCTGGCTTGTTCGGGTCTCAAGAAATGAGATAGGCCACCAGTACATCAGATGTGATCAATTTTGTATGATTTGCTCTCTAACTTTCACAAAGACCAAATAATATCCACTAATTTGGGTTATTTTACCAAAGATATGTAGCAGTATAAATTGTGGCCAAAATGTATGAAGAAAAATTTATAATTTGCTAAATTTTAGCACAAAAACAAAGAAAATTGCGTTTTTTTTTCATTTAAAAAATCTAAAAAATAAATAAACCCAGAGGTGATCAAATACCACCAAAAGAAAGCTCTATTTGTGGGAAAAAAAGGACAAAAAATTCATTCGGATACAGTGTTGCATGACTGAGTAATTGTCATTCAAAGTGTGAGAGCACCGAAAGCTGAAAATTGGTCTGGGAATGAGGGGGGTTTAAGTGCCCAGTAGGCAAGTGGTTAAAGGTGCTGCTACAGTGGCTAAAATTTAGAATGGACTTACAATAGTACCCAAATCTACCCAATTAGGTTCTCACTTATTTCTTGGTGATGGGAGCAAGCCACTCCCGGATTTCTTCTACCTTATGGATTTTGGGTTTTATTTGCCCTGCCCAATAGTATATCCAAGATACCTGGCCTCTTCTAACCCTATGGCACATTTTTTAAGGCTTGCTGCTGGTATTCAGGATGGACTGTACTTTAGGGCAGTGGTCATCAACCCTGTCCTCAGGGCCCACTAACAGGCCAGGTTTTTGTATTACCTTGGGGAGATGCAGACTAGAATACTGCAATCACTGAGCAGCAAATTATATCACCTGTGATGTATTTCAGTTATCTTGCAAACCTGGCCTGTTGGTGGGCCCTGAGGACAGGGTTGATGACCACTGCTTTAGGGAGGTGACTTTCATCTGGATTGGCTCCTCTATCTTTCCAGGTCTTAATCAGATATATGTCATAAATTTGCTCTTTTTTAATTTGTATGGCTGGGAAACTTTGCATTGCACTTAACCTACTCACTCCACCATCTTATAAGGGCCCTGCCACTTGGCCAGAAACTTAAAGTGGTTGTAAAGTCAAAAATTTGACTTTTACCTACAGGTAAGCCTATAATGAGGCTTACCTGTAGGTAAAAAAAATATCTCCTAAACCTGTATGGTTTAGGAGATATTCCCCGTGCAATGCGCTGTTGACTGCACCGGCGCATACGCACTGGGGATTTCTCCACTGAAAGTCCGGCAGAATCCGAACCTTGCCGGGAAGAAGTCTCCCGTGCGCATGCGCGGCAGTGACGACATCGTGGCTCCAGCCACTCACAGCACTGGAGTCGCGATACCCGGAAGACACGCCGAGGCAACATGTCAGCTACCTCGGCATGGACCAGGTTAGTTATCGAAGCCTCGTTCTAAGGTAAGTTTTTTTTATAATGAGCTAGTATGCGGTGCATACTAGCTCATTTTGCCTTTTCCCTTACAGATGTATAAAAAAGAAAAAAAAGTTTCAGCGGATATACAACCGCTTTAAGTTACACAGTGAGAGCTAAGACCAGCACATGAGCCCCTGGGTGGAATGTTTTTACTCTTGATGACATGCTACTACCTGACTTGCTATTGTCTCCTACCTTGAGCCTCTTGAGTCTGTCGCAGATGCTCCCTGACAATGGGGGTCACAGCATCAATACATCAGGCATGCCTTTAATATGTTCTGTTGTGCTCTTGTATGTCATTGTCTTATTCTCCGAAGTTTTAGCAGCATCTAACAAATCATGGGGATGCCATCCATACAAAAGTTCAAAGAACCCTGTTAAGAACTTTTTGGTGATGGTTTTGGTGGAGCTATTTGTTAAAGGAACAGTCTCCAGATAATGGCAGAATCCATCCAGATAATGGCAGAATCCATAAAAACAAGGCTGTACTGGTGTCCCCTAGATGACCTAAAGAAAAAAATGAGAGAATCATTTTTAACCCCCTCCCCACTACATGTATCCAATAATGCTGGCTAGCAAGGAGATGGAGGTGTTACAGTGATTGTCTCTGTATCGCAGGTGCTGCAGGAGAGGAGCATTGTCATTCAAACACTGTAGGAAAGGGGCAGTGTTTGATTAACCACTTTAGCCCCGGACCAATTGTCAGCTTAAGGACCAGAGGTCTTTTTTCAATTTCGCACTGCACTACTTTAACTGGTAATTGCGCGGTCATGCAATTTTGTAACCAAACGAAATTTGCGTCCTTTTCTTCCCACAAATAGAGCTTTCTTTTGATGGTATTTGATTGCCTCTGTGATTTTTTATTTTTTGCGATATAAACGGAAAAGGAGCGAAAATTTTGAAAAAAAAAGAGATTTTCTACTTTTTGTTATAAAAAAAATCTAATAAACTCAATTTTAGTCAAACATTTGGGCCAAAATGTATTCAGCCACATGTCTTTAGTAAAAAAAAATGCCAATAAGCGTATATTTATTGGTTTGCGCAAAAGTTATAGCGTCTACAAACTAGAGTACATTTTCTGGAATTTACACGGCTTTTAATTTATGACTACCTATCTCATTTCTTGAGGTGCTAAAATGGCAGGGAAGTACAAAACCCCCCCAAATGACCCCATTTTGGAAAGTAGACACCCCAAGCTATTTGCTGAGAGGCATGTTGAGCCCATTGAATATTTTTTTTTTTAGTCCCAAGGGATTGAATAAAGACAAAAAAAAAAAAAAAAAAAATTTTTTTTAATAAAGTTGTCACTAAATGATATATTGCTCACACATGCCATGGTTATATGTGGAGATGCACCCCAAAATACATTTTGCTGCTTCTCCCGAGTATGGGGATACCACATGTGTGGGACTTTTTGGGAGCCTAGCCGCGCACGGGGCCCCGAAACCCAATCAACGCCTTCAGGGTTTCTAAGGGTGCAAATTTTTGATTTCACTCCTCACTACCTATCACAGTTTTGAAGGCCATAAAATGCCAAAATAGCACAAAACCCCCCCAAATGACCCCATTTTGGAAAGTAGACACCCCAAGCTATTTGCTGAGAGGCATGTTGAGTACATGGAATATTTTATATTTTGCCACAAGTTGCGGGAATATTACAAACTTTTTTTTTTTTTGCCCAAAGTTGTCACTAAATGATATATTGCCCACACATGCCATGGGCATATGTGGAATTACACCCCAAAATACATTCTGCTGCTTCTCCTGAGTACGAGGATACCACATGTGTGGGACTTTTTGGGAGCCTATCCGCATACGGGACCCCGAAAACCAAGCACCGCCTTCAGGATTTCTAAGGGCATAAATTTTTGATTTCACTCCTCACTACCTATCACTACCTATCACAGTTTTGAAGGCCATAAAATGCCAAGATGGCACAAAACCCCCCCAAATGACCCCATTTTGGAAAGTAGACACCCCAAGCTATTTGCTGAGAGGCATGTTGAGCCCATTGAATATTTTTTTTTTTAGTCCCAAGTGATTGAATAAAGACAAAAAAAAAAAAAAAAAAAAAAAATGTATTCAAAAAGTTGTCACTAAATGATATATTGCTCACACATGCCATGGTTATATGTGGAATTGCACCCCAAAATACATTTTGCCACTTCTCCTGAGTACGGGGATACCACATGTGTGGGACTTTTTGGGAGCCTAGCCGCGTACGGGGCCCCGAAACCCAAGCACCACCTTCAGCATTTCTAAGGGTGTAAATTTTTGATTTCACTCCTCACTACCTATCACAGTTTCGAAGGCCATAAAATGCCAAAATTGCACAAAACCCCCCCCAAATGACCCCATTTTGGAAAGTAGACACCCCAAGCTATTTGCTGAGAGGCATGTTGAGTACATGGAATATTTTATATTTTGCCACAAGTTGCGGGAATATTACAAACTTTTTTTTTTTTGCCCAAAGTTGTCACTAAATGATATATTGCCCACACATGCCATGGGCATATGTGGAATTACACCCCAAAATACATTCTGCTGCTTCTCCTGAGTACGGGGATACCACATGTGTGGGACTTTTTGGGAGCCTATCCGCATACGGGACCCCGAAAACCAAGCACCGCCTTCAGGATTTCTAAGGGCATAAATTTTTGATTTCACTCCTCACTACCTATCACTACCTATCACAGTTTTGAAGGCCATAAAATGCCAAGATGGCACAAAACCCCCCCAAATGACCCCATTTTGGAAAGTAGACACCCCAAGCTATTTGCTGAGAGGCATGTTGAGCCCGTTGAATATTTTTTTTTTTAGTCCCAAGTGATTGAATAAAGACAAAAAAAAAAAATAAAAAAAATTTATTCAAAAAGTTGTCACTAAATGATATATTGCTCACACATGCCATGGTTATATGTGGAATTGCACCCCAAAATACATTTTGCTGCTTCTCCTGAGTATGGGGATACCACATGTGTGGGACTTTTTGGGAGCCTAGCCGCGTACGGGGCCCCGAAACCCAAGCACCGCCTTCAGGATTTCTAAGGGTGCAAATTTTTGATTTCACTCCTCACTACCTATCACAGTTTCGAAGGCCATAAAATGCCAAAATAGCACAAAACCCCCCCCCAAATGACCCCATTTTGGAAAGTAGACACCCCAAGCTATTTGTTGAGAGGCATGGTGAGTATTTTACAGCTCTCATGTGTTTTTTGAAAATGAAGAAAGTAAAGAAAAAAAAAAAATTTTTTTTTTCTTTTTTCAATTTTCAAAACATTGTGACAAAAAGCGAGATCTGCAAAATACTCACCATACCTCTCAGCAAATAGCTTGGGGTGTCTACTTTCCAAAATGGGGTCATTTGGGGGTGGTTTGTGCCATCTGGGCATTCCATGGCCTCCGAAACTGTGATTGGCAGTGAGGAGTGAAATAAAAAAATTACACCCTTAGAAAGCCTGAAAGCGGTGCTTGGATTTTGGGGTCCCGTACGCGGCTAGGCTCCCAAAAAGTCCCACACATGTGGTATCCCCGTACTCAGGAGAAGCAACAGAATGTATTTTGGGGTGTATCTCCACATATGCCCATGGCATGTTTGAGCAATATATCATTTAGTGACAAGTTTTTGTAAAAAAAAATATTATTTTTTTTTTTTTTTTTCATTATTCAATCTCTTGGGACCAAAAAAAAAAATATTTAATGGGCTCAACATTGCTCTCAGCAAATAGCTTGGGGTGTCTACTTTCCAAAATGGGGTCATTTGGGGGGGGTTTGAACTGTCCTGGCATTTTATGCACAACATTTAAAAGCCTATGTCACACGTCACCCACTCTTCTAACCACTTGAAGATAAAGCCCTTTCTGACACTTTTTGTTTACATGAAAACATATTTTTTTTTTGCAAGAAAATTACGTTGAACCCCCAAACACTATATATATTGTTAAAGCAAAGGCCCTACAGATTAAAATGGTGGGTGTTGCATTTTTTTTTTTTTCCACACAGTATTTGCGCAGCGATTTTTCAAACGCATTTTTTGTGGAAAAAATACACTTTTTTTTATTTTAATGCACTAAAACACACTATATTGCTCAAATTTTTGATGAAATAAAAAATATGATCTTAGGCCGAGTACATGGATACCAAACACGACATGCTTTAAAATTGCGCACAAACACGCAGTGGCGACAAACTACATACATTTTTAAAAGCCTTTAAAAGCCTTTACAGGTTACCACATTAGATTCACGGAGGAGGTCTACTGCTAAAATTACTGCCCTCGATCTGACCTTCGCGGTGATACCTCACATGCATGGTGCAATTGCTGTTTACATATGACGCCAGACCAACGCTTGTGTTCGCCTTTGCGCAAAAGAAGGGGGGGCAGGGGTGCTTTTTTTTTTTTTTTTTTAGTTTTTCTTTTTATTTAGCTTTTTTATTTTATTTTTAAACTGTTCCTTCCATTTTTTTTTTCTTAGTTGTCATTTTTATTGTTATCGCAGGGAATGTAAATATCCCCTATGATAGCAATAGGCAGTGACAGGTACTCTTTTTTTGAAAAAATTGGGGTCTATTAGACCCTAGATCTTTCCTGTGCCCTCAAAGCATCTGACCACACCAAGATCGGTGTGATAAAATGCTTTCCCAATTTCCCAATGGCGCGGTGGGTATGCCCACCATTAGAATACCTCCCTTCATCCACCCACTTCTAATGATGGGCATACATGCACCATTTATATATGCCGAAGCATGGGGGCATCCTCCCGCAAAAAAAGTTATGCCACGTATACATGGTCGAACTTTTTTCGACCGTATGTACGTGGCATTAGGAGCAAAATCGCTCCTCCGCCCTCTGCTGCCCCCATGCTTCGGCATATATGCTCTTTTTTTTAACTGTGGTGGTGAAATCACCTCCTACAGCATTGGAGTCGCGGCTTTATGTATCGTGGGAGCAAACGCTGTTGCTGTCAAGATAAATAAATCCACGCTGCAACTGAATGGCGTACCTGCTAAGCAAATAATGGTTAACATTAAAACAAAGTAACATTACAGTATAACAGTAAGACCTTACCATACCATACCTGCAAAGCAAATACCAAAAAAAAAACATAGTAAAAAATAAAACATTTTGTTAACGCAACCGGTGCCTAAAATATATATATGCCGAAGCATGGGGGCATCCTCCCGCAAAAAAGTTATGCCACGTACACATGGTCGGACTTTTTTCGACCGTATGTACGTGGCATTAGGAGCAAAATCGCTCCTCCGCCCTCTGCTGCCCCCATGCTTCGGCATATATGCTCTTTTTTTTTAACTGTGGTGGTGAAATCACCTCCTACAGCGTTGGAGTCGCGGCTTTATGTATCGTGGGAGCAAACGCTGTTGCTGTCAAGATAAATAAATCCACGCTGCAACTGAATGGCGTACCTGCTAAGCAAATAATGGTTAACATTAAAACAAAGTAACATTAGAGTATAACAGTAAGACCTTACCATACCATACCTGCAAAGCAAATACCAAAAAAAAAAACATAGTAAAAAATAAAACATTTTGTTAACGCAACCGGTGCCTAAAATATATATATGCCGAAGCATGGGGGCATCCTCCCGCAAAAAAGTTATGCCACGTACACATGGTCGGACTTTTTCGACCGTATGTACGTGGCATTAGGAGCAAAATCGCTCCTCCGCCCTCTGCTGCCCCCATGCTTCGGCATATATGCTCTTTTTTTTAACTGTGGTGGTGAAATCACCTCCTACAGTGTTGGAGTCGCGGCTTTATGTATCGTGGGAGCAAACGCTGTTGCTGTCAAGATAAATAAATCCGCGCTGCAACTGAATGGCGCACCTGAAAACAAAAAAATGGTTAACAATAAAACATACCTGAAAAGCAAGCATGATAAAACATAATAAAACATTGCAGAATAGAATAGAGTAAAAAAGAGCAACAATAGAGAGAGAACAATAAAACGACAACTATTTTTGGTTTTTTATTTTATATTTTTTTTGGGGTTTTTTTTTTTTTTTTTTTTGTACTTTTTTATTTTTTTTTTATTTTTTTACACTTTTTTTTTAAACTATAACTATAATTTTAACTGTAACGGTCGGGTCTCAAAATGCGATGGCATTCTTGAGACCCTGTAACTATAATTTGAACTGCAACGGTCGGGTCTCAAAATGCGATGGCATTCTTGAGACCCTGTGAAAGTGTATCCTAGCCTGTGAAATGCTGTACCCTACGCTAATACCTCACTAGTTCGTGGTAGCGTTCAAAGCATTCACCAACGCAGAGACCAGGATTGTCAGGACAGCGTGGACAATAATAACGGGTGTCACGCCTAAATCCGCGCTTGCTACAGACACGACATCTTCTTTGGGGGGCTCGTTGGGTAGGGGTACTCTGGAGGGCATGAGGATAATGCCTCTCATGCAGCCGGCTTACTGCATTTGGTAGGGGATGGTGAGGTGTGGAATCGCCTGGATACAGGAGTTCCATGACAACCGCTCCCTGGAATTCAAGGAAGGGTAACGTCCCGCCTGAAGCTCCGTATAGCACATGAGCATTCAGCAAAGCCAATTGGAATAAATAAATAGACACTTTTTTGTACCAGCGTCTAGCCTTACGGACAACTAGGTACGGCGCCAACAACTGGTCGTTGAGGTCCACCCCCCCCATATTAAGGTTGTATTCGTGGATACAGAGGGGTTTCGTCACAACACCAGCCGCCGTACGAATTTGGACTGTCGTGTCTGCATGAAGGGAGGTAAGAACGAAAACATTCCTATTATCCCTCCACTTCACAGCGAGCAAGTTATTACACTTCAAGCAGGCTCTCTCCCCCAGCCTAAGACGGGAATCTACAAGCCGCTGGGGAAAGCCCCGGCGATTAGGTCGCACGGTGCCACATGCTCCAATCTGATGATCAAACAAGTGACTAAACAGTGGCACGCTCGTGTAATAATTGTCCACGTACAAGTGGTACCCCTTTCCGAATAAGGGTGACACCAAGTTCCACACTATCTTGCCAGCGCTCCCTATGTAATCTGGACAGTTCTCCGGCTCTACGTGACTATCTTTTCCCTCATAAACCGAAAAGCTCCACGTATAGCCTGTTGCCCTGTCACAGAGCTTGTAGAGCTTGACCCCGTATCTGGCACGCTTGCTGGGAAGGAACTGTTTGAAAGACAAGCGGCCAGAAAACTTAATCAGGGACTCGTCAACGCAGACAACTTGATTGGGCGTAAACAAGGCTGCAAAACATTGGTTGAAGTGGTTTATGAGGGGCCGAATTTTGTAGAGCCGATCAAATTCAGGGTCTCCACGAGGACGACAAAGTTCATTGTCACTGAAGTGCATGAACCGCAAGATCTGTTCGTATCGTGCCCTGGACATGGAGGCAGAGAACACGGGCATATGGTGGTGCGGTGAGGTGGACCAATAAGACCTCAGCGTCGGGAATTTGTGTATGCCCATGTTGAGGGAAAGGCCCAGAAAGGTCTTAAATTCGGAAACCGTAATTGGTTTCCAATCTCTGGCAAGGGAAGGCACTTGGGGATTAGCGGCGATGTGTTGACCAGCGTATATATTACTTTGGTCCACAATAGATCTATAGAGATCTTCCGTGAAAAACAGCGAATAAAAATCGGATGGCTTAAAATCAGCTGTTTCCACCTGAATACCGGGTTGGCCAGTGAATGGGGGAAGTACGGGTTCTGCAGAAGTGGTGGGCACCCAATCAGGATTGGCGAATTCTGCAGGAAGGACACTATGTGATCGACGGGCCTGCCTTTGTCTTCTTCTTGGTGGCAGCGGGACACTACTTGTGCTTGCCACCTCGCCAGCTTGAACTGCACTTATGGGACTCGCCACGTCACCAAGTGTTACTGCAGTGCTGGTTTGACTACGTCCAGGGTGTACTAGGCCGCTGGTGCTTGCCAGTTCACCAGAAGGAATAGCGGCGCTAGTACTTCTCTGCTCCATACGAGAGACCTGCGGTTCCTGCACCTCAACAACATCAGAAGATCGGGATCGGGTACGCCTGACCTTAGCAGGGACCACACCTTCGTCGCCAGAGCTATCTGTCATGGAGCCGCTGTCGTCTACTGGATCGTATTCTGAGCCTGATTCTGACAGATGAGTGACCTCCTCTTCACTATCTGACATACTCAGAAACAAGTAGGCCTGTTCACTAGTGTACTTGCGATTTGCCATTTTGGGCTCTAAATTTAGTAGTACACTAGTGAGATTCACAGGAAAAAAAGCTCCTAGGCTGCTGGCGAATGAATCAAAACGCTACCAAAAAAAACTGTTAGCGATCGCAGGGATCAGGCCTGACTCTGCGAACGCTGCAGTTATGTGTGCTTAGTGTTTTGGAAGTGACAGTGATCGATCGATACTGCACTTGGGTGGGCTGGGCTGGGCTGGGCGGAGGGGGAAAACGCAGGTGCTAGCAGGTATCTGGGCTGATCCCGCTAACAATGCGTTTTTTGGAACCCTAAACTGCTGGGACGCTAGTATAGATCTGATCAGATCAGATATTGATCTGTTCAGATACTATACCACTAAGGGAGGTGTATGCTTTGCGCGTGGGTGTTTGCGGTACTGGCACTAACCTGGGGCGACGCAGACCTTATTTGACCCTAACACCTAATTGATATCACCCGCCGGGCGATCAGGGGGTTAAACCGATAGTTGGGTAATAAATGGCGGGTGCCCTGACAGTATAAAAAAACAAGCTAACTAACCAGCGTCACCCGTAACAGTTATACGGTGATCACTGGTGAAAGGGTTAACTAGGGGCAATCAGGGGGTTAAAACCTTTATTAGGTAATATATGGGGGTACCTGACGATATATAAAAACCTGACGGGGAACCTAAATAACTAAATAACTAACTGGCTAACCAGCGTCACCAGTGACACTTATACTGTGATCACTGGTGAAAGAGTTAACTCTAGGGGCAATCAAGGGGTTAAAACCTTTATTTAGGTTGTAATATGGGGGTACCTGACCTATAAACCTATTTATAATCCTATATAAACCTGGCGGTTACCTAAAAAAAAAAACTGGCTACCTAGCGACAGCAGTGACACTAATAGAGCGATCAAAATAAACGATCGCTTAGTGACACTGGCAAAAGGGGGTGAAAGGGTTACCTAGGGGGCAATCAAGGGGTTAAACCTTTATTGGGGGGGGGGGTAGGGGGGCTACCTTGGACCTAAAGGGGCCTAAAACTAACTGCCCTGACAGTTATTGCAGTCACACTGACACTAAATGCAGTGATCAGTAAAATAAATGATCACTGCAATCAGTGACACTGTGACAGGGGGGGCAGGGGGTGATCTGGGGGGTGATCAGGGGGTGACAGGGGGGTGAAATGTGTGCCTATGTGTACCTGGTGTCAGTGTAGTGTTTGTGCACTTACTTGATGTCTTCTCCGCTCGGCGTCCCGGTCAGAAAGACCGACACGAGGAGCGTGACATCACTTCCCCTTGCCTGTGTTTACAATTACACAGGAAGGGGAAGGAAGCGGACGAATCCTATTGGCCAGAGCGATCGGGAGGGGGTGGCCAGAAACGACTGGCCGTTACCTCGTCCCGCATCGCTTCTGAAGCGATCCCGACCGTCCCCGCCGGCGGAGGGGGGTCCGATCGGACCCCCCAACCGCCAGAAGAATGTCACGTACAGGTACGTGATTCTGCCTGTACGTGCCATTCTGCCGACGTAAATATACAGGGGGCGGTCGGGAAGTGGTTAAAGTTACTGTTAAGTGAAATTATACACTTTTTTTAGTGGTTCCATCAGAATTAAGTTCAAATGGGTCGGGTCTCCAATCATCAGATCCTCTAGCATTTTTAGGTTCTAGGGCCTTTTTATGACCACTGCACAATTCTTGGAATAGTGGAAAGCCTCTCCCTAAGATCACACTGTGATCACTTTAACTAAACAGCTTGTCAGCAGAACAAAAATTACACCAACCTCGAGCTGCAACTGCCGTTATTAGCTTGTTTTATCCACTTTAAATCAATGACGTTTTAAAACAGCATAAGGACCTGAAGTGGTTAAACAATGATCACCCTTTGCTTTCCTTTCTTTTTATGAAAGTATTCAACAGACTCAATAAATCCTCATTTCACACATCAAAATTAGGTTTGAGGGAAATGTGATAATAACTCAATTTCCATGGCATTACTTCAATGCCTTACTGGCAGACTGCCACTAAATTTTATAACCCAGACCCTTTGGACCAGTGTTAGTCAAATCATTTGTTATTTGACATCCATGAAGAACCACGCATATTATTCAGGAAATGCAATACTTCATAAAGCTGTTAGAGACTGGAGACAGGAGATGATCAAAAACCACAGACACATTACAAGAGATGGTCAGAGGCTGTGGACATTCTACAGAAGAATGTCACTGACTGTGGGCATGCTATATGAGTTGTTGGAGAATGGGGTCATGCGTCAGGAGACAGTCATAGACTGGAGACCAATTATAGACTACTAGAGACCACAGCTATTACAGCCCCTTTACAAAGCCATCAATCCACAGTTTTTTTGTTTAATACAGCTTTATTAACCACTTCAACAATAAAGAGCGACAATTTAAAAAAAAAAAACAATATTTTTTTTTACTTTCTGCCATAAAACATACCCAATAAAAATATGTAAAAAATCTAATTTCTTCATCGATTTGGGTCAATTTGTATTCTGCTACATATTTTTGGTAAAAAAAATTGTATGTAAACTGTATATAGTGTTACTGTATAAATTACACTGACAGGGAAGGGGTTAACATCAGGGGCAATCAAAGGGTTAAGTGTTTTCCCTGGGTGTGCTTTCTTACTGTGTGGGGATAGACTGACTGCAGAAAGAGAGACATCTGTGTTCCTGATTAGCAGGAACACAAGATCTATCTCTCCCTGTATGACAGGATGATGGTCTGCCTTGTTTACATAGGTGGACCACCGCTCTGTCATTCCTCCAATCGCGGGGAGCTGGCAGTCATTATGGCCACTGGACCGGCTGATTGGCTCCCACTGTGTCCAATCACAGCAGGAGTGGATCGCCTGTGGCGCATGCGCACGTGTGCCCCAGACCCAGAAGTCACGGACAACATACAGGTACATTGTTTCGCGCAGCCGTGCCGCCCTGCCGCAGTATATGTGGGGTGGGTGGTCCGGAAGTAGTTAAAGTTCGAGTTTGAATTTGTGTACATATGAATAACTTTTTTATCGAAGGATGATATAATAAAACATGTCACATACAGAACACTAGTGCCCAAGGCTATATGATACAAGAAAATAACAAGAAATTATCAGGGTTGAATGTGTGCCTCATGATCTAGGAAGTAAGGAGTAGAGTGGATTATGTAGCAGATGGAAAGGGGAAGCTCAGAATATGACATATCATCCCAATCTCAGTCCACCTCACCCTCAAAGGAAGCAAGAGAGGAAAAAATAAATGGAAGAAAGAGGGAGCTGGAAGAGGAGGGGAAAAAGAAAAAAAAATTCACATCCCCCACGCACCCCTCACTCCCACCCTCTACACGGGCGATGATTCTGGACTAAAAGAGTGTACCAGG
>CM053027.1:132412381-132850394 GCA_028564925.1 Lithobates sylvaticus
ACCTGTGACCAGAATGGGCGTATCTTCTCACAGTTCCAGAGCATGTGGAGTAAGTCACCTGTGAGTTTATTACATTTATGACAGATAGAGCTGTTTATCTTCTTCATGCGAAATAATCGTAGGGGTGTGTAGTAAACTATATGAAAGATACGCAATTGTATCATTTTATCCCTGGCCGAGATAGTGGTTTTCAAAAAAACGTATCCATAAATTCCTCCCAGTTTTCATCTGACATATCTGGTATATCCATAATCCAGTGACTTTTCACCTTCTGTAACTGACCCTCATCCCCCTGAGACAATAGCTTGTAATACTCTGAGATTAAACCCGAGTGCTCAGGTTGTAATAGTGCCACTTCAAGCGTAGAGTTTTGAAACAGTACATTCCTAAGGCCTAATTGGGCAGTTGCAGCATGTTTTAGCTGAAGATACCTGAAGTGCCAAGATTCTGGCACTCCAAATTCCTGTCGCAGTATACTGAAGGGCTTAAAAGCCCCTTGATCATACAATTGGTATACATAGTTTAGCCCCCTCGCCTCCCAACTAGAGGCGCCAGGGAGGCTCAAGAAGTGGGTAAATGTAGGGTTATTCCATATCAGGCGACTAGGAGACATAGGCGGCGCGTCCCCGGAAACTAAGAGGAGGCACCGTCCATAAATATCCAAAGACACCCGTAACATGTTCGTGCCTTTTTGCTTTCCGACAGTCTTGCAAAATATCAAATTCCCAAGGGCCTCCCGTGATGCAAGCGTTGCTGCTTCCGCTGTTACTGCAGCGTTAGCAATCTGCGGGAATAACCACCAATGTACATACATTGTGATGCAAAATAGTAGTGTCTGAGGTTTGGAAGTGCCAAACCCCCCTGAGCTGTTGGCAACTGTAGCGTTTTTAGTGCTATTCTAGGGTTCTTGGGAGACCATAGAAAGGTTATTAGCAAAGAATCAATTTCTCGGAATGTCTTCTTGGGGATATATATCGGACTATTTGCCAGTATATATAAGAACTTAGGCAAAAACACCATTTTGAATAGGTTAACCCTACCCATCAGTGTTAATGGCAGATTTGCCCAACTGGTCATTTTGTGTTTAAAGGAGTCTATGCATGGAAACAAATTATTTTCAATATAGGATGATATAGGCAGTTGTATTGTGATCCCCAAGTATTTCAATTTGTCAGTTAAGTGGAGTGGGCAGTCTGCTGGGAGGTCAAATGGAAGGTCTTGGTCTACTCTAAAAATGTTAGATTTGGTCCAGTTTATCCGCGCTTAGGACCGGAAATAAGGTGTGCAGCCTGTCCGGAAAAAATTAACCCCCTAGAGGGCAATTTAAATGTAAAGTGCAAAATATGAGGGACAAATGGCGCTCCCTGTAAGTAATAAATATGGTGAACCTAAAAAAGGTATAAGTGAAAAAGTGCGTACCTATAGAGAGTATCTACCTTATTAATCCTGCTAGGTGAAAAGTAGATGTTGTGATATAGGTGGAGTGTACCACCCTATAAATAACAATATTAGTGAACTACTCCAATATGTGAATACCAGTGCTAGTGAGCGTGAGCAACTTAATTAATAGAAAATAAATAGATAAAAAATAGAAACACAAATATAAATGATATGTAGTGTGTATTATAAATGTGGCTAATTAGGTAAGTGGCTAAACCACAGGGGAAGGGAGGTAGCAGCAAACCAGCTAGCATGTATCCTCTACCCAACTAATAGTGTATCCATAATATACCATTAATACATGTAGATTTAGAATTGTACCAACACTACCAATGGTGAGTAACTTTGGTAATGTAAGAGCCAAGTGAGCAGTGTGCTATAAATAAGCAGGTGACAGTCCCAATACAAAAGATCAAAAATTAAAAAAGTGAATAATAATAATAATGAAAATCAAAAAATATATAATAATAAAAAACCCTGTATAAACCATACACTCAGTGTGTGAAAGTTGAACAGTCCAAAAATACGGTTGTGAAAAATACAAAAATCATAGTATTAAAGGGAGGGAGTCCAATCCTATGCAGGGACCCACAGCAAGATCAGTAGGCAATGTGTTGATGAGTGGATGGGGATATATGGGTAACAGTTGTGAAGATAATTCCACCGGTGACTTGTAGTGCTTCAGGCAGTAGTAGGTGACTGTTGTGCTGCCCCCCCAAAGTTCCCTCACTCACCGGACGTAGGTACCCCTGCAGGGGTAAACAGCATAAGAATATGGATGTCGGATGATCCTCCTGGTGGTGGTCTGGATCGGGTCCTGGTCCAGTAACTTTCTCCAGTGAATGCAGCCAAAACCCTCAGATGCGGGGGAGGGGGAATACCCCAGGTGGTAATCAGATGGTGCCTCACAGAAAAAAGCAGAAGGATATACCCATGTGTGGTATCAGGTGGCTAGTTTATTGGTAAATTTAAAATTGGAATTAAAATAAAAAAATAAAAATAAAACCCAGGGTGTCTCACAGGATCAGCCTGGTTCCACCGTACACATTAAAAAGTAGCAAGCAGGGGCTGTTTAGGGCTGGTTTGCTGTTTGCGCTCCACAAGCGTACCAAGCCTCTAAGTCCCGCTCCAAAATGACGTCAGCACGCCTTACCGGTTTCGTTATTGAACGTTATCAAAGGCGCCCTTTGATAACGTTCAATAACGAAACCGGTAAGGCGTAAGGCGTGCTGACGTCATTTCTGGAGCGGGACTTAGAGGCTTGGTAAGCTTGTGGAGAGCAAACAGCAAACCAGCCCTAAACCGCCCCTGCTTGCTACTTTTTAATGTGTACGGTGGAACCAGGCTGATCCTGTGAGACACCCTGGGTTTTATTTTTTTTTTTTATTTTAATTCCAATTTTAAATTTACCAATAAACTAGCCACCTGATACCACACATGGGTATATCCTTCTGCTTTTTTCTGTGAGGCACCATCTGATTACCACCTGGGGTATTCCCCCTCCCCCGCATCTGAGGGTTTTGGCTGCATTCACTGGAGAAAGTTACTGAACCAGGACCCGATCCAGACCACCACCAGGAGAACCATCCAACATCCATATTCTTATGCTGTTTACCCCTGCAGGGGTACCTACGTCCGGTGAGTGAGGGAACTTTGGGGGGGCAGCACAACAGTCACCTACTACTGCCTGAAGCACTACAAGTCACCGGTGGAATTATCTTCACAACTGTTACCCATATATCCCCACCCACTCAACAACACATTGCCTACTGATCTTGCTGTGGGTCCCTGCATAGGATTGGACTCCCTCCCTTTAATACTATGATTTTTGTATTTTTCACAACCGTATTTTTGGACTGTTCAACTTTCACACACTGAGTGTATGGTTTATACAGGGTTTTTTATTATTATTATATTTTTTTTGATTTTCATTATTATTATTATTCACTTTTTTAATTTTTGATCTTTTGTATTGGGACTGTCACCTGCTTATTTATAGCACACTGCTCACTTGGCTCTTACATTACCAAAGTTACTCACCATTGGTAGTGTTGGTACAATTCTAAATCTACATGTATTAATGGTATATTATGGATACACTATTAGTTGGGTAGAGGATACATGCTAGCTGGTTAGCTGCTACCTCCCTTCCCCTGTGGTTTAGCCACTTACCTAATTAGCCACATTTATAATACACACTACATATCATTTATATTTGTGTTTCTATTTTTTATCTATTTATTTTCTATTAATTAAGTTGCTCACGCTCACTAGCACTGGTATTCACATATTGGAGTAGTTCACTAATATTGTTATTTATAGGGTGGTACACTCCACCTATATCACAACATCTACTTTTCACCTAGCAGGATTAATAAGGTAGATACTCTCTATAGGTACGCACTTTTTCACTTATCCCTTTTTTAGGTTCACCATATTTATTACTTACAGGGAGCGCCATTTGTCCCTCATATTTTATTACCATATTCTAATCCATTGAAGGAAATTACCTCCGAACCCAAACTTTTCGAGTATATAAAATAAATAGGGCCATTCTATAGAATCAAATGCATTGTGGGCATCGAGGGATACAATTGCTCTGGACTTCCGTTCTGCGGTCGGGAATTGCATATTAGTAAACAGGCTACGTATATTACTATATGTGGACCTGCCGGGGATGAACACTGTTTGGTCAGGGCCAATTAGGGATGTGACTACTAAATTTATACGGGTGGCTAGTATTTTTGTTAGAATCTTTAGATCCGTGTTGATTAGAGAGATTGGTCTATAGGACTCGTAGTATAAAAGGTCTTTGTTTGGCTTAGGGATCAGTACTATCAGGGCCTCTTTCATAGATGGGGGAAGGCTTTTTTGGGAAAAGATGTTGGCATACAGACTATGCAGTCTAGGTACCATAGTTTCTATATGTGTTACATACCATTCTATGGGAAGTCCGTCAGGACCTGGGGTTTTGTGTTTAGCAAAAGTTTTAATAGCCTGCTCTATTTCATATGTGGAAATGGATTCCTCCAACAACTGCCGTTGTTCTTCCGAAAGCATCGGAAAATCAACCGAATCTACGTATTCATACAGCTCAGGGGGGGTGTAGTGGGCCTGGGACCTATAAAGATCAGAATAGAATTGCATAAAAGCCGCCATGATCCCTTCCCTAGAATCCTGAACTTCGGCCATATTATCATATATTCTGGATATAGCAACAGGGTCAGGTATCGGGATGGCCAAAAAGGCTAAAATGTTGCCATTTTTGTCCCCCGTGTCAAAAATCCTCTGCCTCTGATACAACATCTTTTTCTGAGTTTTATCCGTCAGTGCTAGTTCATATGTCCTTTTAGCTGCTTGTAGTGCCTGAAACCCGTCTGGAGTCGGGTCCTCAAAATACGCCTCCTCTGCTTCCTTCACATCATTAGACAAAAGGAGTATCCTTTCTGCAGTAGCTTTCTTCAGAATAGATACCCCTTTCATATAGGCCCCCCTGATTACCGCTTTAAAAGCGTCCCATTTAATTAAGTCCGGTCCTTCCCTAGCATTCTCCTGCCAGAACCTGGTGATTGCCTCCACACAGTGGCTTAGTACCATTGGTTCATGCGCCATATACGGTCAGCATCTTGTCCTTGTACACGCATGGTAAGTTCCAAAGGAGAATGATCTGAGAGTGCCCTGCAAAGGTATGCCACCTCCTCAACCTTCTGTAGTGTATCTCTGGACGTAAAAAACATGTCAAGGCGTGATAGAGATTTGTAGGACTCAGATACACAAGAAAACTCTCTCTTGTCTGGAAATTTCCAGCGCCATACATCTGTCAAATCGTACGCCTCTGCCCACTCCCTTAATGAATGAGATTGCGGTCTGGTACATCTGAGCCTGTCCATCTCCACATCCATGACTTTATTAAAGTCTCCCCCAATGATAAGGTAGCCCTGCATCACGGGGAGGACCTCGGCCATACATTTGTCCAGCCTATGTAGCTCAAAGGGTGGCGGAACATATATGTTTACTATGGTATACAGAGTCTCCATATACCTCAGTACCACGGCTACGTAGCAGCCCTGTGAATCGATTTTAACTTCTATTATTTGAACTGGTAGAGACTAGGGATGAGCCGAACACCCCCGGGTTCGGTTCGAACCAGAACCTTCGAACGGACCGAAAGTTCGCGCAAATTTTCGAACCCTATACGTTATAATGGACGCGAACGTTCGAAATCAAAAGTGCTAATTACAACGGCCAATATGCATGTTAATGTCATAAAACAGGTTTGGGGACCCGGGTCCTGCCCCAGGGGACATATATCAATGCAAAAAGAACTTTTAAAAACTAACGTTTTTTCGGGAGCAGTCATTTTAATGATGCATAAAGTGAAAAAAAAAAAGTGAAATTTTCCTTTAAATATGGTACCTGGGGGGTGTCTAAAGTATGCCTGTGAAGTGGCATGTGTTTCCCGTGTTTAGAACTGTCCTTGCACAAAATGACATTTGTAAAGGAAAAAAAGAAGCCATTTAAAACCACTAGCGGCTTTAATGTCATGTCTTGTCCTGGCCGCCATATGGCTGAAAATCCTTGAGAAAAATGGCATGGCTACCCCATCACCCCCCCCCCCCCACCCCAGCCCCTTTGGGTCTTGTATGGATATTAAGGGGGACCCCGCACCCAAAATAAAACCCTATACCTACAACCCTATATACTCTGAACAGCAGTATATAGGTGGTGCAAACAAGACACGGACTGTAGGTTTGTTCTTAAGTAGAATCTGAACAGGTACATTATGAAGTGTAGCTCCATCCCAAAAAAATCTATTTTTAAGCTTTTTGGAGAACATAGGGAGGGGTTATCACCCCTGTAACATTTGCTGTCTTTGCACATCTGTTCAGAACATGTCACCTCACTTTCCGTCCCAATGACAAATGTTTTTGGAAAAGTGGGGTTTTAATTGAAACAAGGATTGGTGATAAAGTATCAGTAGAGAGGAGATACCTTTTTCCCAAATTAAATCTAATAGGATAGAATTTCCCTTCCTAGGGGTAGATTTCCTCTCACTTCCTGTTTTCTCTTTCCATTTGCAAGTAGGAGTCGTTTGTAAGTTGGATGTTTGAAAGTAGGGGCCTGGCGTATATACTCTGCAGAAATTTGCCCTATTAGATGTTGGTGTAGCCACAAGACTGGTGGGCACAGGTATGGGCCCTGCTGTGAGTTAATAGATCAAGATTTGTACTTGCATGCACCTGTTGAACCGGGCAGAAAAATTGGGCCTTTGGCGGTGGTGGTGGTGGTGGTGGTGGTGGTGGACGGTGTTGCCACAAGACTGTAAGCTCTCACAGTTACTCTTGGTGGGCGCAGGAATGGGCCCTGCTGTGAGTTATTAGATCAAGATTTGTAATTGCAAGCACCTGATGAACAGGGCAGAAAAATTGGGCCTTTGGCGGTGGTGGTGGTGGTGGTGGACGGTGTTGCCACAAGACTGTAAGCTCTCACAGTTACTCTTGGTGGGCGCAGGAATGGGCCCTGCTGTGAGTTATTAGATCAAGATTTGTAATTGCAAGCACCTGATGAACAGGGCAGAAAAATTGGGCCTTTGGCGGTGGTGGTGGTGGTGGTGGACGGTGTTGCCACAAGACTGTAAGCTCTCACAGTTACTCTTGGTGGGTGCAGGAATGGGCCCTGCTGTGAGTTATTAGATCAAGATTTGTAATTGCATGCACCTGTTGAACAGGGCAGAAAAATTGGGCCTTTGGTGGTGGTGGTGGTGGTGGTGGTGGATAGTGTTGCCACAAGACTGTAAGCTCTCACAGTTACTCTTGGTGGGCGCAGGAATGGGCCCTGCTGTGAGTTATTAGATCAAGATTTGTAATTGCAAGCACCTGATGAACAGGGCAGAAAAATTGGGCCTTTGGCGGTGGTGGTGGACGGTGTTGCCACAAGACTGTAGGCCCTCATAGTTACTCTTGGTGGGCGCAGGAATGGGCCCTGCTGTGAACTATTAGATCAAGATTTGTAATTACACGCCCCTGTTAAACAGGGGCTGAAAAATTGTGCCTTAGACATTAGTGCTGGTGCCACAACACTGCAACCCCTCACAGATACTGTACTCTTAGCACAGCAATGAGACCTGTTGCAAAGCATTGCCTAAAAATTGTAATTACACGCCCCAACAGGGGCTGACAAATTGTGCCTTAGGCACTGGTGCTGGTGCCACAACACTGCAACCCCTCAAAGATACTGTACTTGGAGCACAGCAGTCACACGTGTTGCGAAGCATTTTTTAAAAAAATTGTAATTACACGCCCCTGTTAAACAGGGGCTGAAAAATTGTGCCTTAGACATTAGTGCTGGTGCCACAACACTGCAACCCCTCACAGATACTGTACTCTTAGCACAGCAATGAGACCTGTTGCAAAGCATTGCCTAAAAAATTGTAATTACACGCCCCAACAGGGGCTGACAAATTGTGCCTTAGGCACTGGTGCTGGTGCCACAACACTGCAACCCCTCAAAGATACTGTACTTGGAGCACAGCAGTCACACGTGTTGCGAAGCATTTTTTTAAAAAATTGTAATTACACGCCCCTGTTAAACAGGGGCTGAAAAATTGTGCCTTAGGCACTGGTGCTGGTGCCACAACACTGCAACCCCTCACAGATACTGTACTTGGAGCACAGCAGTCACACGTGTTGCGAAGCATTTTTTTAAAAAATTGTAATTACACGCCCCTGTTAAACAGGGGCTGAAAAATTGTGCCTTAGGCACTGGTGCTGGTGCCACAACACTGCAACCCCTCACAGATACTGTACTTGGAGCACAGCAGTCACACGTGTTGCGAAGCATTTTTTTTTAAAATTGTAATTACACGCCCCTGTTAAACAGGGGCTGAAAAATTGTGCCTTAGGCACTGGTGCTGGTGCCACAACACTGCAACCCCTCACAGATACTGTACTTGGAGCACAGCAGTCACACGTGTTGCGAAGCATTTTTTTAAAAAATTGTAAGTACACGCCCCTGTTATACAGGGGCTGAAAAATTGTGCCTTAGGCACTGGTGTGGTGGCATGGATCATTGAGGAGGAGGAAGAGGATAGTCAGTGAACATAACAGGACAGTCACTCAGCATCAGCATAGGCAGTCTTGAAGGGATGTGACATTATAAATTATTCCGTTATATCCGCTTCAGGTGCCTGGTAGCTGGTGGTGATCCAAGACTGATTCATTTTGATGAAGGTCAGTCGATCAACCGAGTCGGTGGACAGGCGCACCCTATGATCGGTGACAAATCCTCCAGCAGCACTGAATGTGCGTTCGGAAAGAACGCTGGAGGCAGGACAGGCCAGTAGCTCAATTGCATACTGTGCAAGCTCTGGCCAGTGATCCATCCTCAGGACCCAGTAAGCCAGAGGATTTTTGGTGGGAAAGGTGTCCAAGTCTGACCTTGCCCCAAGGTATTCCTGCACCATGTATATCAGACGCTGGCGATGGTTGCTGGAACCGATCATACCTTGGGGCTGCGGACTAAAAAATTGTCTGAACGCATCGGTCAGACGTCCACCTTCCCCACCGCTCCTTCTGCTACTGACCGAAGCCTCAGCAACTCGTCGCCCAGGACCAGGAGTTTGTAACCTCCCAGTTTCTGGGAACGCGTTGCACAGACCTTTCTGCAAGGCCTCCCTGAGATGTCTCATCCTCTGCGCCCTCTGCGACGGCAAGATAAGGTCCGCAACCTTACCCTTGTACCGTGGATCAAGGAGAGTGGCCAGCCAGTAATGGTCCCTCTCCTTGATCCGAAGAACACGAGGATCCTTCCGCAGGCTTTGCAGGATCAGGGAGGCCATGCAGCGTAGGTTAGCTGAGGCATTCGGTCCGGAGTCTTCTGGGTCACTGAGGATGACATGATCGCCAGCCACCTCCTCCCAGCCACGTACAAGTCCACTGGTTTGTTGGGACTGTACATCATCCCTAAAAGACTGCTGCTGCTGATGCTGAGTGCCAGGCTCCACCTCCATGCTCACACAATCCTCCTCCTCCTCCCTCATCCTCTTCCTGTGTGATGGGTGGGACAGAAGGAACACTGTCCAGATAAAGGGGGCCTTGAGAGGCAAGGAAGTCCTCCTCTTCCTGCCTCTGTTCTGCCTCAAGTGCCCTGTCCATTATCCCACGCAGCGTATGCTCCAACAGGTGGACAAGAGGTACAGTGTCACTGATGCATGCACTGTCACTGCTCACCATCCTCGTGGCCTCCTCAAATGGTGAGAGGACAGTGCATGCATCCCTGATCATGCTCCACTGACGTGGGGAAAAAAAAAAAACAAGCTCCCCTGACCCTGTCCTGGTGCCGTAGTCGCAAAGGTACTCATTGATGGCCCTCTGCTGCGTGTGCAGTCGCTGCAGCATGGCCAACGTTGAGTTCCACCTGGTGGGCATGTCACATATTAGGCAGTTCTTGGGCAGGTTCAGCTCCTTTTGCAGCTCAGTCAGCCGAGCACTGGCATTATAAGATCGGCGGAAATGCACACAGACTTTCCTGGCCTGCCTCAGGACATCCTGTAAGCCTGGGAACCTGCCCAAGAACCGCTGCACCACCAGGTTGAGGACGTGAGCCATACAGGGCACATGGGTGAGCTGCCCCTGTCGCAGGGCGGAGAGGAGGTTGGTGCCATTGTCAGAAACGACCATTCCTGGCTTAAGCTGACGTGGCGTCAACCACCTCTCGGCCTGCCCCTGCAGAGCTGCCAGAACCTCTGGCCCAGTGTGGCTCCTGTCCCCCAAACACACCAGCGCAAGCACGGCATGGCATCTTTTTGCCTGCGTACTTGCGTAGCCCCTTGTACGCCTACGGAGCACCGCTGGTTCCGAGGACAGAGCACTGGAGGAAGAAGAAGAGGAGGGGGTGGAGGAGAGAGGTGTGTCACAACCAGTAGCAGTAGTAGCGTTTTGGAGGCGTGGTGGCGGAACAACCTCCAACACTACTGCACCTTGTCCTGCATCCCTCCCAGCTGCCAATAGAGTGACCCAATGGGCCGTGAAAGAAAGGTAACGTCCCTGTCCATGCCTGCTGGACCATGAGTCAGCGGTAATATGCACCTTACCGCTGACCGCCCTGTCCAGCGAGGCATGGACATTGCCTTCCACATGCCGGTAGAGAGACGGAATCGCCTTCCGTGAGAAAAAGTGGCGTTTGGGAACCTGCCACTGAGGAACCGCACATTGAACAAACTCACGGAAGGGGGCCGAGTCTACCAACTGAAAAGTTAGCAGTTGAAGTGCTAGCAATTTAGCCAAGCTAGCATTCAACCGCTGGGCATGTGGATGGCTGGGAGTGTACTTCTTTCGACGGTCCAGCAGCTGGGGCAGGGAAATTTGCCTGCTACAATCGGACGTCGGTGTACTGCAAGTACTTGGTTGTGACACACCTAATTCTACACCTTCAGTCCTCTCACAGCAGCTTTCAGAGAGGACTGAAGATGTAGTGGGGATGGAGATCCCAGCTGATGGAGCAAGGAGAGGCCCGCTTAGTTCTTTGGTGTGGGTCTTTTATGTGTGCCTGCCAACGAGCTGCATGGCAGGTCGACATATGTCTGCTCATGCTTGTGGTGCCCAAGCGGCTGATGTTTTGGCCACGCGAGATACGCTTGAGACAAATATTGCAAATAGCAGTGGTGCGATCTGATGCACTCGTCTCAAAAAAGGCCCACACCAAAGAACTTTTCAGATAACGTGCAGAGGCAGCGCCCTGCACAGGCGGAGCTCTGCGGTGTTGTACAGTTGCTGTGCTGGCCTCTAGCTGGCCTCCAGGGGGCATCCTGCCTCGTTGGACATGTGACGCCGCATCCTCCTCCTCCTCCCTCGTCCTCCTCCTCATCCTCTCTCCCTTCAGGCACCCACGTGGAGTCAGTGACCTCATCATCCCCTCCCTCTTCACCACTAGAGCAAACCTGGCAGTAAGCTGCAGCTGGTGGAACAGTACTGCCAGATTGCTGTCCTTCAGCATCCCCTCTCTCTGCGCGCACACTACTGACTTCCTCAAGCTGGGTATCATCATCCGAGCCTTCGAATCGTTGGGCATCCTCCTGAAGCATGTACCCAACACTGTGCTCAAAGAGTTCGGGGGACTCCTCAGGAGGACATGGTGGGTCTAGGGAAGGGGTGGCTGATGATGCCATTGAGTACGCGTTGGCAGGTGCTCTGCCAGTACCCTGAGCCTGGGTGAGAGAGGATGAGGAGGATGAGGAGGATGAGGAGGGCTTGGTCATCCATTCTACCAAGCCTTCAGCATGATGCGGCTCCACATGTCCAGCTGCCGAAAACAAAGACGCGCGTGTCCCATGGCAACTGATGACGATGCACGACCACGTCCACAGCCACGGCCACGTCCACTAGAAACAGAGCCTGCCTGCCCTGTGTTCTTGGCTCTGCACACTCTGCCTCCCCTTGGCGGTCTTCCAGCCATTGTAGTCGGTAGTCCTGTGGGTGCTGCTGAGAAGAAAATATAGGAGCTCTGTGTGATGCCACTAACACACTAGAAGTCCTATAGGTGCTTCTGCAAAGAAAATATAGGAGCTCTGTGTGATGCCACTAACACACTAGAAGTCCTGTGGGTGCTGCTGAGAAGAAAATATAGGAGCTCTGTGTGATGCCACTAACACACTAGAAGTTCTATGGGTGCTTCTGCAAAGAAAATATAGGAGCTCTGTTTGATGCCACTAACACACTAGAAGTCCTGTGGGTGCTGCTGAGAAGAAAATATAGGAGCTCTGTGTGATGCCACTAACACACTAGAAGTCCTATGGGTGCTTCTGCAAAGAAAATATAGGAGCTCTGTGTGATGCCACTAACACACTAGAAGTCCTGTGGGTGCTGCTGAGAAGAAAATATAGGAGCTCTGTGTGATGCCACTAACACACTAGAAGTCCTATGGGTGCTTCTGCAAAGAAAATATAGGAGCTCTGTGTGATGCCACTAACACACTAGAAGTCCTATGGGTGCTTCTGCAAAGAAAATATAGGAGCTCTGTGTGATGCCACTAACACACTAGAAGTCCTGTGGGTGCTGCTGAGAAGAAAATATAGGAGCTCTGTGTGATGCCACTAACACACTAGAAGTCCTATGGGTGCTTCTGCAAAGAAAATATAGGAGCTCTGTGTGATGCCACTAACACACTAGAAGTCCTGTGGGTGCTGCTGAGAAGAAAATATAGGAGCTCTGTGTGATGCCACTAACACACTAGAAGTCCTATGGGTGCTTCTGCAAAGAAAATATAGGAGCTCTGTGTGATGCCACTAACACACTAGAAGTCCTGTGGGTGCTGCTGAGAAGAAAATATAGGAGCTCTGTGTGATGCCACTAACACACTAGAAGTCCTATGGGTGCTTCTGCAAAGAAAATATAGGAGCTATGTGTGATGCCACTAACACACTAGAAGTCCTGCGGGTGCTGCTGAGAAGGAAATATAGGAGCTCTGTGTGATGCCACTAACACACTAGAAGTCCTATGGGTGCTTCTGCAAAGAAAATATAGGAGCTCTGTGTGATGCCACTAACATACTAGAAGTCCTGTGGGTGCTGCTGCTGAGAAGAAAATATAGGAGCTCTGTGTGATGCCACTAACACACTAGAAGTCCTATGGGTGCTTCTGCAAAGAAAATATAGGAGCTCTGTGTGATGCCACTAACACACTAGAAGTCCTGTGGGTGCTGCTGAGAAAGAAAATATAGGAGCTCTGTGTGATGCCACAAACACACTAGAAGTCCTATGGGTGCTTCTGCAAAGAAAATATAGGAGCTCTGTGTGATCTGCCACTAACACACTAGAAGTCCTGTGGGTGCTGCTGAGAAGAAAATATAGGAGCTCTGTGTGATGCCACAAACACACTAGAAGTCCTATGGGTGCTTCTGCAAAGAAAATATAGGAGCTCTGTGTGATGCCACTAACACACTAGAAGTCCTGTGGGTGCTGCTGAGAAGAAAATATAGGAGCTCTGTGTGATGCCACTAACACACTAGAAGTCCTATGGGTGCTTCTGCAAAGAAAATATAGGAGCTCTGTGTGATGCCACTAACACACTAGAAGTCCTATAGGTGCTTCTGGGAAGAAAATGTAGGAGCTCTGTGTGATGGGACTAACACACTACAAGTCCTATAGGTGCTTCTGGGAAGAAAATATAGCTCTGTGTGATGGGACTAACACACTACAAGTCCTATAGGTGCTTCTGGGAACAAAATATAGGAGCTCTGTGTGATGGGACTAACACACTACAAGTCCTATAGGTGCTTCTGGGAACAAAATATAGGAGCTCTGTGTGATGGGACTAACACACTACAAAGTCCTATAGGTGCTTCTGGGAACAAAATATAGGAGCTCTGTGTGATGGGACTAACACACTACAAGTCCTATAGGTGCTTCTGGGAAGAAAATATAGCTCTGTGTGATGGGACTAACACACTACAAGTCCTATAGGTGCTTCTGGGAACAAAATATAGGAGCTCTGTGTGATGGGACTAACACACACTACAAGTCCTATAGGTGCTTCTGGGAAGAAAATATAGGAGCTCTGTGTGATGGGACTAACACACTACAAGTCCTATAGGTGCTTCTGGGAAGAAAATATAGCTCTGTGTGATGAGACTAACACACTACAAGTCCTATAGGTGCTTCTGGGAACAAAATATAGGAGCTCTGTGTGATGGGACTAACACACTACAAGTCCTATAGGTGCTTCTGGGAACAAAATATAGGGAGCTCTGTGTGATGGGACTAACACACTACAAGTCCTATAGGTGCTTCTGGGAAGAAAATATAGCTCTGTGTGATGGGACTAACACACTACAAGTCCTATAGGTGCTTCTGGGAACAAAATATAGGAGCTCTGTGTGATGGGACTAACACACTACAAGTCCTATAGGTGCTTCTGGGAAGAAAATATAGCTCCGTGTGATGGGACTAACACACTACAAGTCCTATAGGTGCTTCTGGGAAGAAAATATAGCTCTGTGTGATGGGACTAACACACTACAAGTCCTATAGGTGCTTCTGGGAACAAAATATAGGAGCTCTGTGTGATGGGACTAACACACTACAAGTCCTATAGGTGCTTCTGGGAACAAAATATAGGAGCTCTGTGTGATGGGACTAACACACTACAAGTCCTATAGGTGCTTCTGGGAAGAAAATATAGGAGCTCTGTGTGATGGGACTAACACACTACAAGTCCTATAGGTGCTTCTGGGAACAAAATATAGGAGCTCTGTGTGATGGGACTAACACACTACAAGTCCTATAGGTGCTTCTGGGAAGAAAATATAGGAGCTCTGTGTGATGGGACTAACACACTACAAGTCCTATAGGTGCTTCTGGGAAGAAAATATAGCTCTGTGTGATGGGACTAACACACTACAAGTCCTATAGGTGCTTCTGGGAAGAAAATATAGCTCTGTGTGATGGGACTAACACACTACAAGTCCTATAGGTGCTTCTGGGAAGAAAATATAGCTCTGTGTGATGGGACTAACACACTACAAGTCCTATAGGTGCTTCTGGGAACAAAATATAGGAGCTCTGTGTGATGGGACTAACACACTACAAGTCCTATAGGTGCTTCTGGGAACAAAATATAGGAGCTCTGTGTGATGGGACTAACACACTACAAGTCCTATAGGTGCTTCTGGGAAGAAAATATAGGAGCTCTGTGTGATGGGACTAACACACTACAAGTCCTATAGGTGCTTCTGGGAACAAAATATAGGAGCTCTGTGTGATGGGACTAACACACTACAAGTCCTATAGGTGCTTCTGGGAAGAAAATATAGGAGCTCTGTGTGATGGGACTAACACACTACAAGTCCTATAGGTGCTTCTGGGAAGAAAATATAGGAGCTCTGTGTGATGGGACTAACACACTACAAGTCCTATAGGTGCTTCTGGGAAGAAAATATAGGAGCTCTGTGTGATGGGACTAACACACTACAAGTCCTATAGGTGCTTCTGGGAAGAAAATATAGCTCTGTGTGATGGGACTAACACACTACAAGTCCTATAGGTGCTTCTGGGAACAAAATATAGGAGCTCTGTGTGATGGGACTAACACACTACAAGTCCTATAGGTGCTTCTGGGAAGAAAATATAGGAGCTCTGTGTGATGGGACTAACACACTACAAGTCCTATAGGTGCTTCTGGGAACAAAATATAGGAGCTCTGTGTGATGGGACTAACACACTACAAGTCCTATAGGTGCTTCTGGGAACAAAATATAGGAGCTCTGTGTGATGGGACTAACACACTACAAGTCCTATAGGTGCTTCTGGGAACAAAATATAGGAGCTCTGTGTGATGGGACTAACACACTACAAGTCCTATAGGTGCTTCTGGGAAGAAAATATAGCTCTGTGTGATGGGACTAACACACTACAAGTCCTATAGGTGCTTCTGGGAACAAAATATAGGAGCTCTGTGTGATGGGACTAACACACTACAAGTCCTATAGGTGCTTCTGGGAACAAAATATAGGAGCTCTGTGTGATGGGACTAACACACTACAAGTCCTATAGGTGCTTCTGGGAAGAAAATATAGCTCTGTGTGATGGGACTAACACACTACAAGTCCTATAGGTGCTTCTGGGAACAAAATATAGGAGCTCTGTGTGATGGGACTAACACACTACAAGTCCTATAGGTGCTTCTGGGAACAAAATATAGGAGCTCTGTGTGATGGGACTAACACACTACAAGTCCTATAGGTGCTTCTGGGAAGAAAATATAGCTCTCTGTGTGATGGGACTAACACACTACAAGTCCTATAGGTGCTTCTGGGAACAAAATATAGGAGCTCTGTGTGATGGGACTAACACACTACAAGTCCTATAGGTGCGTCTGGGAAGAAAATATAGCTCTGTGTGATGGGACTAACACACTACAAGTCCTATAGGTGCTTCTGGGAAGAAAATATAGGAGCTCTGTGTGATGGGACTAACACACTACAAGTCCTATAGGTGCTTCTGGGAAGAAAATATAGCTCTGTGTGATGGGACTAACACACTACAAGTCCTATAGGTGCTTCTGGGAAGAAAATATATAGCTCTGTGTGATGGGACTAACACACTACAAGTCCTATAGGTGCTTCTGGGAACAAAATATAGGAGCTCTGTGTGATGGGACTAACACACTACAAGTCCTATAGGTGCTTCTGGGAACAAAATATAGGAGCTCTGTGTGATGGGACTAACACACTACAAGTCCTATAGGTGCTTCTGGGAAGAAAATATAGCTCTGTGTGATGGGACTAACACACTACAAGTCCTATAGGTGCTTCTGGGAAGAAAATATAGGAGCTCTGTGTGATGGGACTAACACACTACAAGTCCTATAGCTGCTTCTGGGAAGAAAATATAGGAGCTCTGTGTGATGGGACTAACACACTACAAGTCCTATAGGTGCTTCTGGGAACAAAATATAGGAGCTCTGTGTGATGGGACTAACACACTACAAGTCCTATAGGTGCTTCTGGGAAGAAAATATAGCTCTGTGTGATGGGACTAACACACTACAAGTCCTATAGGTGCTTCTGGGAACAAAATATAGGAGCTCTGTGTGATGGGACTAACACACTACAAGTCCTATAGGTGCTTCTGGGAAGAAAATATAGCTCTGTGTGATGGGACTAACACACTACAAGTCCTATAGGTGCTTCTGGGAACAAAATATAGGAGCTCTGTGTGATGGGACTAACACACTACAAGTCCTATAGGTGCTTCTGGGAAGAAAAAATATAGCTCTGTGTGATGGGACTAACACACTACAAGTCCTATAGGTGCTTCTGGGAACAAAATATAGGAGCTCTGTGTGATGGGACTAACACACTACAAGTCCTATAGGTGCTTCTGGGAAGAAAATATAGCTCTGTGTGATGGGACTAACACACTACAAGTCCTATAGGTGCTTCTGGGAACAAAATATAGGAGCTCTGTGTGATGGGACTAACACACTACAAGTCCTATAGGTGCTTCTGGGAAGAAAATATAGCTCTGTGTGATGGGACTAACACACTACAAGTCCTATAGGTGCTTCTGGGAAAAAAATATAGGAGCTCTGTGTGATGGGACTAACACACTACAAGTCCTATAGGTGCTTCTGGGAAGAAAATATAGCTCTGTGTGATGGGACTAACACACTACAAGTCCTATAGGTGATTCTGGGAACAAAATATATAGCTCTGTGTGATGGGACTAACACACTACAAGTCCTATAGGTGCTTCTGGGAAGAAAATATAGCTCTGTGTGATGGGACTAACACACTACAAGTCCTATAGGTGCTTCTGGGAACAAAATATAGGAGCTCTGTGTGATGGGACTAACACACTACAAGTCCTATAGGTGCTTCTGGGAAGAAAATATAGCTCTGTGTGATGGGACTAACACACTACAAGTCCTATAGGTGCTTCTGGGAACAAAATATAGGAGCTCTGTGTGATGGGACTAACACACTACAAGTCCTATAGGTGCTTCTGGGAACAAAATATAGGAGCTCTGTGTGATGGGACTAACACACTACAAGTCCTATAGGTGCTTCTGGGAACAAAATATAGGAGCTCTGTGTGATGGGACTAACACACTACAAGTCCTATAGGTGCTTCTGGGAACAAAATATAGGAGCTCTGTGTGATGGGACTAACACACTACAAGTCCTATAGGTGCTTCTGGGAACAAAATATAGGAGCTCTGTGTGATGGGACTAACACACTACAAGTCCTATAGGTGCTTCTGGGAACAAAATATAGGAGCTCTGTGTGATGGGACTAACACACTACAAGTCCTATAGGTGCTTCTGGGAACAAAATATAGGAGCTCTGTCTGATGGGACTAACACACTACAAGTCCTATAGGTGCTTCTGGGAAGAAAAAATAGCTCTGTGTGATGGGACTAACACACTACAAGTCCTATAGGTGCTTCTGGGAACAAAATATAGGAGCTCTGTGTGATGGGACTAACACACTACAAGTCCTATAGGTGCTTCTGGGAAGAAAATATAGCTCTGTGTGATGGGACTAACACACTACAAGTCCTATAGGTGCTTCTGGGAACAAAATATAGGAGCTCTGTGTGATGGGACTAACACACTACAAGTCCTATAGGTGCTTCTGGGAAAAAAATATAGCTCTGCGTGATGGGACTAACACACTACAAGTCCTATAGGTGCTTCTGGGAACAAAATATAGGAGCTCTGTGTGATGGGACTAACACACTACAAGTCCTATAGGTGCTTCTGGGAAGAAAATATAGCTCTGTGTGATGGGACTAACACACTACAAGTCCTATAGGTGCTTCTGGGAACAAAATATAGGAGCTCTGTGTGATGGGACTAACACACTACAAGTCCTATAGGTGCTTCTGGGAAAAAAATATAGCTCTGTGTGATGGGACTAACACACTACAAGTCCTATAGGTGCTTCTGGGAACAAAATATAGGAGCTCTCTGTGATGGGACTAACACACGACAAGTCCTATAGGTGCTTCTGGGAAGAAAATATAGCTCTGTGTGATGGGACTAACACACTACAAGTCCTATAGGTGATTCTGGGAACAAAATATAGGAGCTCTGTGTGATGGGACTAACACACTACAAGTCCTATAGGTGCTTCTGGGAAGAAAATATAGCTCTGTGTGATGGGACTAACACACTACAAGTCCTATAGGTGCTTCTGGGAACAAAATATAGGAGCTCTGTGTGATGGGACTAACACACTACAAGTCCTATAGGTGCTTCTGGGAAGAAAATATAGCTCTGTGTGATGGGACTAACACACTACAAGTCCTATAGGTGCTTCTGGGAACAAAATATAGGAGCTCTGTGTGATGGGACTAACACACTACAAGTCCTATAGGTGCTTCTGGGAAGAAAATATAGCTCTGTGTGATGGGACTAACACACTACAAGTCCTATAGGTGCTTCTGGGAACAAAATATAGGAGCTCTGTGTGATGGGACTAACACACTACAAGTCCTATAGGTGCTTCTGGGAAGAAAATATAGCTCTGTGTGATGGGACTAACACACTACAAGTCCTATGGGTGCTTCTGCAAAGAAAATATAGGAACTCTGTGTGATGGGACTAACACACTACAAGTCCTATGGGTGCTTCTGGGAAGAAAATATAGGAGCTCTGTTTGCTGCCAGTGCCTGCCACTAACACACTACAAGTCCTATGGTGCTTCTGGGAAGAAAATATAGGAGCTCTGTTTGCTGCCAGTGCCTGCCACTAACACACTACAAGTCCTATGGGTGCTTTTGGGGTGCAGTGCTGTACTAACAGCACTGCGGTTGGTACTACTGAAATACTGTACTAACAGTAAGACACGCACCAGACTAACCCCCAGCAGCAGCTAAAAACACACTAACCAGCAGCAGCAATGCACGATCAAATGACAGGTAGCAATGGTTTAGCAAAGTAGAGCAAATCTTTCTAAATGAATCTAGCAAAGAGTGACACAGAATCAGCCTGCTCTCTCCTAAAGCCGGAACTCATGTGACCGGCGCCGACGGCGTGGCGGCCTTTTAAATGAGGGGGCGTGTACTAAAGCCCCTGAGTTGTAATTGGCTACAGGCGTCCTGCCTGTAGCCAATTATGGCTCTCCGAGTTTCCGGCGCTGTGATTGGCCAAGCATGCGGGGTCACAGTGCATGCTTGGCCAATCATCAGCCAGCAATGCACTGCGCCGGCCGAATGTGATGCGAGCGGCCAAAATAGTTCTGGGCTCGCCGAGCGAGCGAACGCCCGGTGCTCGATGCGAACGTGAGTTCGCATCGAGCACCGGGCCCATCCCTAGTAGAGACCTAAGAATTAATATAGAGACACCTCTGGAATATGAGGAGTATGTTGCATGAAATGCATGAGCAACATATCTTCTCTTCAATGCCATGACCTTGGACCCCACCAGATGGGTCTCTTGTAGCAACACAATATGCAATTTCGTGCGTTTGAGGTAGTCCAAAACCAAGGATCTCTTGATCCTTGAGTTTAGACCCCGCACATTCCAGGTAAGACATTTAAGACTCATTTATTGGACGTAGAAAAATTACTATAAAATAAGTACATAAGATAGTTCCCAGATCTAGAGAGGCAGTTACCAGCTATTGCATCTATGTCATAGGCTATCAGGTTATTGGTGCGACTTTTCGAATAATGACACTGTAGTAACATATTTTGAGGGTAATATCGTGTAGTGAAGAAAAAAGCATACAAACTTAAAACCAAATAAAACACTTTGGTAATAACCAACCTTCCCCTCCCCCACCCTGCTCATTGCCCCAAACCTCAACGAGCTTCTTCCCATTAACCATATAAGTAACCTGTGAGGTGACCAGTAGGATCCCTCAGTTAACCATAAAGTCTGATAGCGGGGACAGCCAAAAAAGTGGGTCCCCTTAGAAAGAGAAAAATGGACAAAAAGCCCCAAAAAAAAGGGGAAAAGAAAAAGAAAGGGGTTTCAATCACGTGTCACGGAGAGCCGTGTTGACACCTGTAAAGGATAAAGTTCAGGATAGCGTTTCTGACATCATAGTGTTCCTCTTCGGGCACAATGTCATCAAAAAATTGTCTATGCCCCTGTGGGTGGCAATGTAATATCTTGGTACCTGTATACAGAAGTTTGTGGACCAGATCTTTCCTTACATCAAGTCCGCTCCTGGGGACCAGGAGTTCCAAACTATTTCAAGGCCTCGTTCGTGGGGTTTCCTCTGCATATCTCCTCCTCTCCAATCATGACTCCATGTCATCCTGGATATAAGGGCAAAAAAAAGGGAGGGGAGAGGAGCACATATCCAGCAGCAACCACAAAAAAAATAAATGTCAAAAACATATCAAAAACATATGAGAAAAAAAAACAAAAAACATCTGGGGCTGTATGGTATAGTCGGATCAAACAAGCTTTCTAAGACAGTACAGCGGCACCATTTTGGATAATCAACCCAGGCTATCAAGCCAATCCGAAGCATCAGCCGGGGTCAGGAAGAATTGGACTCTACCGTCGTTGATGACTCGTAACTTAGCAGGGTAAAGCATACTGCAGCTGAGTTGTAGTAAATGCTGCTCTTTGCTTTTGTGTAGCTGCCGAGAAGTCTGGAAAAAGTGATATCTTGTTCCCATTAAACCTTATCTCAGGTAAATTTCTGGCGTTGCGCATGATATGTTCCTTATCTCTAAAATGCAGTATTTTTGCTAGAAGGGGGCGAGGTGGGGCTCCCGGTGGAAGGGGACGCATAGGGACCCTGTGGGCCCGTTCAATAGCAAACATGGGTGAGAGATGTTCCGCCCCTATAGTGTCTCGCAGCCAATTTTCCAGAAAAAGTTCTGGTTCCTTGCCTTCTGCACCTTTCGGAAAGCCAATAATGCGTAGGTTATTTCTGAGCATGCGGTCTTCTAAATCACTGAGTTTCAATGCCTGTTCCCTTAAATCCTGTTGCTGCATTCTCACAGTATTAGACATGGGTTGCATATTATCCTCAATGTCACTAATGCGTTGTTCAGCCCCAGTAATTCTGGATCTCATCTTTTGCATATCATGTTTCACAATTGATAAGTCAAGCCTGACTGTTTTTAATCTGCGTAGTAAGAGATGACTGACATTGTTGTATAGCATCCATTACATGTTTCAGTGTGAGCTCCTCCACTTCCTCGCCATCCTCCCCAACCTCCTCTGCCAGTATAACTGACTGTGATGGGCCCCCTAATTCACTGTCTTCCTCCCATCTACCGTCAGCTTCCCAGGGATCAGGCTCCTCTCTCACAGGCAGGGCCGGTGTGGCTGACAATCTGGGGCTTTGTGAAGTGTCAGCAAAATGTTCCTTAATAGTGGAGGGTGGTTTGGCCTTTTTTGCAGTACTTGCAGCAGTGTGTGGGAGTGCAGGGGACTTAGACTCACCGGCCAGAGCTTTCCTGTCCTTTGGCGGTTTTTTGCATGAGGCCGGATGGCCAGTGCCTTTTTTTATTCCTCCTGCGGCCTGTGTTTGTTGCCGGTCCGCAGCGATTTTGGGACCCACCGGGCCGTTTAGACCCATTTTTCCGGGTCCTCCCAGGTCTCCGCTGGTTCCCCTGCCTGTCTGTGCCCTCCGAGTAAGAAAATCTCTGGCGGATATAGTTCAGGATTGATCGGTGTCAGCGGAGCTCTTCTCCTGAGCTGCTTACATGTCTGCTGCTGGCCACGCCCCAAGGTCCGCAACCTTACCCTTGTACCGTGGATCAAGGAGAGTGGCCAGCCAGTAATGGTCCCTCTCCTTCATCCGAAGAATACGAGGATCCTTCCGCAGGCTTTGCAGGATCAGGGAGGCCATGCAACGTAGGTTAGCTGAGGCATTCGGTCCGGAGTCTTCTGGGTCACTGAGGACGACATGATCCGCAGCCACCTCCTCCCAGCCACGTACAAGTCCACCGGTTTCTTGGGACTGTAAATCATCCCTAAAAGACTGCTGCTGCTGATGCTGAGTGCCAGGCTCCACCTCCATGGCACAATCCTCCTCCTCCTCCTCATCCTCTTTCTGTGTGATGGGTGGGACAGAAGGAACACTGTTTGGATAAAGGGGGCCTTGAGAGGCAAGGAAGTCCTCCTCTTCCTGCCTCTGTTCTGCCTCAAGTGCCCTGTCCATTATTCCACGCAGTGTATGCTCCAACAGGTGGACAAGAGGTACAGTGTCACTGATGCATGCACTGTCACTGCTCACCATGCTCGTGGCCTCCTCAAATGGTGACAGGACAGTGCATGCATCCCTGATCATGCTCCACTGGTGTGGTGAAAAAAAATCCGAGCTCCCCTGACCCTGTCCTGGTGCCGTAGTCACACAGGTACTCATTGATGGCCCTCTGCTGCGTGTGCAGTCACTGCAGCATGGCCAACGTTGAGTCACATATAAGGCAGTTTTTTGGCAGGTTCAACTCCTTTTGCAGCTCAGCCAGCCGAGCACTGGCATTATATGATCGGCGGAAATGCACACAGACTTTCCTGGCCTGCCTCAGGATATCATGTAAGCCTGGGTACCTGCCCAAGAACCGCTGCACCACCAGGTTAAGGACGTGAGCCATACAGGGCACATGGGTCAGTTGTCGCGGAGCGGAGAGGAGGTTGGTGCCATTGTCACAAACAACCATTCCTGGCTTAAGCTGGCGTGGCGTCAACCACCTCTCGGCCTGCCCCTGCAGAGCTGACAGAACCTCTGCCCCAGTGTGGCTCCTGTCCCCCAAACACACCAGCGCAAGCACGGCATGGCATCTTTTTGCCTGCGTACTTGTGTAGCCCCTTGGACGCCTACGGAGCACCGCTGGTTCCGAGGACAGAGCACTTGAAGAGGCCATGGAGGAAGAAGAAGAGGAGGGGGTGGAGGAGAGAGGTGTGTCACAACCAGTAGTAGCATTTTGGAGGCGTGGTGGCAGAACAACCTCCAACACTACTGCACCTTGTCCTGCATCCTTCCCAGCTGCCAAAAGAGTGACCCAATGGGCCGTGAAAGATAGGTAATGTCATGAAGATCCTGCCAGAAATCTAAACCCGGGCCGTCCTGGCCCTCAGATTCCATTGCGCATGCGCATGCGCGCGCGGGCACGTGCACAACCGCGCACAGGGAGACAGGCGCGCGCCCTAGTTAGCACCAGCCGGCCTATTTAAGCCTGACTTGAGCAGACGGTCTTTGCTGTCTGCTCTACAGCGTTGTGGTGTAGTAAAAGAGAAACCTGATCCTGTTACTCCTGTTCCTTTGACCCGGCTTGCCATAAAGACTATCCTGCTTTCTGCCTGTACCCGACCCCGGCTTCCAGTGACCATCCTCCTGCCTGATCCATTGTACCTTGCCCTGGTTCAGATTCATTACCTGGCTTCTTGATGAACTTTGGTTCCTTGTTCAGCCTTTGTCCAGTCTGCAGTCTGACCCTCTGTAAACGAGCCTGTTCACCTGTTGGTTCCAGTCCAGTCTGTGGTTCCGTTTCCTGTGTTCAGTTCCTGTCAGCTCTGCTATCCAAGTTTACCTGTGAACCTGCTTGCCAAGCCGTTGTCCAGTTCCTGTCAGCTCTGCTATCCAAGTGTACCTGTGAACTTACCTGCCAAGCCGTTGTCCAGTGATCCTGCCAGCTCTGCTATCCAGTTTACCTGTGAGCCTGCTTCCTGTGATCCTGCCAGCTCTGCTATCCAGTTTACCTGTGAGCCTGCTTTCCAGTGATCCTGCCAGCTCTGCTATCCAGTTTACCTGTGAGCCTGCTTCCTGTGATCCTGCCAGCTCTGCTATCCAGTTTACCTGTGAGCCTGCTTCCCAGTGATCCTGCCAGCTCCGCTATCCAGTTTACCTGTGAGCCTGCTTCCTGTGATCCTGCCAGCTCTGCTATCCAGTTTACCTGTGAGCCTGCTTTCCAGTGATCCTGCCAGCTCCGCTATCCAGTTTACCTGTGAGCCTGCTTCCTGTGATCCTGCCAGCTCTGCTATCCAGTTTACCTGTGAGCCTGCTTTCCAGTGATCCTGCCAGCTCTGCTATCCAGTTTACCTGTGAGCCTGCTTCCTGTGATCCTGCCAGCTCTGCTATCCAGTTTACCTGTGAGCCTGCTTCCCAGTGATCCTGCCAGCTCCGCTATCCAGTTTACCTGTGAGCCTGCTTCCTGTGATCCTGCCAGCTCTGCTATCCAGTTTGCCTGTGAGCCTGCTTTCCAGTGATCCTGCCAGCTCCGCTATCCAGTTTACCTGTGAGCCTGCTTCCTGTGATCCTGCCAGCTCTGCTATCCTGTGAGCCTGCTTCCCAGTGATCCTGCCAGCTCCGCTATCCAGTTTACCTGTGAGCCTGCTTCCTGTGATCCTGCCAGCTCTGCTATCCGGTTTACCTGTGAGCCTGCTTTCCTGTGATCCTGCCAGCTCTGCTATCCGGTTTACCTGTGAGCCTGCTTCCCAGAGATCCCGCCTGCTCAGCTAACCTGTTTCCTTCCCACCGGTCTGTTGATCCTGCCAGGCACCCGTGCTCCTCCTCACTCCTGGCTCTCCTGTTCCCACACCAGGGGACCAGGAGTGGGAGACGCAAGGGAGGCCTCTCCCTGCAATCTCGGGCTCGCACCACCAGGTACGTGACAGTAGCAGACAGCCATGTCTGAGCCCGAGCAGGGAGCCCCCGCCATGGAGGGGCTATGCCAACACCTGGCAGGTCTGACCGAAGCGGTGAAGAACCTCCAGCAGGGTTACACCCGGCTGGAGGAACGGGTACTGGCCCTGTCTGGTCCATCCAGTACCCAAGGAACTCCTCACCCAGCAATACCCCCAACGGGGCCTGCACCTACCCAGACCAGCAGAGGACTATGTGGCTGAGTTCAGGCGTTGGGGTGCCGACACCGATTGGAACGATGCTGCCCTCCGTCACCAATTCCGCATGGGCCTCTCAGACGCACTCAAGGACGAGCTCGCCAGAGTGGGGGTACCCCAGACCCTGAATTCCCTCATAGACCTAAGCATCCAAATTGACCGGCGCCTACGGGAGCGTAGGGCCGAACGAACCTTGGGGTCCCCAAAACCTACCTGGATGCTCCCCAGGGGTCCAAGTCACTTCCGCACTGCTCCCCCTGTTAAACCTACTCATGCCTCTTCAACATCAGAACCCATGCAACTTGGACTCCTGCGGCCTTCTCTCACCCCAGCAGAACGCCAGAGACGCCGCAGCAACAATCTGTGCCTGTATTGTGGAGAGCCTGGTCATTATGTCCGGAACTGCCCGGCTAAACTCCGTAAGTTCCCCACTATTCTCTCCAGTTATGTGGATCCTGTGACCGGGGTTTCATCTCATCTTGCCCTTTCTGTTTCCTTCCAGTTCTCAGGAAGGACCCTACAAACCACAGCTATCATTGACTCTGGTGCCTGCAGTTGCTTTATGGACTCTGCTTTTGCTGCTCGGCATCGAATTCCTCTCCGTCTGAGAAAACAAGGCCTGTCTGTCCACCTGGCAGATGGGTCCACCATCAAATCTGGCCCAGTGACTCAGGAGACTGCCCCACTGCACACAGTGATCTCAGAGTCGCATCAAGAACTGTTATGTTTGGACATAATTTCTTCTCCCTTGTTTCCAGTCATTCTAGGGATCCCCTGGCTGCAGGCACACAACCCGGTCATCAACTGGTCCACAGGAGAGGTGGCCTTTTCTTCTCCCTACTGCCAAAGGTCCTGCGGCTCCTTGGCCCCCGCAGGACCCTCTGCTCTGCCTCGAAAACGAGGCAGGTCTACGTCAGTCCATCCCTGAAGTCTACCATGCATACCTGGATGTGTTTAGTAAACAAAGGGCAGATGTGCTGCCACCCCATAGGCCCTATGACTGTCCCATTGAACTCCTTCCCGGGGCCAAGATTCCCTTCGGTAGGGTCTTTCCGTTGACAGAGGTGGAGCAGGGAAAACTAAAGGACTATATTGATGATAACCTGAAGAAAGGGTTTATCCGCCCGTCTACGTCTCCTGCAGGTGCAGGAATATTTTTTGTAGAGAAGAAGGACCATTCTCTCAGACCCTGTGTGGACTACCGTGACATATCGTCCGGGTTCCAAAAACGCGAAGCCGGACGCTCTGTCTCGTATGTATCACAAATCCCAGGATGGTTCCCCTCCAGACACTATCCTTGCCCCTGGAAACTTTCTCCTGCTACAGGAAGACCTACGGTCCCAGCTCAGGCGGGCTTCCAGTGGCCTCATTCCATGATCACAAGCTTGCTGGACACTTTGGAATTGGTACAACGTACCTTCTGGCCATAAAGACCGCCCTCGAGGAATGGCGTTACCTGCTAGAAGGGGCTACTCACCCAATCCTGATCTTCACAGATCACAAAAATCTAGAGTACTTAAAGACTGCCAAGAGGTTAAAACCTAGACAGGCCCGTTGGGCCTTATTTTTCTCTCGTTTTACTTTTCACGTGACATATCGTCCGGGTTCCAACCGCACAAGTGTTCATCCGAGAAGTCATCAGACTCCATGGGGTACCAGCCAACATAGTGTCCGACCGAGGGGTACAATTCACCTCTCGGTTCTGGAAATCACTCTGCAAGGCCCTCAACATTGAGCTATCGTTTTCTTCCGCTTATCCGAAGAACCAATCAGACCCTGGAACAATATCTTCGATGCTTTTCTTCCTTCTCCCAAGACGATTGGAACCACCTCTCGGGCCCTAAGTTCTTAGGTCCCTTTCCAGTCAAACGAAAGATTAATGAAGTAGCCTATGAGTTTGGAACTTCCTGCCCCATACTAAATGTTAGCATCAAATGGAAAGGATATGAGCTGACAGAACCTCTGCCCCAGTGTGGCTCCTGTCCCCCAAACACACCACCGCAAGCACGGCATGGCATCTTTTTGCCTGCGTACTTGTGTAGCCCCTTGGACGCCTACGGAGCACCGCTGGTTCCGAGGACAGAGCACTTGAAGAGGCCATGGAGGAAGAAGAAGAGGAGAGGGTGGAGGAGAGAGGTGTGTCACAACCAGTAGTAGCATTTTGGAGGCGTGGTGGCAGAACAACCTCCAACACTACTGCACCTTGTCCTGCATCCTTCCCAGCTGCCAAAAGAGTGACCCAATGGGCCGTGAAAGATAGGTAATGTCCCTGTCCATGCCTGCTGGACCATGAGTCAGCGGTAATATGCACCTTACCTCTGACCGCCCTGTCCAGCGAGGCCAAGACATTGCCTTCCACATGCCGGTAGAGAGACGGATTCGCCTTCCGTGAGAAAAAGTGGCGTTTGGGAACCTGCCACTGAGGAATCGCACATTGAACAAACTCACGGAAGGGGGCCGAGTCTACCAACTGAAAAGGCAGCAGTTGAAGTGCTAGCAATTTAGCCAAGCTAGCATTCAACCGCTGGGCATGTGGATGGCTGGGAGTGAACTTCTTTTGACGGTCCAGCAGCTGGGGCAGGGAAATTTGCCTGGTACAATTGGACGTCGGTGTACTGCTAGCAGAGTGCCCGCAAGTACTTGGCTGTGACACACCTAATTCTACACCTTCATTCCTCTCAGGAGGTATAGTGGGGTTGGAGATCCCAGCTGATGAGGAGCAAGGAGAGGTCCGCTTTGTTCTTTGGTGTGGGTCTTTAAGGCGGGCTTGCCAACGAGCTGCATGGCAGGTCAACATATGTCTGGTCATGCTTGTGGTGCCCAAGCGGCTGATGTTTTGGCCATGCGAGATACGCTTGAGACATATGTTGCAAATAGCAGTGGTGCGATCTGATGCACTCGTCTCAAAAAAGGCCCACACCAAAGAACTTTTGTAATAACGTGCAGAGGCAGCGCCCTGCACAGGCGGAGCTCTGCGGTGTGATTCAGTTGGTGTGCTGGCCTCAAGCTGGCCCCCAGAGGGCATCCTGCCTCGTTGGAGATGTGCGGCCTCCTCCTCCTCCTCTCTCCGTTCAGGCACCCACGTGGAGTCAGTGACCTCATCATCCCCTCCCTCTTCACCACTGGAGCAAACCTGGCAGTAAGCTGCAGCTGGTGGAACATGACTGCCAGATTGCTGTCCTTGAGCATCCCCTCTCTCTGCGCTCACGCTACTGCCTTCCTCTAGCTGGGTATCATCATCGGAGCCTTCAAAACGCTGGGAATCCTCCTGGAGCATGTACCCAACACTGTGCTCAAACAGTTCGGGGGACTCCTCAAGAGAACATGGTGGGTCTAGGGAAGGGGTGCCTGATGACATTGAGTACGCGTTGGCAGCTGCTTTGCCAGTACCCTGAGCCTGGGTGAGAGAGGATGAGGAGGATGAGGAGGGTTTGGTCATCCACTCTACCAAGCCTTCGGCATGATGCAGCTCAACATGTCCAGCTGCCGAAAATAAGGACAAGCGTGTCCCATGGCCGCGTGCTGATGATGATGCACCACATCCACAACCAGCACTGTTGTCTCTAGACACAGAGCCTGCTTGCCCTGTTTCCTTGGCTCGTGACTGTCTGCCTCTCCTTGTTGGCCTTCCAGTCATTGTAAAGGCCTGCAGGGAGATGGGAAAAACAGCTATTGGGTAGTGTATATTGTGCTGGAGTCACACAACACACACACTAACTCCTGCAGATGGCTGGATTAATGGAGAACTGCACAAAATGGTAGATACAGGTGCAGGTTTATACTGTGCTGTGCTGCTGGACTCACACAGCACACACACTAACTCCTGCAGATGGCTGTATTTATAGAGAACAGCACTTTCCCCACACGCAGATGCCTGAGAAGAACACACTATCCCTGCCTATTATTCCTCTTTCCCTGATCAATAGTTCACAGTTCACACTGTCCCTGCCTAATCAATCCTCTTTCCCTGCACTTTTCCCACACAGAAATGAATGATCAATAGTTCACAGTTACACTGTCCCTGCCTATCAATCCTCGTTCCCTGAAAGCCGCAACACACTACACAAGGCCACCGGTGCGGTGGCCTTATATATACAAAAGGGAAGGATGGCTTCTAGGTGTGACCTGATTCCAAACCTATATCTGTCTATAAATTATATATATAAGACCTTATGACATATAAATGAGATGAAAACCTAATTAAAACTGTATAAAATTATTATACAATAAAAACCAATGTGAGTAAAACAAATGTAAGGTAAAAAAACACACGTGTGGTTAAAAGTAGTGGATTAATACCAAGTGATTGTTTACGTAGTGAGTATATCGTGACAGATATATAGGTACAAATATGAATAAATAATGGTGACAATATAAACTCAACGACGGTTGAGATAATTGGTGCTGAGTGAGAGAACTATATACTTGAGTGCATAGTAGTGAAGTCCATAAAAATGGCTGGTGATCAGGTGGATAGCACTGTTCCAACAGGTGACCCTGTTCAGTGTTCTAAGTGGTGTGATTGTTGTCTGATGGCTCACGAGCCTATAGGAATAAGGCTTACCAGATGTAATAGACTTGAAGGGGCATATGCCTCACAAGTCGTAAAAGCTTAATGTTAAGGGGCTGGCGGGTCCTTGCTCCACACGATGGCTCCAAGGCTCGTTTAAAGGCCGTATGGATAAGTGGTCAGCAGGAAGGTGGACAGTGGATGGGGAATGGGCATCAATGGTCCGCGTTTTCAATCGTATTAATAGATCATGATAAAAGAAAAGCTTGCATAGTATAATACCGTTTGGAAAGGTTTTTAATAGTGTAAAAGCAGATTAAAAACACTCACATTTGGAAAGTTTAAAACAGGCCTGTTTGTAGATTAAAGATGGCGTGGTGCTGTCGTTGTAGTCCACCCGACGCGTTTCGTTCGCATAGACGTCGTCTGGGGTCACACCCCAGATCCCCAAGATCTTACGAGTATGCATTTTGTCTGTATGGACATGTTTTCTGGATGTCCGGTGGCAAATGCTACTGGAAAGGCCACAGTAAAAAGTGTTATCAGAATTAGTTTTTAAGTACAGCGTTACAGAATCTACAGAGAGTAGGGATGAGCTGAACACCCCCGGTTCGGTTTGCCGCAGAACATGTGAACAGGCAAACAATTTGTTCGAAGATGTGAACACCATTAAAATCTATGGGACACAAACATGAATAATCAAAAGCGCTAATTTTAAAGGCTTATATGCAAGTTATTGTCATAAAAAGTGTTTGGGGACCTGGGTCCTGCCCCAGGGGATCAATGCAAAAAAAGTTTTAAAAACTGCAGTTTTTTCGGGAGCAGTGATTTTAATAATGCTTAAAGTTAAACAATAAAAGTGGAATATTCCTTTAAATTTCATACCTGGAGGGTGTCTATAGTATGCCTGTAAAGTAGCAAATGTTTCCCGTGTTTACAACAGTCCCTGTACAAAATGACATTTCTAAAGGAAAAAAAGTCATTTAAAAGTACTCGCAGCTATAATGAATTGTCGGTCCCAGCAATACACATAAAAGTCATTGAAAAAAATGGCATGGGATTCCCCCACAGTCCATTACCAGATCCTTTGGGTCCAGACCTGGATTTTAAGGGGAACTCCGCGCCAAAATTAAAAAAATGACGTGACACGGCTTGGGAAAAGTCCTTTATTAAAAAATAAAAATGTCCCACGAAGTTCATTCATCTCCTTCTTCTCTCCTCTCGCTCCAATGGACCGAAAAAGAAAAAAAAACATGCACGCCGCCACGATCCACCTCCATGGGAGGCACCTGCCATAATGACCGTCCTCTCAGGTGACAGTTCTTTTATAACTGAGGGCGGGGCCATACGGTGGTGTCGCAGGGTGACCCTGCCCCCTCTGACGCACAGGGACATCACCGTTACCCGGTGACGTAACTGGGTAATATATATATATTCTTTGACAAGGAAGTGTGCCGTTACGTGATTTTGCAAATGTATGCAACAAACACCAACATTTTTAACCTAACCTTTCATACAGCTTTAAGGAACTTTTTTACCTGATTGGCTGGTGAGTGTGTTGGAGCATCTTAGGTTGTTGTTTTCATTTGTTCTTTTGAGCAAGTCTAGGTTTCTGGTGTGTTGCTATACCTTTAATGATTGGACTAACTCCAAGGCATGTCTGCTCTCAATTTATGTATTGTTTTATGTAATTTTTAAGTTAGGAGCCTAGGTGGTTTACAGTAGTGACCACACATTATAGCGATGCCTTTACTCGCTGAGCTCACGTGCAGAAGCGAACGCATAGGTGATTAGCACCCACATATGAAAACGGTGTTCAAACCACACACGTGAGGTATCAATGCAATCATTAGAGCAAGAGCAATAATTATAGCCATATACCTCCTCTGTAACTCAAAACATGCAACCTGTAGAATTTTTTAAAACATTGCATATGGAGATTTTTAAGGGTAAAAGTTTGTCGCCATTCCACGAGCGGGCGCAATTTTGAAGCATGACATGATGGGTATCAATTTACTCAGTGTAACATTATCTTTCACAATATAAAAAAAAATGGGCTAACTTTACTGTTGTCTTATTTTCTTATTCAAAAAAGTGTATTTTTCCAAAAAAAGTGCGCTTGTAAGACCGTTGTGCAAATACGGTGTGACAGAAAGTATTGCAATGACGCCATTTTATTCTCTAGGTTGTTAGAGAAAAAAAAATATATATAATGTTTGGGGGTTCTAATTTTCTAGCAAAAAAAATTATGCTTTTAACTTGTAAACAACAAGTTTAAAAAAGAGGCTCAGACTGAAGTGGTTAAGTAGCACTATGAGCAAAGAAACTTGTATAAAAGCTTCTTCAAAACTTCTTAATATAAGAGCATACGACATATATTAAGCGTTACTAAATAATTAACCAAGATGAAGTGCCTATGAATTTTTTCAGCTCTTAAAGCTGCATGGGCTGGTGACAGCTGCAGTATTCATCAGACCTGGATGAGCTTTGGATTATACATTATTTTTATTAATGCACATGAAAGAAGTTCATATCGGCAGAAAAATCTGTATTAAACTTTAACATGAGAACATGTAACAGTTCCTTAAAACCGCTGGCTCGCTCTCACATGTCAACACAGGAAAGAAACAAATGAAGGGGCAAAGTGCCCCTTTAAACAAATAGAGCGGCAGATTTTGTTCACTGGAGCAGAATAGAAATATGTATATTTTAAATGAGTAAAGGGATTTGGCCCTTAGAGAGAATTTATTATATCATTTAGCTGGAGAAAAAGAGAAAAAAGAAACCAGATTGTTTCCATTACAAAGAAGAAAGACTTTGTTTACTGTAATTGAATAGAAAAATTACATTATAAATGCCAGCTGTGACTTCTTCATTTGTTTTAAATATATTTCACATGTAGATGGAAAACCTATTTAAAGATGAACTTCAAACAGGGAAAAAAGTAATGCGGTTATATATTCACTAAAACGTCAATAAATGTATTTTCAAAAGCAACCTTATTTTTTAATACAGGTATGTACATGGCTCCAACAATTTAAGCAGCACTTTACATATTGTATATTCACATCAGTGCCTGCCCTCAAGGAACTTAGACACTAAGTTCCCTATCTCATATGCATACACACACATGCTTGATTCAATTTAGACAGGGACCAAGTAACCTACCAAAATGTCCTGGGTGTGGCATATATAAAGCAAAATGCTTTTGAAGTAGAGAATGAGTGAGTACCAATCGCCTCAATTCATATTCCAGAGATTACTGTAAAATGTGGTCACCAGGACAAAGACAGGGAAAATCTTCTTAGTGGGAATACAGGACAGCAATAAGAAACTGACATGGTTTTTACCACTCAACATTCTATACAAAAATATAAAAAATTGTTTTGGCTTTAGATGTATTTTTATTTTACCCTCATGTAATCTCATGTATAGCAGCACTTATCTAGAGGGCCAGCACCTGGACTCCTTTAGGCTCTGCTGCAGTGCGCATATGCTGACAGTAAGCATGCGAACAAGGAGGAAAGAGCAGAGTGGACAGAGTGATGAATCCCCACTACGCTGTTGCTCTTTCTATATCTTTGTAAAGTGCAAATCAGTTGGCATACAATGTTCATGTATATGCAACAACTACATTAGCCAGTATATGGCAGTGTTTATATGTTTGTAGCTGCTCTATGGTAAACTCTATGTGTTTTTGCTGTAAAATACAGTTCCTGTTTCCTGTCTGCAGTTAAGCAGCAAAGCCCATGTGGACTGTGCACTGTCAGACTGTTTGGTAGGGCTATATACAGACTTTCTAATAGGTTATGGGCCCAGACATAGCCCAGACATAGCCCAGACACCCATCCAGACATCCAGTCATGACCTGCTACAGCAAGTTGCAAGATACAGCAACATAATGAAGGTTGCAACAGAATAACAGAAAATGGCCAGTAACACAGCTGCAACAAAGCTTTCATTTGCAAATCTGACAAACCAGAACTACCGATCTTGGAAATTCAAGATGAAAATTCTGCTAATAAGAGAAGGTATGTGGAATTGTATAAATGAAGTCAGGCCAGAACACCCTTCAGATGAGTGGATAGAGAAGGACCAAAAAGCTCAGAACACAATCTCTCTTAGCATGGAAGATGATCGAATCATACATATAAGTAAGTGTGAAACTGCTAAAGAAATGTGGGAAGGATTGCAAAAGGTGCATGAAAGAGCTAATCTCAGCAACAACTTGTATTTGATTAGAAAGCTATACCAAACCAAGCTGATGAAAGGCCAGGATATACAGGATTACATAAGGCACACCTTGGAAACGGTTGAAGGCTTGGAAGGTATAGGAAAAGACATAAAAGATTTTCATGTTGCAGCACTATTACTGAGCAGTTTACCAGAAAGTTATGAAACATTTGTCACAGCACTTGATACACATCCAGATGATGAACTGACATTGGAATATGTTAAGGGCAAGCTTGTAGATGAATTTAAGATAAAACAGAAAGCATTAATAGGAACGGTGCTTTGTGGGTCTTGCAAGAAGCAAGGTCATTTAAAAACTAGAATGTAAAAACAAACTAAACTACAAAAGGCCAAATGTTTGAAGGAAGAAACTGATTTTGCTTCAGATAATGAATATGTTTTTCATCCAAAAGTTGCACCTCATCTTTGCAACCCTATGGACTAAGACTGGGATGCCATTAAAGTTCATGTAAAGGCAGGTGTTCCAATACTTTTGACAATAGAGTGTATATTAAGTGTGTGCTTAATAGAGTGCACTTTTTTATTTAAAACACATGCAGTGACTGGATGTTGTTTATAACATCACATGAATCCTTTACCAATAAAGATGGCAGCTCACCTCAAAGATTGGACCTAATATATAGGTCTAATACGCATCATCCTTTTTGAGTTGGGGCCACTTCATATCCTGATATTCCTCCACTGGGTACTTCACTAGGTGATGCTCAGAAGGTCAGCTGGTGTATATAAATCTACTCCTTAAAGGTTAGGTACATAGGCTCAAACGAACAGGAAAGGAACCATCATTGTGCAAAACAACCATAAAAACTTGCAAAAGATTTATTAAGAGCTTATTTATATACACTTACGTTTAAGTGTGCACAAAATGGTGCACACAGATAAAAGCATGTGCAGGTGGACTCTGGCTCCTTAAAAAGGAACTGCAGTCTGCTCACATGATTTGTAATAAAAACATCTTTGCCATTCTGAAGCTTCCCTCCGACTACTTTGCATATTATTTTATATATATTGTGATTCTGTACTTGCCAAATATGCTGCAGAAATCTCCCTCCATTAAGTCTGGCTGCAACCATTTTAACTGTGGGCAGCTGAAGCTGCTACCTGTTTACTTCCTGGATTTACACAGACACCCAGAGGCACACCTCCAGCTCTGCAGCTCTCATTGGCCCTCTTATGACTCACCCCCTCCCTTTTCTGGCAAACTCTCAGGAGAGAGAGCTGTGCATGATGTCATAAGCCTAGGCTTTTTACCAGACAAGAAACAGGAAGTGGGCTCTATAAGGTATTTACTGGCAGAAAAATAATGTTTTACTATCCAAAGTTGAAGTTCCACTTTAAGAAACATAAAACATTGGCATACACTTCCTGGATTGTGGATGATGCCATTCTATTTTTTTTGCAATGTTTTTGCAATAGCAGAATACACCCACAGTATGTACAGCGTGTATCTCAAAAACTGAAAAACTGCAGAAAATGCTATGGAAAAAAAAAAATGTCACTCCAATTTTTTTTTTGGAATAGCACAATAGAAGAAAAATAGATCGATTGAATATGTCACACTCCTGCAAACATGCAGAAAACACTGCAAAATTTTATTTTTTGCAATGTTTTTTCAATAGCTGAATACACCCAGAGTATGTACAGGGTGTATCTCTCAGTAACATATGCAGTGCTGGTGCACTGAGCTTGCAGATAAAAGTTATATTTTGTCTGGCACTGGGCTCATGGCAGTGTAAAAAGACTGTGCACTGCAACCCACCAGGTCTTAGAATTGATTTCTGAATCTGGATAATTCTCTCTCCCTCAAAACAGACACAGGAACCTTGACCTACACTCTCTATCTGTTTCGATCGCTGACTAATTAGAAGATATTTCAGGAATGTGGACTGACTCCTAGCATGTAATTCTCTCCCTCAAAGCAGCCAAGAATCTTTCCCTACACTGTGTAAAGCAGAGTGACGTGCTGTGTGCCTCTAGCTTATATAGAGGCTGGGTCACATGCTGCACTGGCCAATCACAGCCATGCCATTAGTAGGCATGGCTGTGATGGCTTCTAAGGGCACACTAGTGAAACTAATGTGGATTGGCTGCCCAGCTTTTAAAAAGGCGCCAATATATCGCTGAACACCGAACCTGAACACACAGTCAATTGTTCGGGTTTGGGTCCGGCAGGAGTGTGACATATTTAATCGACAGCAGGCAGTTTTAAAACTTTCCTGTTTGGGGGAAAAACCCCACACCGCGCAGGAGTTGTGGAGGGACAAGGAACAACAGACCGATGAGTGGTTGGTGGCATGGAGCCTCAACCCCGGCCTGGTGGTGTGCGATAATGGGCGAAATCTCGTAGCAGCTCTGGGCCTAGCTTGTTTGACGCACATCCCTTGCCTGGCGCATGTGCTGAACTTGGTGGTTCAGAGTTTCCTTAAAAATTACCCCGATATGCCAGAGCTGCTGCAGAAAGTGCGGGCCGTCTGTGCGCACTTTCGGCGTTCTCACCCTTCACCCTTTTTTTTTCATAGCATTTTCTGCAGTTTTGCAGTTTTTGAGATACACGCTGCACCACGTCCCAATTAGAAATATGAATGCAGAAAAATGGACTTGGGGTTCACTAACCCCGGGACTTTAAGGGTGCTAATAATGGACACATAGATGGATACCGAACATCCATAAAAAATAGTTTTATTTAAACATATACATAGAGACAATAAAAAAACATGCATTTCCATGACAACTGGATTGAACACCAGTACTGAAATTAACATGTGTGAGTTAAAACAGTGAGCTAACAATTTCATTGGATACCACTTCATTCAACATGTTTCGCTCCTCTGAGCTTCTTCAGGAATAGGGTATATGAATATGTTACACTGAAAACAGATAGGGAACAATAAGATTACACAGTAAATACACAATGAATATACTATGCAGTGTACATGCTCCACATCAAAATAAAATATAAGATAGATGCAAAATACCCCCCCTTGTCGGAGCGCTTGATGACAATGTCTTTGTTCTGCTGAAGAGATCTCAATGCTATAATTTGTGAAGGAGTAAGATGAGACCTAGACATGTCTTTCCATTTGGTTTTGGTGATTTATTTAGTCACCTGACAGAGGAAAGCCCACACATTGGGGTTTCCCTGTAAGGGAGGAAAATTTCTGGATTTCAACTTATAGTCTTTGGATCTAGACGTAACAGGTGGTTGTGGTAACCAGGATGATGCAGGTAGTTCCGATGGAGGGGCCGATGGAGATAGGGGAGGGGCCAATTCATGCAGAGACGCAAGGCCCTCAGCCTCCATGCAGTCGATTTCATCAATGCGACCCTCATCCCATAGCTCCATCAGCTCCTCCAGGGCCTTGATATCATCAATGGTCATCTGTTTCCACAAAGGGTTGCTTAGTGTTTGAGACTGTAAAGTTGGTTCATCCGATTTATCATTAATTTACGTGAAAAAAGATTGAGATCTTTGATAAGCTCAAAAGGGTCCACCCTCTGAATAGGACAGAAGGTAAGCCCTAATTTGAGCACTGCAATTTGATCACTAGAAATAGGATAGGATGAAAGATTAATTACTTCAAACTGATTTTTGACTGACTTCAGATTCAGAGGATCCTGTGTGCCTGTTCGCCTGTAATCTGACACCGGTTGTGTGAAGATAGGAGCTGGACGAAAATCCGATTGGGACGAAATATTGAGATTAGTGTTGCTTACCTGAGTGCTCGAAAATAACGGTGCAATGATAGCTGATCCATCTAGGATAGGTTCAGAGTGAGCTGGTGCGTTAGTGATTGCAATCTTGGCAGACCCTGCCCGAGTGTTCATAGACATTTTGGTGCTCGGAGTGCGTTTAGTGGTGCCCGTATTTGAATTTCCCTTGGGATTTCTAAAAGGTATAGATCCTAGGGTTTTAGTGTCTTTGATTAAAGTAGTGACCTGTAAAGAAGGAAGGGAAGAAATAGATGAATCTGAGTCAGTAGGTTTATTAGTAAATTTCCTGATCAGACAGCTCGATTGGAACGTTTGCGATTTTTGTTTTTAAGATTAATCCAATTGTAGGCTTGATTGTTGTCATAAGATAACTTATCACGTATAAACTTCTTTTCTTTGGTTTTTAAGATATCAAGATATTAAGATAAGTTTCCAAATTAGTTTTTAGAGATATCTCTCTCTGAGGAAACAGCTCATCAAGGGGACTTGTTTTCATCATAGAGTTTCTCAATTTCCTTGTCAACCAGGGATAATTTAACAGTATAATGTTTACAAAGTAATTCCATCATCCCCCTGGAACATGTCTGAAGGTTAGTTTCCCATTCAGATTTGAATTCAGACTCTAATAATGGTATAGTTGGAAAAATTTGAATCCTCAGGCCCCAGGGGGCGATGTTGTCCTCCATGTATTTAGAAAAATACCACCTATTCCAAAATAGTCTATATTTTTTCTCAAGCATACGCTCAAGTCTCAAAAATAAACGGTCCATTGAGAGACCACCACCTGAGGCATTTTGTGATTTGTGCATTTCATTCATTAAACCGTCAAACGCATGACCACAATAATTGCTCATTGTGAAAAAAAAAGGGGGAAAAAAACTACATATAGGTCAATGACTATAGAAAATATCAAAAATATGTTTGACAAAATAACAATCCCTGAGTGCGGTGGGTAATGAAAACCCTGATTTAAAATAGTATAGATAGGGGTTGAGACCTCTGAACTACTCTGATGACAGGATGTAAAAAAGTTAAAAAAATAAATAAAAAATTTTAAAAATAGAAAAAGTTAACAAAAATTGAATAAAAATGTATTCATTTTATACATCCTGTCATCAGTCAGTACCTCTGATCACTGCCACATCAGAGATATGATTATGCTGTACAGGACTAATGAATGCATACTAGTGGTATGTAAAAAGAATGTGAAAAAAAAATATTATATAATTTCTTAATTTTTCAAAAAATTGTGACAAAAAAATTACAACTTCAAAAAACTCATCATGCCTGTTACTAAATGCCTCAGACTGAATATTTTACAAAAAGGGGTTATTTGGTGGAAATTCTACTGTCCTGGCATTCTGGGGCCTCAAGAAATTAGATAGGCCTAACAGAAGTGGACTTTGGGGGAAAATCTGAAAATCTACCAGTCTGTGTAACTTTTTGAAGTGTAGGCCCTAAGTAGTCACCACACTACATGCGGTGGAAGCTCTGCACAGCAATGCTAATACGCTGAAGATCAAGACAGAGCTCAATGAGAACATGGTGAGCCAACCTAAGGTTGCCGTAGGAAAAAAATTATGCAGAATGCATTGCAGGTACATAAACACAAAATGTGTTCAAAGCCTTAAGCCTTGTACACACGATCGGACTTTACGCCAACAATACCGTGGAATTTTGTCCGAAGGGTGTTGGCTCAAACTTGTCTTGCATACACAGGGTCACACAAATGTTGGCCAACAATTCCGAATGTAGTGACGTACTAGACATACTATGTGGTTTTAAGCTCTTTAGCGCCACCCTTTGGGCTCCTTCTGCTAATTTTGTGTTAGTAGAAGTTTGGTGAGTGTTGATTTGCGCTTTTCTTTTCGCGTTTTTCATTTAGCGCTTTTCTGTTCTCGCTTTTCATTTTGTGCTTTTCAGTTCGTTTATGAGCGGTCGGTCGTCAACCAGATATGTTGCAGATTTGGAGGAGATAACGTGTTCTTTATTATTGGCCTTGGAGTTATTGTTTGACATTATTTTTTGCTTAAATAATGATTTGATTTGGTATATTTTCTATATTTTTGGATGCATAGAATGCACTTTTTGGTTAAGTTCTATTGGCAGATAGCATGTCTAATTATTATTTTTTTAATGCACAATAAAAAAATTGTGTAGAATAATACTTGGCTATGTGCTTTACTTCAAATGACAGTTTGGGAGTAGGCAGTTACATTTTAAAAAATACAATGTAAAATTGACAAGGGACATCAACATAGTTGTATCTTTGATCTTAAAAACTACAGGATAATGGTGTTGTGGTAACTTGCAGCAAAAAAAAACAAAAAAAAACACATAATATTATTATTCTTGATATCACTAGAAAAAAATAGCCTTTGAAAATTAGTTTGCAATAACTCCATCAGTATCACCAGCAAAGCAGCTTCATTATTATCCCATTAAAGAAGAACAGAATTGTGCGCTGCATTTGGAGATTTCATAATTTGCCACGTCACGAATGTTAATTCTCATTTTAAAATCGCTCGTTTACAAGAACGACTACTGCTTTCGCACATGCTTTTGTACTTTGGACTTTTGTCCGATGGACTTGTGTACACGCAATTGGAAAATCCGACAACACACATTTTTTGGTGGAAAATTTTAAAACATGCTAGCCAATATTTGTTGGCGGAAAGTCCGACAACAATTGTCGAATGGAGCATACACACGGCCAGATTTTCCGACAACAGCCTGACATCCAACACTTCCCGTTGGAAAGTCTGATGTGTGTACGGGGCTTAAGGCTTGATTTACATGGGCATGAAGGCCTGTTTGTGTGATTGAGGCATTTATATATGTGTTTGGAGCTGCCTGGAGCTTCATGAAGGCAGCCTATATGTATATATGGACACACAGTGGATGTATGGACACAGCTGAGTTTGAGAGATGTAAAGGGTGTGTGTGCAGCCCTGAACACACACACATTGGGGGATTTACTAACACTGGTGCACTCAGAACCTGGTGCAGCTGTGCATGGTTGTCAATCAGTTTCTAACGCAAGCTTGTTTAAATAAAGTGTTACCAAACCCAGGACCCTGCATTCACTATATCTGGTCTCCCACAGTACACAGAGCATGAAAATGCAATTATTTTAGTAAATATAAAAAACTGCTAAATACCTTTTCGCTTGAGCAGTATATAGCAGTCTTGTGACTTCTATCAGTGTCTGTCCGAGCACTAGTTTAAGCTTAAAGGAGGATTTTTCATTCTCCTCTGACAGTCCTATGAGGCTGCATTTTCCCTGATTCTCTGTCTGGACAGTGCTGATTGGCCCTGTGCTGATCACATGCACCCCCCCCCCCCAAAAAAAAAACGTCTTTAGCAACACACACCAAACTAAGCATGTGCAAAGTGCCTCCAAACCTCTGTACTATCAGGAGATGGATTGGGGACAGTAAAATAAGTGGTGGATCAGAGAAGACAGGATTAATCAGCCTTTTAACACAATGCAGAGGATTAACTCCTTAGGTTGCACAGTGAGTATTACAAGCATGCTTTATTGCATATGCAGTGTTCTACCTCCGGCAAGATATTAACGAAGTTGTTTTGCCTGCAATATCAGATTTGACCACAAGATGCAGCCAGTGGTAAATTTACTGTTTTTGCTAAAACTAGAAACAGTTCACCTTTAACAAAAGTTCCCATTATTCAGTCTAAGGAAAAGAAACAGGTGCATCCTGGGAACTCAGACTCCATCTTAGAGACTGAAAGCAGGAACCAGCTATCAGAGCACATGTTGGACTAAAATTTGCATCTGCTAACAACCCTAAATGCAGCATCGCTGGTGAGAATTACTTATCGCCATGTACAGTTTAGCCTATTCATTATATTTCTTTATACTCCATATACTGATTATATGTATCTGTATTTGTTTTTTCTTAATAGTTTTTTTTGGTTGAAAATGTATACTTTATTTTTCAAGAAAATATACAAAAAACAAGTACTTTGAACAGGGTACAATCATCCTCAAGCATACATTAAATTACATTCATCCTGCGGTATGATGCCTGATGTGTTGTGCAGAGTACTAGTACCCCGAACCATCACATCATGCATGACGCCGCATTACCCTGTAAGCATTGCATCAATTACATTTACCATTTTTCTTCGTCTGTTGTCTTCAGTCAGTGGCAATTCAATATGGCAACGGGTGTGATGTGAGGGGGTGAAGAGTTCACAGGCCCGAAGCTTTATTTGAACTGCCCATGGGTACATAGAGTGGGAGAGGGTGGGGGGGAAGGGGGGGAACAAAAATTCAGTCCTCCTCTTCCTCCTTGAAGTCCATCAAGTTATAGTCTCTGAGCAGGCTGTGAACCAGTCTGCGACAGTCCTCGATGGACATCCTCTCCCGCTGGTGGATGAGGCGCTTTCTGGCGCACCAAACAGCGTCCTTTAAGCAACACAGCACCCTCCAGGCACTGTCTATGTCTTCCTGTGAGTGTGTCCCACAGAATAGTCCGTTCAACACACCGAAGTGTGTGATTGCAGTCTGAGGTACAAAGTCTTTGAGATCAGGTTCCAGGACCCTCAACAGGCCCTGTGCAAAGGGACACTCCCAGAAAACATGCAAAGCAGTTTCCTCCTGGATGATGCAAAAGGGGCAGTGTCTGTATCTGCACAGGTTTCTGGCATGCATAAATGTCCTGAGTGGCAACCCCCCTTGGATTGCCATCCATGCCAGATCTTTGTGCCTGTTGGTGAGTCTCTTTGAAGAAACGTTCCTCCAGACCACTTTACAAGTGGCTGAAGGGAGGCCTGGAATGGTCTCGACGATGTCCGATGCTCTGATCAACTTGTGGATAGTTTTTGGCTTCCACAAGTCGGGCTTCACTCCATGTAGCCCCAGCTCCTTGATGAACTTGAACGTGTCCAAGTAGTACCAAGGAGTGTCCCAGTTGTAGGGGACGGAGCTGTCCCATTTGTCCCATCCAAGGGTCCTCCAGAGAGGCAGGAGGAAAAAACGGGACATGGAGTTACCGCCAGAGTCTACAGTTCTGTCAATCAATGTTCTGCGGATGCAGTTACATGCAAAGAAAACCCTCAGTAAAGTGGCGATGTCAGGCACGCCTTTACCGCCTTTGAGAGGCTCCTTGAACATGACCGCACGCTTCACTCTGTCCATTTTGGAGCTCCAGATGAAGTGAAACACCGCCCTGGTGATGGCCCTGCAGGTGTTAACCCGGGGGGGCCAGGCCTGGGCGAGGTACTGCAACACAGGGAGAATCTCGCTGCGGAGTACCAGTGTTTTCCCTTCGATGGTGAGTTCTCTGAGGCTCCAAAGTCCAATCTTTTGTCGCATCTTGGCCAGTCTTTCTTCCCAGGACTTCAGGGCTGCGCCCTCAGCTCCAAACCAGACTCCAAGAATTTTGATGAAGTCCGTCTTGATGCTGAAAGGCATTGGCGCAGAGGAAGGCAGGAACCACTTTCCGAAGAGCATGACTTCCGACTTCCCGCAGTTGACCTTTGCCCCTGAAGCTTGGCCGAAGTCCTCACAGGTCTGGGCGAGTGCGTCGATGGAGCGCCGATCGGCACAGAACACCGTCACATCATCCATGTAGAGTGAGCACTTGACCTCCCGTCTGTCTGGTCCTGGTGCGGTGATCCCTCTGATCTCTGGGTTCCGTCTGATGCTTTGGGCGAATAGCTCTATACAACAGACAAAAAGAAGAGGTGAGAGAGGGCAGCCTTGTCTGACCCCAGACCGAACTGGAAAGGGGTCAGTTTTCCAACCATTCACCAACACCAAGCTACAAATGTCACTGTACATCACATTCACATACGAACAAAACATCTCCCCGAGACCCAACCTGCGCAGAGTTCTGCACATGAACTCGTGGGAGACACGGTCAAAGGCCTTCTCCTGGTCAAGACTGACCAGGGCCGCGTGCACACGGCGGCCATGAATGTACTGGACCGTGTCCCGGACAAGCGCAAGGCTGTCCGCAATCCTGCGACCAGGAATGCCACAAGTCTGATCCGGATGGATGATCTGTCCGATGACAGATTTCAGCCTGTTGGCTAAAACCTTGGCGAGGATCTTGTAGTCCACGTTCAAAAGAGAGATCGGACGCCAATTTTTCAGATCCGATCTCTCCCCTTTGCGCTTATACAAGATCGTAATCATCCCCTCCCTCAGTGACGGGGGCATTCTGCCCTCCACCTCCATCTCCTCGTACAGCTCGAGCAAGTCCGGACCGACGAGGTCCCACAGCTTAACGTAAAGCTCAACTGGGAGACCATCGCAGCCCGGGGTCTTACCCTGCCTAAAGGATTTGGCGGCAGAGTGCAGCTCCTCCAGCACCAAGGGGGCGTTCACGGCCGATGAACCTGCAGGATCAATAGTGTTAGTGATACCTGACAGGAACCTGTCGGCTGCCTGTGTGTCTGTTGTTTTCGGGGAGTAGAGGTTGGTGTAGTAGTCGCTGACCACTTGCATCACAGCCTCCTTTCCCTTCTGGAGCGTTCCGGTCTCGTCACGCAGTTCAGACAAGGGAGTGTGTCCTGAGTGGAGTTTCCTGAAAAAGAAAGAGTTACACTTCTCACCTTTCTCAAGGTTCTCCACCTTGGCACGGAAGACAATGTGCCTGGATTCTTCCTCAAAGTGCCCTTTCAGGCTCTTCTTGGTGTCCTCCAGGTCCTGCCTAACGTCCCAGCCGCAGTGATGAAGGTCCTGCAGGGACTGCAACTCACGTTGCAATCTCCTGAGTTCCTTCTTCCTGGCACACACTTGCTGGCGTCCCCTTGCCTGAAAGAAGCTGCGCAGCTTGACTTTCACAAACTCCCACCAGTCACTTGCCTTACCAAAGAATCGCTTGTCCTCCGTCCAGGTGGCATAAGCCTCCCGGAGTTCCCCCATCAATTCCTCATTATCCAGCAGGGTGCTATTCAGCTTCCAGGAGCCTGGTCCGCGGGCAAAGCCCTCGCCCAGGTTACCCCGAAAGTGAATAGCCCTGTGGTCAGAGAAAAAGCAGGGGATCATGGAGAACTCGCGATGCTTGACTGCTCTTGAAGTGAGCACGAAGTCAATCCTTGAACGCACTGATCCATCGGGTCGGCACCATGAGTAATTCACGGTACCTTGCCCTATGGATCCTACGGCGTCCTGTAAGGATGCCTCCGAGATCATCTCCCTGAGCAGTCTAGAGGTAACATCCAGTTTTGCGTACATGCTAGAGCTGCGCCCATCCTCCTCGATCGGACAGTTGAAATCACCGCCGATCACTACTGCTCTGGTGGTGACGAGCTGGGTCCGCAGGGTCTGGAGAAGTTCCAGTCGCTCATTCTTATCTGGGGGGGCGTACACGTTGATGAGCCTAATTGGCTCTTCCATCCACGAACCGTCTACGACCAGTAGTCGGCCGCAGACAAGCTCATGGATAGAGTCAACCGTGAAGCGCCCACCCCTGACAAGGATGGCTACCCCTGCAGACTTACAATCGCCACCCCCGGACCAGTAGGAGGGACCAAGGGTCCACTGGGAGGTCAGATGGGTGTACCTCCTCAGTGGAGGAAGAGCGCACTCCTGAAGCATGTAGACATCGCTCTGTTGCGTGGAAAGAAAAGCCAGCGCTGCTTGCCTTCTGGAAGTATCCCTGATACTCCTCACATTAATGGAAAAGATTGAGATCTCAGCCATAATGAAAAGGTGTATGGGGGGGTCCAGTTAGCAAGAGGCTGAACTTACCTCCCCGGAGAGGGGGGGTGATTCCTCCACTGCTTTCCCTTCTTCTGTGTTCTGGGTTATGCCCAGAATCTCCAGGGCTTCCTCCATCATCTCGTCTTGAGTGGGGTTGTGGGTGAAGTCGGGCACGGTGTTGGCCATGACTTCCTCCTCTTCCCCCTCTGACTCGAGGTCCTCCACCATTGCTTCGGGTCCATCGCTGTCGCGCTGGATCCCGTTGAGCCGTTTGGTGGAGGTGGCGGGTTCTTCTTCCGACCCTGGGCTCTCAAGGTTCCGTTTCCGGTTGCCTCTTGGGCCCATGGTGGAAGGGGGGGTGGGAGGGGGGAGGATGGGGAACTCCTCCAGGGAGGAGAGGTCAGGGGTGGATGGGAGGGGGGTGGGGAGGGTCTCCTCCAACACAGAGGGGGTGGGTGGGGGTGTGTTGGAGGTTGGGGCAGGGGCCGGGGCTGGGGCAGGGGCCGTGGCTGTGACTGGGGCAGGGGCCGTGGCTGTGACTGGGGCAGGGGCCGTGGCTGTGACTGGGGCAGGGGCCGTGGCTGTGACTGGGGCAGGGGCCGTGGCTGTGATTGGGGCAGGGGCAGGGGCCGTGGCTGTGACTGGGGCCGGGGTGGACTTACCTGGGGCCTTTCGGGGCCCCTGTGTCCTCATCACCTCAGGGTTCCTACCGGTGCTGACGGCTGGTTTGCCCTGACTCAGGACGCCAGCGTAGCTCCGGTTCCTCTTGGGGCAGTGCACGAAGACGTGCCCTGCTGAACCACAGAGGTTGCAGGTTTTGGACCTCGGGCAATCCTTGGTCTCATGGCCTGCAACCCTACAGTACCTGCAAGAGGTTTCTGTACAGGCCCTGCTCTGGTGCCCGGGATGCCCACATCTGTGACAGTTGTTGGGCATGCCGGGGTAGAACAGGACCCCTGCGGTTGTTCCCAGGGAGAAGCACGGTTTAAGGTGCTCCAGGTCCCCCGTGGTTTCTTCCTTCCACAGCTTACAGAGCATAGACCACTTACCTATCCAGAAGCCGTTTGCATCGAGTATTCGGACCGGGTCCTTCAACACGGTGCAGAACCTCTGGAGGTACGTGACTATGTCCCTCGGGTTAGTATGAGGGCTCCTCATGGCCACCGTCACCCACTTCTCGTCCCGTGTAATGGGGCAGTTCGCCGTGAACTTACGAAAAGGGGAGTCCGGGCCACTGGACTTCGCCTGTAGCCAGTACCGTCTGCAGACCTGGAACGAGATGAAAGTTATATAGAATATACCTCCCATGAACGCCTGGACTGACAGCGTCTCGGCTTTGCTGAACCCTTGCTCTAGTATCATCTTCCTTCCGAAGATCTCCGGGGTCATGTCCGGGACTCTTCCGTCCACCTCTTTCAGCCGGAGCACGACCGTCTGCTTCATCCAGGGCTCCAGAGCTGGGAGCCCGTCGGCGGACAGGTACGGCCTGGCTGGTCTCGGTCGACTGGTGCCGGCCGAGGTAGAGGCAGGGGTTGAGGCTGCAGCATTTCCCCGGTCTCCGGAGGAAGTGGCTGGAGCATGGTTCTTCTTCGTCTTCACTTTTCCGGTCTTCTGTACAATCTTCCCCATCTTCAAGGCCGAGGAGGTCGCTTCAGGTGTTTCGGGCGGCCTCCTTCTGGATTCTCGAAGTCTTCGCTCTTAAGCCTTTAAAAAGGCTTCTTGCATCTACTGCCCGGAGGCAGTAATGCGGAGGAGGAGGGGGGAGAAGGGAAGACCGCAATCCCGTTCCTTGTGGGGGCTAAGCCTCTGTCCGATAGCAGCAGGTAGGTGAAGCTGAACTGAATCAACGATCCTACAAGGCAGAACAGAGGGTACACCACAAGGACCAATTGGCTTGGTTAGATGCAAGTGGTTCTCAACGTCCTAGCACTGAAGCCTAGACACCCCTAAGGGCTATAGTCGATACTACACTTGATCTTAGCCAAAAGGCCGAGAAGCGACTAGTTTTACTCCACCCTGTTTTGTTAATAAAGCTTCAAGATTACATTCAGTCTGGCTTATTGCAAAAGAGGAGGGTTTAGCTGCATGTCGAGCAACATACAGGGAAACATGTATTGAAGACAGAACAATCACCATTCATGTTGAGCAGAAGTACTAGGCAGGGATGCCCCCTCTCTCCTATATTATTTGCCTTGGCTTTAGAGCCAGTGGCTGCAACTATTCGGGTGACCCTAGACTAATGGGATTTTGAAGAGGTGAAACAGAGGAGAAATTTGCATTATATGCAGATGATGCTTTGTTATTCTTGGGTGATACTTCTACAACTATAAAACACCTGATTTCTCTTATCAATACTTTCGGCCTATTAAATACTAATACTTATTTAGGCTTAAGTATAAACTGGAATATGCCTACTCTCCTGCTAAATGAGTCTCTCATGGATCCCTTGCTGCCAACTGCTTCTCAGATAAAAGTGGTAGAAACATTTGTATATTTTGGGATCAATATACATCATGATATCTCTAAGTATGTAGATTTAAATATTATTCTACTGCTTATTAAATTTAAACAGAAATCCACAAGTTGGTGAACATTACCTCTTTTAATAGTAGGGAGGGTAAACCTTAGTAAAATGGTATGTGTGCCACAACTGTTATATGTTTTACATATTGCTCCGATGTGACTGCCTATGTCTTTTTTTAAACAATTGGATACCATATTTCATATGCTGATTTGGAAAAAGTGTAATTCAAGTATTAAATTAGAAACATTGCAGGAAACCAAGGGAAAGGGTGGGCTGGCTGTTCCCAACCCATTCCTATATTATTTTGCAGGACAGCACCAACATTAAATGGGATAGGATGGGGACGTGAGCATTGATCCAATTGGGAAAATATTATCTACACTATTCTTAGGTAAAAAAAAACTGATAGATTGTTTAGAGGCAGGTGATTCAAGAGTAATTAGGCATTATCCCACACTAGTTATGATAGATGAGGTTTAGAAAAGGATTAAAGATCACTGCCAGTGTTGCCAACCCCCCGAAGTGAAATTTACTGGCAGAAAGCCAAAATTTACAAACAGCACCAATTTTTTACTGGCAAATAGTCATGAAATTTACTGGCAGAGCCGCATTTTTTACTGACACTGCAAAAAGGTACCTAAATTTGATGTTTTCAGTGCTAAACCATGCAAATGTTAATATTAAAACTATAAACAAGTAGCTAGTGCGATTAGCAATGTGTTTAAGTTACACAAAAGTCAAAAAACATATTTCTCAAGTTACATGAAGGTCAGAGTAATATAGCCCAACCAGCACAGAGATCCACCATATAGCAGAGTGTGCAGGATTCCCCCTTACAGTGATAGGGAACTCTGACTTTAAGGGGAATGCTGCAGATCATGATCCAAGGGGGAACTCTGGTCACCAAAGACCACCTTATATCGGAGTCCACTGCTTTGCCCTTTACATCAGAGCTCCCCTTTCAACTGTAAGCTGGGAATCCTGCAGACTCTGATGTAAAGGGGAATGCTGGGAACTGATGTTGGGGGCTCTGGTGACCAGAGACCACCTTCTGCAGAGTGAATACACTAAGGTAAGAGGGGGGGTTACTGATATAAGGGGGAACCTTTATATCAGTGACCCCTTACATTATTACATTTACTCCCCCCTTACATCAATGACCCCCCTCTTGAGACTGCCTGACGCTGTCACTGACCTCCTCATCATCAGTCCCTCTCACTGCAATGTGCCCAATCAATTGTGCCCACCTTTGCCCCATTAAAGTGCCGCCTACCAGTTCCCACACTGCCATCTCTCAGTGCCCACAGTGCCATCTCGCAGTGCCCACAGTGCCATCTCTCAGTGCCCACAGTGCTAGTGCTGCACATCAGTGTCACCTGCCAGTGCTCATCTGTGTCACCTACCAGTGCTCATCTGTGTCACCTACCAGTGCCCATCAGTGCCCATCAGTGCCACCTATCAGTGCCCATCAGTGCCCATCAGTGCCACCCATCAGTGCCACCCATCAGTGCCCATCAGTGTCATCATCAGTGCCCATCGGTGCCACCCATCCGTGCTACCCATCCGTGCCACCCATCCGTGCCACCCATCCGTGCCACCCATCAGTGCCATCTTTGCTGTCCCAATCAGTACCGACTTATCTGTCCCCACCAGTGCAGCCTATCAGTGCCCACCAGTGCAGCCTATCAGTGCCCACCAGTGCAGCCTATCAGTGCCCACCTGTGCCGCCTCATCAGCGCATATCAATGAAGCAGAAAAATTACCTGTTTGCAAAATTTTATAACAAACTATTAAACATGATTTTTTTATTTTTTGAAATTTTCCATCTTTTTTTGTTTGTTTAGCAAAAAATAAAAACCCCAGCTGTGATTAAATACCACCAAAAGAAAGCTCTATTTGTGGGGAAAAAATGATAAAAATGTCATTTGGGTACAGTGTTGTATGACCGCGCAATTGCCATTCAAAGTGCGTCAGCGCCAAAAGCTGAAAATTGGTCTGGTCACGAGGGGGGTTTAAGTGCAAAGTAATCAGGTGGTGAAGAAAAAAAATTTGCATTGATACATGTTCCCTTGGGCAGGACCCGGGTCCCCAAACACTTTTTATGACTTTAATAACTTGCATATGAGCCTTTAAAATTAGCACTTTAGATTTTTCATGTTCGAGTGCCATAGATTTTAACGGATGTTCGAACAAATTTATTGCCTGTTCGCATGTTCTGATGCAAACCGAACTGGTGGGTGTTGACAGTTGAGGTATTATGTTTTATGAAACAGATGGAATCTATAGGGTTGTCATAGATATAAAAAGGATAAGGTAGACTAAACAAGGAGATTTTGATAATCATTTAATAATATTGGGAATTATGGGAAATATGTGGAAAATCTCTCCGATATTTAAAGAGTCATAAAGATATAGGGGGTTATTTATGAAAGGCAAAGTGCACTTGAAATTGCACTGAAAGTGCACTCGCTGTAAATCTGAGGGGTAGATCTGAAATGAGGGAAAGCTCTGCTGATTTTATCATCCAATCATGTGCAAGCTAAAATGTTATTTTTTTTTTCCTTGCATGTGCAAGATCTACAGCGACTGCACTTCCAAGTGCACTTTCAGTTTAATTTCAAGTGCACTTTGTAGTGCAAAGTGCATTTGCCTTTTGTAAATAACCCCCTATATCTTTATGACTCTTTAAATATCGGAGAGATTTTCCACATATTTCCCATAATTCCCAATATTATTAAATGATTATCAAAATCTCCTTGTGTAGTCTACCTTATCCTTTTTATATCTATGACAACCCTATAGATTCCATCTGTGTATTTAGACAATGGGAATTTAGACAATGGGAAAGTTAATTATCATTTTCTTTATGTGATTTAATGTAAGATGTCTTAGTGGATAGGGTTTTTGTGGAGGCATGAAGTAAGTATTTAGGTATTCGCGACATGTTAATGCAATGTCTAACTAGTAGGAACTAATTAAAAGGAAAATAAAAGTTTAATAAGGATTATCTGATTAAAAAATAACTGTGTATATTATGTTTCAGTTTGCGAATAAACAAGAAGCTGCTCAGCACAGAGCACTTTTCATTTACTGTCCAGTGCAGCTAAGGCTGCAGAGAAAAGGACTGGGGAATCTCTTTTCTCCGTTCCTTTCACTGTTCCATGAGACATCAGGGACCCCTGATATTTTACAAAAGCCCCCCCCCCAATCATTGGTTACAAAACCTTGGTGTGTTCCCAAATGCTCAAACACGCATGCACGTGTGTGTATGTGTGTATATATATATATATATATATATATATATATATATATATATATACACAATAGGCTGCCCACACCTATGTTCAGATCTGACCAGAACCACCGAGTGCATAGGTGTGCACATGGGCTAGGTGTGCACACCCTAATTTTTAGGGTTGCCAACCATTCAAAGGGCTGACTGCAGTTGTCTCTGTTCACCCCCCCCCCCCACACACACACAGATCAGAGGGCCCGATCTGCTCCCCCTACCCTCTGTGTCTGCCCACCCACACTCCAATCCCCAGTGTGCTGTGCCTCAGAAAAGGGTTGTGTGGTCGGGAAATTTGAAACCCAGCAGCTAGCAGATACATTGTAAATTAAATAAACAGAACCCTAAGCCTCCATCCTCAGGTGATTGAGGTCACCATTCACAAACTGTGACTGCAGTTTCCCCCCTACCTCCCTTCTCTCTTCTGCTTTGAGTGAGAACACTAAGTTAAGGGGGACTCAGATGTAGGGGTGCTCTGGGGACTCTGATGTAAGGGGGGCTCTGGGAACCCTAATTTAAGGGGGGATACTGGAAACTCTGATATAAGGGGGGTTTTGGTGAGCAGAAACCTCCTTTCATCAGAGTTCCCCTTTACACCAGAGTCCTAAAGTGTACAGGTTTGAATAGAAGAAATGGTGGCAACCCTAGGTTTGATCTAATTTCCTGTTAGAGGGTGGGTATGCTTGTTCTCCCTGGTCCCACTATATGTAGGAACATAGCCACCATCTCTTGCTCACTTTACAGATGGAATCGGGACTATTAAAGAGGAAGTAAACTCTCCCACTCTGATGCTTCTTTTCATTTAGTCCATTATAATAAGTAATTATCAAACTATAGCCACTGTAATCCAGCCCAAATCACATATTACTTACTGTTTAAAGAAACTTTAAAAAACTTGTTTCCAGGGGTTAGGCAGCGCCATCTTAAGTATTGTTTTCTGAATCCACAGTGGAGTGTATTTCCACCCTTACATTGAGCACTTCATGTACTGTTAACCAAGCCTCCTTCTCAATCCAACGTTTCTATGGCAACCCTGCTTCCCTGTTCATAGCTGACTTTTTTATGTCATAGTATTTACTTGTGCCGATTATCTAGTGTTTGCCTTTGTCAGTCTTATCAGCTTCAGCTGATAAGACTTCAGTAATGCTGTCTGATGCCCTGGTTTACACTCCATGTGATGTCACATGGTCACATGGGGTGTAGGAGGAAGCTCTGAATGATTATGCAGTCTCCTGGGATTTCAGTGTTGTGTGCCGTAGGAAGTCCTGATAATAGATAGACAAGTACACAGAGTGTGCCATAAATCAGGGGAGATCTGGGCATGCTCAGTGATGTCATTCTAAAGAACAAAAAGAATTACAACAATACTAAGCAAGTAAGGAGATATCTACAAGCAGTGTTCATTAGGGTTTTTTATGCTGATTTACATGGGACAAAGTTGTGGGGGAGAGTTTACAACCACTTTAACTGTGGGATGTGAAGTGTGCATAGAGCAATGCACATGACCGCAGCTAACGTGCACTGCTCGTTTCAAACAAAACAGTAAGAAATGATTTCATGAAAATAGTTTACAGGGCCATCAAGTAGTGGATGGGTATGTATTAACTTTGGAGAATAAGTATATTGTTTAGTGTCACCAAGTATAAACAGGAATTTTTCATGGAAACTTTCATGCAAAGATTCACAACTGCCACTTTGACAGGCCTTCCTCCATCAGACAGAAAGTAACTCATGATTTATGGCAAACGGTTGGTAATCTAATCCTGGGATATGTCCACCTCCATATTACTGTGTTTAATCTGATTTTGTATTCAGATATGCTTTGTTTTGTCCTGTATATGCCTTGTGAGGCATAAACCTTTCCAGCTCACAAGGTGACATCACAAATATGAGATAGGACTAACATTACACAGACTATGGCCCATCTTTAACCTTTAAAGTACTTGCTCATGCAATTACTCATCCATCACTTTCAAATATGTATGTGTATGGATTTATAAAATAGGAGCCACAGACATACTGAGCAAAATATTACCAGGAGAATATTTATTTTTATTAAAGTATACCTAATCTGCAAAAAAAAAATTAAAATATAAGTTTTTATAATTCTAATTTAAAATACACAATTTCATTTAAAAATAGTATTCTTTTGTAGCTTACTAAGGCTAATAACATTTAAAAAGGCATAATACATAAAGATTCTTTCCTGGTTTTAAAACTCCTATGTTACTTCATTTCAAAGTTATATTAAAGTGCACCTATCACAGTGGCCGGCTGGTGTTCTTTTTTTGGTGGGGGCGGCAAAGAACCCCCCGGGCGGCCAGTGGAGCGGCACTAGCACAACTGCCAGCTACCCCCCGCGGCATGGCACTAACACCCCCCTCCACCACCCGCTGTCCTTCCTTACCGTGGATGCGTGTAGTGAGAGCAGCGGTCGGACCTGCTGTGGACATCTTCCCCCGTGGTGGGCTCCAGTGTCCTCTCCTGGAGTCCTCTTCGTGGTGCGTAACGTCTCCTCTCTGTTCCTCCTGGCCCTAGGCATCCAATAGGATCACCTGACGTTTTGGGCAATCGGGAAACGAGGTTCATACCTGCTTCCCGATTGGCCAGATTGAGGATCAGTGTTGCAAAAGTGAATATTGATTCGCTGTTGAAACACACCTGGGTGGGCTCCAGGTCGCATGCTCTGCGACCCGAGCCCATGCTATTTTGAAGCCTACTAGAGCCTATGGCTCAAATCAGGTGCTTTACAAATACACCCCGCCACTGTAATTCATGTGCCAGTGACCCAAAAGGGGCCGAACACATGAATAGAGGGCGGCCGCAGCCTCTGAATATATCCACTGCATATAGGAGAGGAGAGAGGGCAGCAACTGGGTGCCCCTAATGGATGGGCTGCCACATCCAATGTTGATCCCCATCAGAAAACAGCTCACAGCTATAATCCCCTATGCATGGAAGGTCTAACCACAAATTTTCCTCCATTGCACAGTGCCAATCTTAGTCCATCCAGACTACAGATAATTCTCTCAGGGTAAAGTCCCCAACAATATCTATCATAAAAAAATACTATCATAAAACAGCTTCATTAAATAATAAAAGATTAAGCTCACATATGTAAAGATTACATCAGCATGAACTCCATCATGCTGCAAGTGCAAACCCAGCCTGTTTGACTCCACTTTCTCCTGAAATGCTGTTGCTGACTCCGGCTTGTGACCTCACCTTGCCTCCTGCCTACTTTTTTGGTACCTTCTCTGTGCACCTAATACTGACCTTGGTCTGGCTCTGACTCCGCTCCTGGTTCCTGCTTCTCTACCCTTGCCACCTGGTCTTTAGCTTCGTATCTGCTACACACATCTCCCACCCTGATCTCCTACAGGCACCTGTGCCACCCTGTGCCATGTTATATCCTGTCATCCTCCCCAGAGGAAAAGGGACAAGAGGTGTAAAGAAGCCCTCTCGTCAACTCAGCCTTGACAAGGTGGTGGTTTATACTTGCAGTTGGGGGTAGTAAAAACAGACAGTTGAGCTGCATTTTTACAGCCCACAACAGCTGCCATACAGTGCAAAGGTAAACAATACAGCAGTACCACCCACTGAACATGACCCATTCAAGTAAATTGAGCCATGCTGCAACTGCCTCGCAACCAGCGGCGGCTGGTCCATATGGGGAGCAGGGGCGCCGCCCCCCCCTAATTCATGCGCCCCGGCCCCTAATTTAGGGTGCTGAACACATGGATTCCAGAGTTTTTTTTTCAAGAAGCACATTATTAGAGCCTGAGTCTCTAATTGGCATACAAAAAGGGATCTGCTCGTGGAGCAAAGCACTGCACCCCGAGCCTACCCAGCTGTGGGACAATAGCGAATTAATGTTCGCTATTGTCTTCCTGATTCTCCTCCCAGACAATCCTGGCTCAGAAAGCGGGTCCTGAGACCCGATTGGCCGAGAAGAGAAGCAATCCTATTAGCCGCCAAGGCGGAGGAGGGAGGAGATGCAGGGGAAGCAGCGCCGCCATGAAGCTGAGGAAGGAGAAGACGCAGGGTGAAGCTGCCACCCGGAGGAAGCCCGTGACCTAGATGGGGTAAGATCGACCGACCGGGGGGACAGATTGACTCCCTCCAAAAAATGTACTACCAACCGCCACTGCTCGCAACTGCATGGGGTTAAAACAGGCAGCATATTGCCACCTTGATGCCTCTTAAAAAAAGCAATTCATGCTTGTGTGAATGAGACCTTACTGTGTATATAGTATAGTATTGTTCAAATCTCACCAGTGGTAATACCTGAAAAGGAACATAAATTTTCCTTCAATAACATGCACCAGAGATGGTGGCTGGTTACTTCTGGGTTCTTCTCCTTCCTCAGTGTCCTCAGACTAAAGACTTGCTTCCCAGAATGCACTTGTTTTCTCCTCCTCAGAGCGAGGGATGATGGGAGGTTGGAAACCTTACAGGGACCAAAACACTACAAAAATAATTGTATGCACTAACATGGGGAAGAACTTATGCCACTAGGTGAAGCCCAAGACCACGTTAAAAAACAATAACAGCAGACATATTGAAAGATGAATTCCTGGAAGTAAATGCTACATGAATCATCTGCCCTTACTCAAGATGGCCACGGCCAGAAATGTTAGGGGGGTGTTTTTCAAAGTGATTTCTCAACAAAATAAAGCACAGAGACATGGATGGATGGGGGAGTTTGATTTAACTATTAAATATTAATTAAATAATATTTTTTGTTTTGTGGCACTCAGTTACAGTGGAGATCCGCTTTTCAGACCCCCTAAAGCATATATGTGGCAACCGGAAAAGTGAAAATGTGACCGTGTGAAAGCCAATTACTCCTCCTGCTATTTTTGTCTATTTAAAGGGCCATCAGCTGCTGTCAGAAAGGTGTTAAACAGTCATCACATTAAAGAATAAACAAATACAGCATTGTAAAATATATTTGTAAAATATACCACTTACTTCTGGGAGGCACTGGTCAGGCTTCCTGCAAATCTGGGAGCCTGAAATCCTATGAAAATATACTCCAGACCATTGTGAATCTCTCCATTCCTGGTGACGGTGGTAAGGCACAGTGATGTCACATGTGCCTGATGGAAGCATCAAAGATGGGGGCTGAGGTAAATCATTGTTATTTTACAGGCAATCTGTTTGTTGACAAATTACTTTTTGAAGCCATTTGTGCTAGGGGGACATGGGGCTTGCAAAAATGTTGACCTTTTTATTTGGCATGGAAGGTCCCCTTAAAGTATAACAAGCTTATAAAAACTGTTAGCAGAATGAATTATTAATTGATGTGCTTTTTATGTACCTGTTTGCTTATGACTCCAAATGTATTATTCAGCATCAAATTCAGAGGATAAACAGAAAACATTGGAAATTCAATCACCTGTCCCTCTAATTTGATTATTTTCAGCTTGATAAATAATTTCCTCACACATCATGTGTAGAATAAATGAGCAATCCTTTTGTAGATTTTTGTTATTATGTGTTTAACAAACCAAAGATCATTAGTTTATAGACAGTTCACTTATTCCACTTTAAAAACAGTCCATTAACGCTAAAAGGAATATAACAAGGATATAATATGGACACTGCTAATGCTGACTTGTTTTTGCAGGTGCATGTCTGGAACTCACCCTTATTATTTCTTCATTATTGGTGAGCCACCGACCCAGATCATGAAGGTGTAGGTGTCATGACACTGCAATGGCTGCATACTTTATGTGGAACAGTTTCTTATCAAGTAAAAAGACAAGGATAAGGATGGTAAGCTCCAAGGCTTGTGCCTTCAAAAGGAGCCAGCAATGATGGCCTCCCTATTGCTATTTTCTCTGGTTCTCTTTAAAGTGACTCTGTGGTTTTAAGAAGAAAACCCTGCCTGCAACAAAAACAATTAATACTTACCTGTCCTGCTGTTGATATCTTATGAAGTGATAAGCTTGTTGAAGAATCTTTAACACCCAGCACACTTTGTAGTGTTTCCTGCTGCAAGCTGGGGTTCTTTCCGCCAGCTTTAACAGTATCCTGCAGTGTCATTAGGTTCAGCAGCTGGTACCACAGCCTGCAGAGGGGAAAAGGTATCTGGAAAAAGATGCAAAAGATTCTTCATCTTTTGCTTTTTTTGTGGGCAGGGATTTATTTTTTTTGTTTTTTAGAAAAGTGAAATTAAAGTTTAAAGATTAAAGATTAAAGTTTGGCATTAGGAGGATTTTTGAAATGCAGCAATTTATAAAAAATCTAAGCTGTACAAAAGCTAAGTAAAAAAAAACATCCATAGTATAAAAAATATGATGGTTGTTCCGTCATGGCCAATTGTAGTAAAATGTAAAAAGAAAACAGTTTTGGGTGTGTGTAGGAGCAAGAAACTTTGATTTTTGTTCTAGGAAAAGCAAGAGATCTGCTGGGTTAACCAAGAGTGGAGACCAGTGGTCGGAATCTTCAGTGTAGGCACAGCTCTCAGTGAATTCAAGAGACATTTAGCAGTCTGGGTCACAAGCCAGGGTCAGTGCAGGCAGCAGAGAATCAATGCTGGGGTCACAAGCCAGGGTCATTGCAGGTGGCAGAGAATTGGCATTGGAGTAACAAGCCAGGGTCAGTGGCAAAGTAACAGTGTTGGATCACAAGCAAAGGTCAGTTACAACTTAGCAGTAGAAGTAACACAAGGCAGAAGGCAGGATTAATGTGTGAAGCACAATAATCTGTCAACAAAACAGGGTGGACTTAAATAGATGACCTTGATTGGCCACATGATCAGATGCAGGTGAGACTTGTTTAGCAATTAATTTTGGAGAACTATACCAAATTCATGGTTGAAGCAAAGGCTAAAGTGGCAGACTAGTTAAGAGCCATGCTTCAGTCTGTGCAAAAGCTGACTTCAGGACCCAGTATATTCAGTTCCTGATGTTACTCCTCCCTCTCGTCCTCTGGACACTCTTTTCTTTGGCTTATCAAGTTATCGTTTATGAAAATTTCTGATTAAATGGGGAAATTACAGATTCTAGTTAAAAAAAAATCATCTTCATGACATATCAAAACAAATTACTTTTCATTAACATTGGACATGCCTAAGACACTTGAGTCAAGAAGTGTCTTACAGTACCTAAACACTCAATGAGTAATAGCATGTGTGTTCTTAATTGAGAACAGTTATCTCAGGTATCGAAAAATGTGTACTCTATAACTGGGAAACAATAACTTCAGGCATTCATGTCAGAAAAATCAAGCTGCCAGATCTCAAACCAGAGTTCCCGACAGATTGGGGAACTCATTTCTTATCAGATACTGTAGCTTACCACAGTGCAGAGCTTTATGTACAATTATATTTTTATCCTCTTGAACTGTATCTAGTAGTGGGTACTACCAGGAACAGGACTGGCCACATAGTCAGATGCAGGTGAGACGTGTTATGAAATTCACTTCTGCAGAACTATAACAACTCTATTCAGTTAAGCAAAGGCTGTAGTGGTAGAGCAGGTAAGTCATGCCCCAATATGTGGGGAACTCGGGTTTGAGATCTGGCAGCTTAATTTTTCTGAGATGAATACTGGGGTTTCAGTGTGCCTGACGTTATTGTTTTCCAGTTATAGAGTACACATTTTTAGATACCTAAGATAACTGTTCTTGAGGAAGAACACACATGTTATTACTCATTGAGTGTTTAGATACTGTAGGACACTTTTTGACTAATATTTCAAGTGTCTTAGGCATGTCCAATGTTTAGTGAAAAGTCGTTTGTTTTGATATTCATGAGTATAAATCAGGGAATTTAACCTAATACCATGTTATTTTGAACAAAAACAAAGTGCCAGAAACCCCAAAATGATGTGTAATGTATACAGTGTACATCATGTGCTAGCAAGTATGACGTACAGGAACCCAGCAGTTTCTGCTTGTAAGTGGATGCAACTCGACATAGGCACAGTGTGACTTTACTAGACACCACAGACAAACCAAAGTTCAGGTTTCTGTGTCTGTGTGGACCCCACCCCCCATACGTATTAAAGGGGATATCAGACATTTACAAAGTTTACTTGATAAACTTCATAGGAGTGAAAAAAATAACAGTTCAGAACTTTTAGTGCAAAGTAGAAGGTTCCTCAGTACTTTCTCTGACAAATGTACATTCTCCCCTACCCTTGCTTCACCCTTAGGAGCAATGGAACCAAGGAATACCTCACACTGGTGGGGCTACATATTGGGGAAAGTAGGCCCGATCAATCCCACAGGGGCCAACCAGAATAAGTTTCTTCTCTTCCTATTATGGCTACTCTGAACCTGAATGCCCACGTTACTAAATATACTGTAGATATCCTCTGCAGGGGTGCCGTCTATTGGCTGAACAAGGAAGTACTTTGCCACCCTTCTACATGCTTATACTTGCAGCAGCTTTTATTGCATTCTTCTACAGCCTAAATCAAGGTGTTTTGAGTGGTCAAAGCATCAGCACTTCCTGGTAGTGAGAGAGTTTGCCCAAAAACTCCCACACATTCCCACTGGTGAATAACCAGACCATTACAGTGATTGGATATTAGAAATTTTGGTAAAATTATATAACAAACAAACTCTGTGTCACCTACCTTGGTTGGAGGCCGAGTTGACAGGAGGGCTTCCCTTGTGGCACTGGTCCAAGCACCTTTGAATATGATGACAGAGGTACAAGGCTCAAAGAAGCATGGGTGCCTTAAGCTAGGTAGCAGGGGATTGCCACAGACAGAGACATAGTCAAGGTGAGCCAGGGTCATAGAAGGTGAGGCAGCAGCATGGACAGGAAGCAGGCAGAGTAAGGTCCAGTAGCAAGCCAAGGTCAGTACCAGGGAATCAGGCAGAGCAAAGTCCAGGTGCAGGCCAAGGTCAGTATCAGTGAATCAGGCATAACAAAGTCTAGGAGAAGGCCGAGGTCAGTATCAGGAAAGCAGGCAGAGAATATTTAGAGGCAAGCCAAGGCCTGTATACATAATTCACAGAGCAAGGTAAGGAACAAGCCAGGTCATTAACAGAAGATCAGTCAGCAAACAGGAACATAGGAGCATGGGTCACGAGCCGATGGATGGATTGGCCTGGGGGGGGGCACATTGCGGGCTCCCTGGACAGGTAAGTGTCCTTATTAAATGTCAGCAGCTACAGTGTTTGTCAGAAGTCTGAGTTATTCCATTCCACCCCACTATATAAGCATTAATAAAATAAGCTACTCTGTAAAGGAGCCATGGAGACAAACACCATTGTGATCAGAGATTTTCTGCTGTTTAGTAAGGGGATAACTACATAGAGACATTGCTTTGCTTCTAAGATTATGTAAACAGTAGGGATGGGCCCGGTGCTCGATGCGAACCCACGTTCGCATCGAGCACCGGGCGTTCGCTCGCTCGGCGAGCCCAGAACTATTTTGGCCGCTCGCATCACGTTCGTGTGATGCGAGCGGCCCCGCAATGCATTGCGGCCGGCGCGGCCGGCGCAGTGCATTGCTGGCTGATGATTGGCCAAGCATGCACTGTGACCCCGCATGCTTGGCCAATCACAGCCCCGGAATTTCGAAGAGCCATAATTGGCTACAGGCAGGACGCCTGTAGCCAATTACAGCTCAGGGGCTGTAGTACACGCCCCCCCCCCCCCCCATAAAAGGCCGCCACGCCGTCTGCGCTGGTCACATGCTGTTCCGGCGCAGATTGAGCAGGCTAGATCTGTGACACTCTGCTGCATTTAGTTAGTTAGAGAGATTTACTTACAGAGATTGAGTTAGATAGATTCAGTTACAAAGATTGATTAAGAAAGAGGGGCTTGTAGTGTGTTCGTGGCAGGCAGGCAGAGCTCCTATATTTTGTTCCCAGAAGCACCTATAGGACTTGTAGTGTGTTCGTGGCAGGCAGGCAGAGCTCCTATATTTTGTTCCCAGAAGCACCTATAGGACATGTAGTGTGTTAGTGGCAGGCAGGCAGAGCTCCTATATTTTGTTACCAGAAGCACCTATAGGACTTGTAGTGTGTTCGTGGCAGGCAGGCAGAGCTCCTATATTTTGTTACCAGAAGCACCTATAGGACTTGTAGTGTGTTCGTGGCAGGCAGGCAGAGCTCCTATATTTTGTTCCCAGAAGCACCTATAGGACTTGTAGTGTGTTCGTGGCAGGCAGGCAGAGCTCCTATATTTTGTTCCCAGAAGCACCTATAGGACTTGTAGTGTGTTCGTGGCAGGCAGGCAGAGCTCCTATATTTTGTTCCCAGAAGCACCTATAGGACTTGAAGTGTGTTAGTCCCATCACACAGACCTACATTTTTTCCCAGAAGCACCTATAGGACTTGAAGTGTGTTAGTCCCATCACACAGACCTTTATTTCCTTCCCAGAAGCACCTATAGGACTTGAAGTGTGTTAGTCCCATTACACACAGACCTACATTTTCTTCCCAGAAGCACCTATAGGACTTGAAGTGTGTTAGTCCCATCACACAGAGATCATATATTTTGTTCCCAGAAGCACCTATAGGACTTGAAGTGTGTTAGTCCCATTACACACAGACCTACATTTTCTTCCCAGAAGCACCTATAGGACTTGAAGTGTGTTAGTCCCATCACACAGAGATCATATATTTTGTTCCCAGAAGCACCTATAGGACTTGAAGTGTGTTAGTCCCATTACACACAGACCTACATTTTCTTCCCAGAAGCACCTATAGGACTTGAAGTGTGTTAGTCCCATCACACAGAGATCATATATTTTGTTCCCAGAAGCACCTATAGGACTTGAAGTGTGTTAGTCCCATTACACACAGACCTACATTTTCTTCCCAGAAGCACCTATAGGACTTGAAGTGTGTTAGTCCCATCACACAGAGATCATATATTTTGTTCCCAGAAGCACCTATAGGACTTGAAGTGTGTTAGTCCCATTACACACAGACCTACATTTTCTTCCCAGAAGCACCTATAGGACTTGAAGTGTGTTAGTCCCATCACACAGAGATCATATATTTTGTTCCCAGAAGCACCTATAGGACTTGAAGTGTGTTAGTCCCATTACACACAGACCTACATTTTCTTCCCAGAAGCACCTATAGGACTTGTAGTGTGTTCGTGGCAGGCAGGCAGAGCTCCTATATTTTGTTCCCATAAGCACCTATAGGACTTGTAGTGTGTTCGTGGCAGGCAGGCAGAGCTCCTATATTTTGTTCCCAGAAGCACCTATAGGACTTGAAGTGTGTTAGTCCCATTACACACAGACCTACATTTTCTTCCCAGAAGCACCTATAGGACTTGAAGTGTGTTAGTCCCATCACACAGAGATCATATATTTTGTTCCCAGAAGCACCTATAGGACTTGAAGTGTGTTAGTCCCATTACACACACACCTACATTTTCTTCCCAGAAGCACCTATAGGACTTGAAGTGTGTTAGTCCCATCACACAGAGATCATATATTTTGTTCCCAGAAGCACCTATAGGACTTGAAGTGTGTTAGTCCCATTACACACAGACCTACATTTTCTTCCCAGAAGCACCTATAGGACTTGAAGTGTGTTAGTCCCATCACACAGAGATCATATATTTTGTTCCCAGAAGCACCTATAGGACTTGAAGTGTGTTAGTCCCATTACACACAGACCTACATTTTCTTCCCAGAAGCACCTATAGGACTTGAAGTGTGTTAGTCCCATCACACAGAGATCATATATTTTGTTCCCAGAAGCACCTATAGGACTTGAAGTGTGTTAGTCCCATTACACACAGACCTACATTTTCTTCCCAGAAGCACCTATAGGACTTGAAGTGTGTTAGTCCCATCACACAGACCTTTATTTCCTTCCCAGAAGCACCTATAGGACTTGAAGTGTGTTAGTCCCATCACACAGAGATCATATATTTTGTTCCCAGAAGCACCTATAGGACTTGAAGTGTGTTAGTCCCATCACACAGACCTTTATTTCCTTCCCAGAAGCACCTATAGGACTTGAAGTGTGTTAGTCCCATTACACACAGACCTACATTTTCTTCCCAGAAGCACCTATAGGACTTGAAGTGTGTTAGTCCCATCACACAGAGATCATATATTTTGTTCCCAGAAGCACCTATAGGACTTGAAGTGTGTTAGTCCCATTACACACAGACCTACATTTTCTTCCCAGAAGCACCTATAGGACTTGAAGTGTGTTAGTCCCATCACACAGAGATCATATATTTTGTTCCCAGAAGCACCTATAGGACTTGAAGTGTGTTAGTCCCATTACACACAGACCTACATTTTCTTCCCAGAAGCACCTATAGGACTTGAAGTGTGTTAGTCCCATCACACAGAGATCATATATTTTGTTCCCAGAAGCACCTATAGGACTTGAAGTGTGTTAGTCCCATTACACACAGACCTACATTTTCTTCCCAGAAGCACCTATAGGACTTGAAGTGTGTTAGTCCCATCACACAGACCTTTATTTCCTTCCCAGAAGCACCTATAGGACTTGAAGTGTGTTAGTCCCATTACACACAGACCTACATTTTCTTCCCAGAAGCACCTATAGGACTTGAAGTGTGTTAGTCCCATCACACAGAGATCATATATTTTGTTCCCAGAAGCACCTATAGGACTTGAAGTGTGTTAGTCCCATCACACAGACCTTTATTTCCTTCCCAGAAGCACCTATAGGACTTGAAGTGTGTTAGTCCCATTACACACAGACCTACATTTTCTTCCCAGAAGCACCTATAGGACTTGAAGTGTGTTAGTCCCATCACACAGAGATCATATATTTTGTTCTCAGAAGCACCTATAGGACTTGAAGTGTGTTAGTCCCATCACACAGAGATCATATATTTTGTTCCCAGAAGCACCTATAGGACTTGAAGTGTGTTAGTCCCATTACACACAGACCTACATTTTCTTCCCAGAAGCACCTATAGGACTTGAAGTGTGTTAGTCCCATAACACAGAGATCATATATTTTGTTCCAGAAGCACCTATAGGACTTGAAGTGTGTTAGTCCCATCACACAGAGATCATATATTTTGTTCCCAGAAGCACCTATAGGACTTGAAGTGTGTTAGTCCCATTACACACAGACCTACATTTTCTTCCCAGAAGCACCTATAGGACTTGAAGTGTGTTAGTCCCATTACACACAGACCTACATTTTCTTCTCAGAAGCACCTATAGGACTTGAAGTGTGTTAGTCCCATCGCACAGAGCTCCTCTATTTTCTTCTCAGCAGCACCCACAGGACTTCTAGTGTGTTAGTGGCATCACACAGAGCTCCTCTATTTTCTTTGCAGAAGCACCCACAGGACTTCTAGTGTGTTAGTGGCATCACACAGAGCTCCTCTATTTTCTTTGCATAAGCACCCACAGGACTTCTAGTGTGTTAGTGGCATCACACAGAGTTCCTCTATTTTCTTTGCATAAGCACCCACAGGACTTCTAGTGTGTTAGTGGCATCACACAGAGCTCCTCTATTTTCTTTGCAGAAGCACCCACAGGACTTCTAGTGTGTTAGTGGCATCACACAGAGCTCCTCTATTTTCTTTGCAGAAGCACCCATAGGACTTCTAGTGTGTTAGTGGCATCACACAGAGCTCCTATATTTTCTTCTCAGCAGCACCCACAGGACTTCTAGTGTGTTAGTGGCATCACACAGAGCTCCTCTATTTTCTTTGCAGAAGCACCCACAGGACTTCTAGTGTGTTAGTGGCATCACACAGAGCTCCTCTATTTTCTTTGCAGAAGCACCCATAGGACTTCTAGTGTGTTAGTGGCATCACACAGAGCTCCTCTATTTTCTTCTCAGCAGCACCCACAGGACTTCTAGTGTGTTAGTGGCATCACACAGAGCTCCTCTATTTTCTTTGCAGAAGCACCCATAGGACTTCTAGTGTGTTAGTGGCATCACACAGAGCTCCTATATTTTCTTCTCAGCAGCACCCACAGGACTTCTAGTGTGTTAGTGGCATCACACAGAGCTCCTCTATTTTCTTTGCATAAGCACCCACAGGACTTCTAGTGTGTTAGTGGCATCACACAGAGCTCCTCTATTTTCTTTGCAGAAGCACCCACAGGACTTCTAGTGTGTTAGTGGCATCACACAGAGCTCCTCTATTTTCTTCTCAGCAGCACCCACACGACTTCTAGTGTGTTAGTGGCATCACACAGAGCTCCTCTATTTTCTTTGCAGAAGCACCCACAGGACTTCTAGTGTGTTAGTGGCATCACACAGAGCTCCTCTATTTTCTTTGCATAAGCACCCACAGGACTTCTAGTGTGTTAGTGGCATCACACAGAGCTCCTCTATTTTCTTTGCAGAAGCACCCACAGGACTTCTAGTGTGTTAGTGGCATCACACAGAGCTCCTCTATTTTCTTTGCATAAGCACCCACAGGACTTCTAGTGTGTTAGTGGCATCACACAGAGCTCCTCTATTTTCTTTGCAGAAGCACCCACAGGACTTCTAGTGTGTTAGTGGCATCACACAGAGCTCCTCTATTTTCTTTGCATAAGCACCCACAGGACTTCTAGTGTGTTAGTGGCATCACACAGAGCTCCTCTATTTTCTTTGCAGAAGCACCCACAGGACTTCTAGTGTGTTAGTGGCATCACACAGAGCTCCTCTATTTTCTTTGCAGAAGCACCCATAGGACTTCTAGTGTGTTAGTGGCATCACACAGAGCTCCTATATTTTCTTCTCAGCAGCACCCACAGGACTTCTAGTGTGTTAGTGGCATCACACAGAGCTCCTCTATTTTCTTTGCATACGCACCCACAGGACTTCTAGTGTGTTAGTGGCATCACACAGAGCTCCTCTATTTTCTTTGCAGAAGCACCCACAGGACTTCTAGTGTGTTAGTGGCATCACACAGAGCTCCTCTATTTTCTTCTCAGCAGCACCCACAGGACTTCTAGTGTGTTAGTGGCATCACACAGAGCTCCTCTATTTTCTTTGCAGAAGCACCCACAGGACTTCTAGTGTGTTAGTGGCATCACACAGAGCTCCTCTATTTTCTTTGCAGAAGCACCCACAGGACTTCTAGTGTGTTAGTGGCATCACACAGAGCTCCTCTATTTTCTTTGCAGAAGCACCCATAGGACTTCTAGTGTGTTAGTGGCATCACACAGAGCTCCTATATTTTCTTCTCAGCAGCACCCACAGGACTTCTAGTGTGTTAGTGGCATCACACAGAGCTCCTCTATTTTCTTTGCAGAAGCACCCACAGGACTTCTAGTGTGTTAGTGGCATCACACAGAGCTCCTCTATTTTCTTTGCATAAGCACCCACAGGACTTCTAGTGTGTTAGTGGCATCACACAGAGCTCCTCTATTTTCTTTGCAGAAGCACCCACAGGACTTCTAGTGTGTTAGTGGCATCACACAGAGCTCCTCTATTTTCTTTGCATAAGCACCCACAGGACTTCTAGTGTGTTAGTGGCATCACACAGAGCTCCTCTATTTTCTTTGCAGAAGCACCCATAGGACTTCTAGTGTGTTAGTGGCATCACACAGAGCTCCTATATTTTCTTCTCAGCAGCACCCACAGGACTTCTAGTGTGTTAGTGGCATCACACAGAGCTCCTATATATTCTTCTCAGCAGCACCCACAGGACTACCGACTACAATGGCTGGAAGACCACCAAGGGGAGGCAGAGCGTGCAGAGCCAAGAACACAGGGCAGGCAGGCTCTGTTTCTAGTGGACGTGGCCGTGGACGTGGACGTGGTCGTGCATCGTCATCAGCACGTGGCCATGGGACACGCGCGTCTTTGTTTTCGGCAGCTGGACATGTGGAGCCGCATCATGCTGAAGGCTTGGTAGAATGGATGACCAAGCCCTCCTCATCCTCCTCATCCTCTCTCACCCAGGCTCAGGGTACTGACAGAGCATCATCAGCCACCCCTTCCCTAGACCCACCATGTCCTCCTGAGGAGTCCCCCGAACTCTTTGAGCACAGTGTTGGGTACATGCTCCAGGAGGATGCCCAACGATTCGAAGGCTCGGATGATGATACTCAGCTTGAGGAATCTGGCAGTACTGTTCCACCAGCTGCAGCTTACTGCCAGGTTTGCTCTAGTGGTGAAGAGGGAGGGGATGATGAGGTCACTGACTCCACGTGGGTGCCTGAAGGGAGAGAGGATGAGGAGGAGGACGAGGAGGAGGAGGATGCGGCGTCACATGTCCAACGAGGCAGGATGCCCCCTGGAGGCCAGGTAGAGGCCAGCACAGCAACTGTACAACACCGCAGAGCTCCGCCTGTGCAGGGCGCTGCCTCTGCACGTTATCAGAAAAGTTCTTTGGTGTGGGCCTTTTTTGAGACGAGTGCAGCAGATCGCACCACTGCTATTTGCAATATTTGTCTCAAGCGTATCTCGCGTGGCCAAAACATCAGCCGCTTGGGCACCACAAGCATGACCAGACATATGGCGACCTGCCATGCAGCTCGTTGGCAGGCACACATAAAAGACCCACACCAAAGAACTAAGCGGACCTCTCCTTGCTCCTCCTCAGCTGGGATCTCCATCCCCACTACACCTTCAGTCCTCTCTGAAAGCTGCTCTGAGAGGACTGAAGGTGTAGAATTAGGTGTGTCACAACCAAGTACTTGCAGTACACCGACGTCCGATTGCAGCAGGCAAATTTCCCTGCCCCAGCTGCTGGACCGTAGAAAGAAGTACACTCCCAGCCATCCACATGCCCAGCGGTTGAATGCTAGCCTGGCTAAATTGCTAGCACTTCAACTGCTGCCTTTTCAGTTGGTAGACTCGGCCCCCTTCCGTGAGTTTGTTCAATGTGCGGTTCCTCAGTGGCAGGTTCCCAAACGCCACTTTTTCTCGCGGAAGGCGATTCCGTCTCTCTACCGGCATGTGGAGGGCAATGTCCATGCCTCGCTGGACAGGGCGGTCAGCGGTAAGGTGCATATTACCGCTGACTCATGGTCCAGCAGGCATGGACAGGGAAGGTACCTTTCTTTCACGGCCCATTGGGTCACTCTATTGGCAGCTGGGAGGGATGCAGGACAAGGTGCAGTAGTGTTGGAGGTTGTTCCGCCACCACGCCTCCAAAACGCGACTACTGCTACTGGTTGTGACACACCTCTCTCCTCCACCCCCTCCTCTTCTTCTTCCTCCAGTGCTCTGTCCTTGGAACCAGCGGTGCTCCGTAGGCGTACAAGGGGCTACGAAAGTACGCAGGCAAAAAGATGCCATGCCGTGCTTGCGCTGGTGTGTTTGGGGGACAGGAGCCACACTGGGCCAGAGGTTCTGGCAGCTCTGCAGGGGCAGGCCGAGAGGTGGTTGACGCCACGTCAGCTTAAGCCAGGAATGGTCGTTTCTGACAATGGCACCAACCTCCTCTCCGCCCTGCGACAGGGGCAGCTCACCCATGTGCCCTGCATGGCTCACGTCCTCAACCTGGTGGTGCAGCGGTTCTTGGGCAGGTTCCCAGGCTTACAGGATGTCCTGAGGCAGGCCAGGAAAGTCTGTGTGCATTTCCGCCGATCTTATAATGCCAGTGCTCGGCTGACTGAGCTGCAAAAGGAGCTGAACCTGCCCAAGAACCGCCTAATATGTGACATGCCCACCAGGTGGAACTCAACGTTGGCCATGCTGCAGCGACTGCACACGCAGCAGAGGGCCATCAATGAGTACCTTTGCGACTACGGCACCAGGACAGGGTCAGGGGAGCTTGGTTTTTTTTCCCCACGTCAGTGGAGCATGATCAGGGATGCATGCACTGTCCTCTCACCATTTGAGGAGGCCACGAGGATGGTGAGCAGTGACAGTGCATGCATCAGTGACACTGTCCCTCTTGTCCACCTGTTGGAGCATACGCTGCGTGGGATAATGGACAGGGCACTTGAGGCAGAACAGAGGCAGGAAGAGGAGGACTTCCTTGCCTCTCAAGGCCCCCTTTATCCGGACAGTGTTCCTTCTGTCCCACCCATCACACAGGAAGAGGATGAGGAGGAGGAGGAGGAGGAGGAGGAGGATTGTGTGAGCATGGAGGTGGAGCCTGGCACTCAGCATCAGCAGCAGCAGTCTTTTAGGGATGATGTACAGTCCCAACAAACCAGTGGACTTGTACGTGGCTGGGAGGAGGTGGCTGGCGATCATGTCATCCTCAGTGACCCAGAAGACTCCGGACCGAATGCCTCAGCTAACCTACGCTGCATGGCCTCCCTGATCCTGCAAAGCCTGCGGAAGGATCCTCGTGTTCTTCGGATCAAGGAGAGGGACCATTACTGGCTGGCCACTCTCCTTGATCCGCGGTACAAGGGTAAGGTTGCGGACCTTATCTTGCCGTCGCAGAGGGAGCAGAGGATGAGACATCTCAGGGAGGCCTTGCAGAAAGGTCTGTGCAACGCGTTCCCAGAAACTGGGAGGCTACAAACTCCTGGTCCTGGGCGACGAGTTGCTGAGGCTTCGGTCAGTGGCAGAAGGAGCGGTGGGGAAGGTGGACGTCTGACCGATGCGTTCAGACAATTTTTTAGTCCGCAGCCCCAAGGTATGATCGGTTCCAGCAACCATCGCCAGCGTCTGATATACATGGTGCAGGAATACCTTGGGGCAAGGTCAGACTTGGACACCTTTCCCACCGAAAATCCTCTGGCTTACTGGGTCCTGAGGATGGATCACTGGCCAGAGCTTGCACAGTATGCAATTGAGCTACTGGCCTGTCCTGCCTCCAGCGTTCTTTCCGAACGCACATTCAGTGCTGCTGGAGGATTTGTGACTGATCATAGGGTGCGCCTGTCCACCGCCTCGGTTGATCGACTGACATTCATCAAAATGAATCAGTCTTGGATCACCACCAGCTACCAGGCACCTGAGGCGGATATAACCGAATAATTTTTAATGTCACATCCCTTCAAGACTGCCTATGCTGATGCTGAGTGACTGTCCTCTTATGTTCACTGACTATCCTCTTCCTCCTCCTCAATGATCCATGCCACCACACCAGTGCCTAAGGCACAATTTTTCAGCCCCTGTTTAACAGGGGCGTGTACTTACAATTTTTTAAAAAAATGCTTCGCAACACGTGTGACTGCTGTGCTCCAAGTACAGTCTCTGTGAGGGCCGTGTTGCAGTGTTGTGGCACCAGCACCAGTGCCTAAGGCACAATTTTTCAGCCCCTGTTTAACAGGGGCGGGTACTTACAATTTTTTTAAAAAAATGCTTCGCAACACGTGTGACTGCTGTGCTCCAAGTACAGTATCTGTGAGGGCCGTGTTGCAGTGTTGTGGCACCAGCACCAGTGCCTAAGGCACAATTTTTCAGCCCCTGTTTAACAGGGGCGGGTACTTACAATTTTTTAAAAAAATGCTTCGCAACACGTGTGACTGCTGTGCTCCAAGTACAGTCTCTGTGAGGGCCGTGTTGCAGTGTTGTGGCACCAGCACCAGTGCCTAAGGCACAATTTTTCAGCCCCTGTTTAACAGGGGCGTGTACTTACAATTTTTTAAAAAAATGCTTCGCAGCACGTGTGACTGCTGTGCTCCAAGTACAGTCTCTGTGAGGGCCGTGTTGCAGTGTTGTGGCACCAGCACCAGTGCCTAAGGCACAATTTTTCAGCCCCTGTTTAACAGGGGCGGGTACTTACAATTTTTTAAAAAAATGCTTCGCAACACGTGTGACTGCTGTGCTCCAAGTACAGTCTCTGTGAGGGCCGTGTTGCAGTGTTGTGGCACCAGCACCAGTGCCTAAGGCACAATTTTTCAGCCCCTGTTTAACAGGGGCGGGTACTTACAATTTTTTAAAAAAATGCTTCGCAACACGTGTGACTGCTGTGCTCCAAGTACAGTATCTGTGAGGGCCGGGTTGCAGTGTTGTGGCACCAGCACCAGTGCCTAAGGCACAATTTTTCAGCCCCTGTTTAACAGGGGCGTGTACTTACAATTTTTTAAAAAAAATGCTTCGCAACACGTGTGACTGCTGTGCTCCAAGTACAGTCTCTGTGAGGGCCGTGTTGCAGTGTTGTGGCACCAGCACCAGTGCCTAAGGCACAATTTTTCAGCCCCTGTTTAACAGGGGCGGGTACTTACAATTTTTTAAAAAAATGCTTCGCAACACGTGTGACTGCTGTGCTCCAAGTACAGTCTCTGTGAGGGCCGTGTTGCAGTGTTGTGGCACCAGCACCAGTGCCTAAGGCACAATTTTTCAGCCCCTGTTTAACAGGGGCGGGTAATTACAAATCTTGATCTAATAGTTCACAGCAGGGCCCATTCCTGCGCCCACCAAGAGTAACTATGATGGCCTGCAGTCTTGTGGCAACACCGTCCACCACCACCGCCAAAGGCCCAATTTTTCTGCCCTGTTCATCAGGTGCTTGCAATTACAAATCTTGATCTAATAACTCACAGCAGGGCCCATTCCTGCGCCCACCAAGAGTAACTATGAGGGCCTACAGTCTTGTGGCAACACCGTCCACCACCACCGCCAAAGGCCCAATTTTTCTGCCCTGTTCATCAGGTGCTTGCAATTACAAATCTTGATCTAATAACTCACAGCAGGGCCCATTCCTGCGCCCACCAAGAGTAACTGTGAGAGCTTACAGTCTTGTGGCAAAACCGTCCACCACCACCACCACCACCACCCCCAATTTTTCTGCCCTGTTCAACAGGTGCATGCAATTACAAATCTTGATCTATTAACTCACAGCAGGGCCCATTCCTGTGCCCACCAGTCTTGTGGCTACACCAACATCTAATAGGGCAAATTTCTGCAGAGTATATACGCCAGGCCCCTACTTTCAAACATCCAACTTACAAACGACTCCTACTTGCAAATGGAAAGAGAAAACAGGAAGTGAGAGGAAATCTACCCCTAGGAAGGGAAATTCTATCCTGTTAGATTTAATTTGGGAAAAAGGTATCTCCTCTCTACTGATACTTTATCACCAATCCTTGTTTCAATTAAAACCCCACTTTTTCCAAAAACATTTGTCATTGGGACGGAAAGTTAGGTGACATGTTCTGAACAGATGTGCAAAGACAGCAAATGTTACAGGGGTGATAACCCCTCCCTATGTTCTCCAAAAAGCTTAAAAATAGATTTTTTTGGGATGGAGCTACACTTCATAATGTACCTGTTCAGATTCTACTTAAGAACAAACCTAAAGCCGCAAGTGGTTTTAAATGGCTTCTTTTTTTCCTTTACAAATGTCATTTTGTGCAAGGACAGTTCTAAACACGGGAAACACATGCCACTTCACAGGCATACTTTAGACACCCCCCAGGTACCATATTTAAAGGAAAATTTCACTTTTTTTTTTTTCACTTTATGCATCATTAAAATGACTGCTCCCGAAAAAACATTAGTTTTTAAAAGTTCTTTTTGCATTGATATATGTCCCCTGGGGCAGGACCCGGGTCCCCAAACCTGTTTTATGACATTAACATGCATATTGGCCGTTGTAATTAGCACTTTTGATTTCGAACGTTCGCGTCCATTATAACGTATAGGGTTCGAAAATTCGCGCGAACTTTCGGTCGGTTCGAAGGTTCTGGTGCGAACCGAACCCGGGGGTGTTCGGCTCATCCCTAGTAAACAGTACAGAGGAGTAACAAGATATTGTAGAAGGTGAAAACTGTATAACTTATAATGAATCTTATAATTACTCAGGAATAATCATTTGATAAATCTACAGTAGAAACCACCTTTCAAAGAGAACAATTTAAGAATATATTGGAAGACATAGAAAACAGTTGGTATAATATGCACACACTGTCAGAAAAGTGACATTTACTTACTTTACAACGCATAAGAAATAAATTATTCTACTTAGTTATTTCACTTGCCTGGAAGCAAAAGAAAAATAATTTTAGAGTAGTTAAAGGAAGGGCACATGGAATTTTTTTTCTTAGCATTACATTTTTTTATTTCACTTGGAAAAATAAGCTGTAGAAATTCAATCAAAGTCAAAGCAGCAAGAAGAGGCACATTGTCTGATTCCTAAAAATCAATACCTTTCAAGAAGACATCACTGCAATGCCACTGTAAGCCAGATAATAGTCAATCTACAGAACTAAAGTAAGGTGCATTGAAAAGTGACAATAATGACCCCCTTGCCACTGGAAGGATGGTAACATTGTTAGAATTGTATTAAAAGAAACATTTTAGAAAAAATCCACCTGGTTTCAGTTTTCCCACAGATGTAAATTGAAATCTGAAGTTGTGCCTGCTTTTTTCTTAGGTAAGGTTGATGTCAGTCAGGGTCTTTCAATACCATATCTCCTGAATTAAAAAAAAAAAAAAAGCACCCTACATCTCTCATGACCTTACTATTGTTGTGCAATCTTATGCAAGTCTACCTAGGTGTGTGAGGTATAGCCTGTCAATCTAATTGCGCATATTAAAGGGGACCTTGTTGATGTTGATGTGCGAGAATATAGATTGGGGATCACATACAAGTCTATTCTACACCTCAAAGGGGTGTTCATGTGGCATCTCTTAATCTAATCAATAGTCACACATATCAAAGGGGACTTGTTGATGTTGATATGCAAGAATGCAAATTAGGGCAGTCTATGACTGCATCTGAATATAACCTTGCGTTCAGTCTATTCTGTCTCAGGAGGGTGTGTGATTATGAAGGCACAGGTCTAGGAAAAATATTCGTTGTCATATATACTCTGTTGGATTTTTATCATCTGTTGCAAGGCTGTTCTGTGTTGGAAGCCAATAAAGTGCATCTCTCTGGAAGAATTGGGTTGCTGCGGAACTAAACTTTTAATAACTACTATTCATCTAAACCACAATATATTATATCACTACATTGGTGCCGTGACCCAGATTCGAACATTTTCTTCCCCAACGCCCTATTTTTTTTTCGACCTTTCCCAGATATATTTAATGGACTTTTCTTCCCCAACGCCCTATTTTTTTTTTTCACCCTTTCCCAGATATATTTTGCTTTTAATTTTTTATTTTGATTATGTTTTATTTCTTCAACTTGATCTTCAAACCAGAGCGCAGCATTTAAACCTAAAATAATTGTAATAACATGTGTACATATTACATAATGCGTATTGATCAATATATTTGACATCTAAGGTGAGATGCTGCACAATGGCTTGGCATAGCATAAATTATAGTATGTTGGGTGGTTTTCCTAAATTTATAAGAGGGGTGAGTGAAATTCATCACTCCAGTCATGATTTGAAACTTTGTTGAATCAGTCGTTGAGAATATGCTAAAGGCTATGACATATATGGATGAAAAAGACCTAACTTTACTGGCAAGATTTTCCACTGCTGCTTTGTCTGGATAGAAGATCTGATAAACACTGATGTCAAGCTGATTCTATCTGAACCATCGTGTGGGGGTATATGGATTATAGATTGGTATACCATTCAGGTGGAATTATGGACTGAATGATCCAAGTAACTGCTCTATTGAAGGCAATGAGGAGTCGGCCTACAGAAAATTACAAAAGCAAATTGTGGCTGGCAAACAACAAATTCAGGTACTTGACAGGTTCACAACAGGTCATCATTGCTCAAATAGGAAATGGAAAGAAGAAGATGTGAATTGTAAAATGCTTGCAAGATGGACTCATGAATGTCAAGTGCAAGGAAATAGTTTGCAGCAGGGTTTTTACTGTCGTATCCAAACCTTTTGACCTTGAAAGTGAGTGCTGGTACATTGATGGTTCTTCTTACTATAAAGATGGAAGTAGAATTTCAGGATTTGCTGGTGTTTGTGCAAAAGCATCTTTAAAAATGAAAACCTTGAGCCTGGAGATAAGAGAATCCTGGATTTATGTGGATCGGCGCCCCCAGAGCATACCAAGTTTACTTTCAGTGAGATGGTGAGAGATGTGATGAATTCAGACCGAAGAATGGACTTTGACATCAGCTCATCCTTGCGCAATATTCAAGATCGTGATGTGATATAATAAGGCCTAACAGCTATATGGGCCACGGATGTTTACCGAATCCTTTTCCAGTCATGGTCTAAAGTTATATTATCTAATAACTGTTTCATGGGGATATTTTAGAGGCTGGTGAAGAGAGATGTAACCAGTTTTAACTTTTTATTTTATATGAGCCATTGTAAAGCATCCAGTACCTCAAATCGTAATGATATTTGTTGTTTGTTGCTTGATTTTTGGGTCAGTTCTAGTAGTTAGAATGACCCAAGTGGGGGTATATGTTGTGCAATCTTATGCAAGTCTACCTAGGTGTGTGAGTTATGGCCTGTCAATCTAATTGTGCATATTAAAGGGGACTTGTTGATGTTGATGTGCGAGAATATAGATTGGGGATTCCATACAAGTCTATTCTACACCTCAAAAGGGTGTTCAGGTGGCATCTCTTAATCTAATCAGTAGTCACACATATCAAAGGGGACTTGTTGATGTTGATATGCAAGAATGCAAATTAGGGCAGTCTATTACTGCAGCTGAATATAACCTTGCGTTCAGTCTATTCTGTCTCAGGAGGGTGTGTGATTATAAAGGCACAGGTCTAGGAAAAATATTCGTTGTCATATATACTCTGTTGGATTTTTATCATCTGTTGCAAGATTGTTCTGTGTTGGAAGCCAATAAAGTGCGTCTCTCTGGAAGAATTGGGTTGCTGCGGAACAATACTTTTAATAACTACTATTCATCTAAACCACAATATATTATATCACTACAACTATGAATACTGTAGTACCCTGTGCTGGGCCCTTTTGACAACCAGTGGGCAATGCCAACATCTCCAGGAATTAGCGTGGGAACTGCAGAACTGCTTTTTCCAACACTAAAGAGCAGAAGAAAACGATTGTGGGCTTTTTTATGGGACAGAGTTTTATTGGCTGCACAATAGATTTATAAAAAATAAAAACAATAAAATAGATACAGGGGAGTGAAGTGGAAAGATATTTTTATTTTGTTCCTTTCAGAAGATGAACTTTAATGTTTTTCATTCTATTCACTAACTTGGTTGTCTGACAGCATTTTCATAGGTGGCTGAGGCATTAAAATTTTATCTGCAAGTCCGACTGTTCCCTAATATCTAGTGCCATCTTCAAGTTGTAAATTCTATTGCAATAATCTTCTTGACATTTTTCAGTGCCCCTTATAGCATTGCTCATATCTTTCTTGCTGTTTTTGGGAATCACACTGTAATGCCGCGTACACACGATCGGAATTCTCGTCGGAAAAAGCTCTGATGGTTTTTCCGTAGGAATTCCGACGGAATTTCGCTCAAACTGTCTTGCCTACACACGGTCACACCAAATTCCGACCAAATAACACTGCGACATACAAGACGTTAGACGGCACTATAAAAGGGAAGTTTAATGCTTCCGAGCATGCGTCAAATTGTTTCCGAGCCCGAGTCGGAATTTTGCGTGTCGGAATTGCATACACACGTTTGAAAAATCCGATAAAAAGGTTTTCCGGCGCAAAAATTAAGAAGAGGCTCTCAATCTAAAGTCTGTCGGAAATGCCGACAGAAAAAGACTGATGGGCATACACACAGTCAGAAAATCCGATGAAGAGCTCCCATCGGACTGTTTCCATCGGAAACTCTGTGTGTGTTTACGCGGCATAAGGTAAGGATCTCAAACTGGTGGCCCTCAAGCTGTTGCGAAACTACAAGTCCCATCATGCCTCTGTCTGTGGAAGTCATGCTTGTAACTGTCCGCCTTACAATGCCTCATGGGACTTGTAGTTTTGCAACAGCTGGAGGGCTGCCAATTTAAGACCCCTGCTGTAAAGTTATGTACAAACATAAATGTATATTTATGTACTGACATAGATCTGTGTGTGCCAGAGATTATATGGTGATATGGTTTTAAATTTGACCCTCCCTCTCCCAGTCTGAATGATGCTGTAAAGCTGTACAGGGGATAACAAGTTGCTGATGCAAGATCATTTTAATATACTTAAAAAAATTTTTTTGTAAAATATGAGGTTGTGATAATTGGTATTATTTTATATCTGCCTGAAGATCACCTTTGAAGTGTAACTAAAGTTAAAATCATGGATAGAGTGGGGAAAGCATTAAAACCTTTCTCTACCTTTTTTATTATGCTTGTGGCACGGTTGGAGAGATTTTTCCTCACCTCACACCAATGATGTCACAGAGAAATATGCCCAAAATGACCGCAGATGTCAATAAAAGCTGACAGAGGTTCCAGCCTACCCCACTTAATGTTCAACAAATGTATTTATTGTGGTCCTGGTTCCTTTGACTCATTTCCTGTACTGATGACATTGCTAAACTGAAAGTGAGGGGAAATCTTCCTCATGTTGCCATGAACGCCAATACAAAAATGACAAATGTTCTAACTCATTCCTACTCTCTGAATGGAATTTTTTTTGAGTCCAGAGTTATCCAGGCAATAACCTTAATTCAGTGTCTAGGAATACTGTTACATTGACATAGAGGGCCTGCACTTTCAGGGTACATCTGTTGAGTTCCTGTAGGGGATGACTGGTTTTGTGATTCTTTATAGCCTCACAGTAAGGCCTGGTTCACATTAGTGCTACTACGGATGTGACATGAGTCGCACAGAATCATATGACCAGGGAAATTACCATGTTTTCAATGTTGTCTATTCACATCAATGCGACTCAGCATGAAGCGATTTTTGAAAAGGTTCCTATATTACACTTCCAGTGCAATTTTGACCTCATAGAATATACAAACCTTATCAAAGTTGCAACCAAGTTGCATTCAGGTGGCACTACATAATCGTTCTGTAAGCCACTTCAAAATCGTATCACAGCAGTGTGAACCTAGCCTAAATGGGAAGAATCCTTGGATTTTCTGGCATGGAGAGAAAAACAGAAGTACATTTCTGGACTATCCTTCATTTCAAAACAAATCCCTGTATTTTTTATACTAGCACATACCTATCTACCTCTATTTTAGCAATAAGGAATGTCCCTTAATTGTTCACCTCCTCTTATGTGACTGTATGAGTCTAAATGCCACTTTGATCATTATTGTTTCAGCAAGATAGAAGTTAGTCTTTTCTTCCAAATATCAAGTATCAAATATGTCTTAACCCTATTATGATCCACCTAAAAAGAATCCCCAAGGCTATAGCAACCCAAAATATCATCATCTTTTCATAATCTCATTTACCTAATCATCTTTTGGACTCACTTAAAATGGTTCTAATGGCAGAAGTTTTTTTTATCCTAATGCATTCAATGCATTATGATAAAAAAAAACTTCTTTGTGTAGCAGACCTCCTCAACTCCCCTAATACTTACCTGAGCCCCATCTCAATCCAGTGATGTTGCACAAGAGTCTCGGCTGTTCAGGACTCTCCCTCCTCATTGGCTGAGACAGCAGTGGGTGTCATTGGCTCCCACTGCTGTCAATCAAAGTCAGTGAGCCAATGGGGACAGAGAGGGGGAGGGGCCATGCCATAGTTCCGTGTCTGAATAGACACTCAGAGCAGCAGCTCAGCATGGGTGCCCCCATAGCAAGCTGCTTGCTGTGGGGGCACTCAGCAAGAGGCAGAGGCCAGGAGTGCTGACGGGGGACCCGAGAAGAGGAGGATCTGGGCTGCCCTGTGCAAAACTACTTCACAGAGCAGGTAAGTTTAACATGTTTGTTATTTTTAAACAAACAAAAAATACTTTAATATCACTTTAAATCATGCTTCCCCAGCTAGATTCTCCATAGGAATTGATAAAAAAAAGAAAAGTACAAAAAATCACAACATTATTACAGTCAATCAGGTTTGCTCACATAAGAACTGCTTCTTTTTCCTATACAAGTCAAAAGGAATGCAAAAGCAGCTTGTAACCAATTGATGCAGCATAGAAAAGGGTCAGCTGCAGGTCAGGAGAAGGACATATGCAGATCAAATGCTCTTGCCATAACTTTTTAAAATAAATTCTTTATCTTCACAGAAATGGCATTACCATTCCACAGATCAACAGTTCACAACCATAACACAGCACACAATACAAAGGTTAACAGAGCATGCCTCTAAAAATATGTCTGTGCTGTCGTAACATCAACTTGTGATTAACGTTGTGATTATTGGCGAGTAACACTATTTCTCATATTTGTAATAATTTTTAACAAAGCAGAACTTCAGGACCTAGTTAGGTCTGGGTGGTAGAACGTGGATAAAAGGTGGAAATGAATGAGAAAAAAAAGGGGGAGAGGGGGGGAAAGAAGGGACAAAGGGAGACCTGGTCACTCCCCCCTCCATGGGATATTGGATGAGCTCTGTGAGACAAGTTAATGGAGAAGCTACTGCTGAGAGGCTGGGGGGGGTTCTGCTCTTTGTAAATTAAATAAGAGGTCTGGATTTACCAATATTTCTTGTTTGCTCTTTCAGCACCATGGTAAGGTTCTCCATTTGTTGGATTTCAGCTATCCTGGCTAGCCAATGTGATCCGGTATTCTTCCACAACGCCAGGATACATGCATTCGCAGCAGTTTGTTTTAAGAGTGAATATTTTTTGTTTTTTTGATAGACAAAGGGGTGTCATGTGATAAGAAATCTGCTACCTTATCTCCAAGAGACACAAATGTGATTGTTTTAACGGTGTCAGCCATCATTGTCGAAAATTCTTTCAATTTCAGACATATACAAAATATGTGAAAAATGGGTACCCTTATGCCGCGTACACACGAAGGGACTTTGTCCGCCGGACCTAGTCCAGCGGACAATCCGCCGGACTTTCCAGCGGGGCTTCGCCGGACTTTCCGAGCATGTGACTTGCCCACACACGCCCGGACTTCTCCGGCGGACAATCCGCTGGACAAAGTCCGCGGGACTTTTGAAAATGAACGGACTTGCCCACACACGGAGCAGTACGTTCATTTAGAACGTAACTTCAGGTATACGTAGCTAGCGTAGGCAGTGAATGCCGCCGCGCTAGCTCCGTCACCTGGCATGGATTTAAAGGGACTCCCCACACCGAAAAAAACGGCGTGGGGGTCCCCCCCAAATCCATCTCAGACCCTTATCCGAGCACGCAGCCCGGCAGGCCAGGAAAGGGGTGGGGACGAGCGTGCGCCCCCCTCCTGAGCCGTACCAGGCCGCATGCCCTCAACATGGGGGGTGCCCTGGGGAAAGGGGGGCCTTGCGGCCCCCCCACCCCAAAGCACCTTGTCCCCATGTTGATGAGGACAAGGGCCTCTTCCCGACAACCCTGGCCGTTGGTTGTCGGGGTCTGCGGGCGGGGGCTTATCGGAATCTGGGAGCCCCCTTTTCTAAGGGGGCCCCCAGATCCCGGCCCCCCACCCTATGTGAATGAGTATGGGGTACGATTTACCCCTACCCATTCACCTAAGGTGTAAAATGTAAAGTAAAAAAACACACACACTTTTGAAAAAATATTTTATTGCACAGCTCCGGGGGTCTTCTTCCGTCTTGGGGGTCTTCTCGCCGGACTCCTCCTCCATTTACCTAGCTCTTTTACCGAGCGGAGAAGTCCGGCTACCTTCTTCGTCGTCACCGCCGTCGTCTGGGGGTCTCGATCCGCCTTCAGGGGGTCTTCCGGGGTCTCTTCTGTTCTTGCCGCGGTCGTCGTTTTCCGCGCCGCCGGCGCCTTCTTCTTCTTCTTCTTCTTCTTCTTCTTCTTCTTCCGATGTTGACCTGTCGCTCTCTCTGCCCGGAATGCCAGTGCCGCACTGCGCTGAGACTTATATAGGGGGAATGGGGACAGGGTCACATGCACATGTCACATGGTGACCCGCCCCCTTGTGTTGTCACAGTCCCGGAGGATGCTGGGACTGTGACATCACAAGGGGGCGGGGTCACCATGTGACATGAGCATGTGACCCTGTCCCCTTTCCCCTATATAAGTCCCAGCACAGCGCGGCACAGCCATTCCGGGCAGAGAGAGCGACGGGTCAACATCGGAAGAAGAAGAAGAAGAAGAAGGCGCCGGCGGCGCGGAAAATGACGACCGCGGCAAGAACAGAAGAGACCCCGGAAGACCCCCGAAGGCGATCGAGACCCCCAGACGACGGCGGCGACGACGAAGAAGGTAGCCGGACTTCTCCGCTCGGTAAAAGAGCTAGGTAAATGGCGGAAGAGTCCGGCGAGAAGACCCCCAAGACGGAAGAAGACCCCCGGAGCTGTGCAATAAAATATTTTTTCAAAAGTGTGTGTTTTTTTACTTTACATTTTACACCTTAGGTGAATGGGTAGGGGTACATCGTACCCCATACTCATTTACATAGGGTGGGGGGCCGGGATCTGAGGGCCCCCTTAGAAAAGGGGGCTCCCAGATTCCGATAAGCCCCCGCCCGCAGACCCCGACAACCAACGGCCAGGGTTGTCGGGAAGAGGCCCTTGTCCTCATCAACATGGGGACAAGGTGCTTTGGGGTGGGGGGGCCGCACGGCCCCCCTTTCCCCAGGGCACCCCCCATGTTGAGGGCACGCGGCCTGGTATGGCTCAGGAAGGGGGGGGCGCTCGCTCGTCCCCACCCCTATCCTGGCCTGCCAGGCTGCGTGCTCGGATAAGTGTCTGAGATGGATTTGGGGGGGACCCCCACGCCGTTTTTCGGCGTGGGGAGTCCCTTTAAATCCATGCCAGGTGACGGAGCTAGCGCGCCGGCATTTACTGCCTACGCTAGCTACGTATACCTGAAGTCACGTGCTAAATGAACGGACTTGCCGATGAGCGGCAAGTCCGTTCATTTCAAAAGTCTGGCGGACTAGCCTACTAACGGCGGAATAGTCCGCCGGACTGCCAAGTCCAGCGGATAATTTTAAAACCAAACTTAAAACTTTAGTCCGCCGGACTTTTGGGAAAAAAAGTCCGCCGACGCCTACACACGAGGGGATTGTCCGCTGGACTTGAGTCCAGAGGATAATCCCGCGGGATAGTCCCTTCGTGTGTACGCGGCATTAGACTCCAGACAGTGCCAGCAGACATTTGATACTTGGGGGAACCTCCGATGCAGTACTGCTGGTGTTCTGTACCCTCTAGTAAGGAGTTCATAACCTCCATGTCAATTAACTTTAAATATTCTCAGAATTTTTTTAAGTACTTCTTAAATGCAAGCAGAATGCACCTGAAAAGCACAAGCTCAAAACCTGTTGACACAGGTCTTTGCGATGTCTAATGCTTTTGGAGACTATGATGGCCACAGCAGAAGCTAAAAACCCCAGTAGTAGGATTTCCCTGAAGGATTCCACAAAGGCAAGGCAAGCAGGTAATTTACACTGCTGACATCTAACCGATATTGCAATTTTGACTGCTCTTGGCTTATAACAAAATAGTGTAAAGACAATTGTGCCCAGTAACCTTGACATAAATGGATAACATTAACATCTCTCATGAAGGAAAGAACAGTTTCTTGTACAGATGTTATTTTTTTATTATAATATATTTTTTTGCTTGTAGTTGCAAATAAACAATTAACTTATTTAATTTTTGTCCCAAGAAAGGTGTTTTTTTGTCATAGGCAATAGATACACAAAGTTAAAAAAAAAGTTGTCTAAATGTATTAAAGTTTGAGCTATAAGGATTAACTGTAAAAACCTATAATCTATGTAACACATGGGCAAAAGACAGAGGAGAGACGGGATTTATTGAAGTACAAAAAATCGTGCACTGTATAGATAATGTCAAGTTGAGTTACTGTTATCAAACTTGCACAGATGGTTGGACAAAAGGAGTATGAAAACTAATTACAGAAACACCCCGATTCAGAGCAGATGTTGGGAATTTATTTTTTATTTATTGAATTATAAATCTGTAGAGGTTTACTTGGAGAGATAAGGATGTTGTGCTCTAAATACTTGAATCATTCTAGACCGTGGTTGCTTTCTGATGTGCAGCACCACTTTATGGCATTGCCAGTATATTTTTTCATTCTAAAAAATAGCCAGTCTTATGTCTTTTGTTTTATAAGTGTTATTTTATACAAAAGCCTCCATTGGTGTTGCTTAAAAGCTCTTCACAAGCTAATATGTAATAGTTGTGAAAACGAAACATGTTCCAGTCTGTTTGAACTCATCAATTTTACAGTAGTAGCAAATTGCACTATTCATCTTCCTGCAGGATCATCTCCTGGAGAGCAGCGTAGCTTTAGTTACACATTACATCTCTGTGCTGGCTCATTAAAATAAAAGAGAATTGTTTTAATTGTTTGGTAATTAGCTGTCACCTGTGGTGAGGAAGTCAGTGCAGTCACCTCTTTATTGTTTGATGATGATGAGCACACAATAGTGTGCAACTAAGCTCAGTGCAAGTCATAATAAAATGACCTCCTTCAATAGACTCTATTATTTAGCATAAGAGCAGATAAATATTTCACTTCATCATCATGTAATTAACAATAGATGAATAAAATTTGTGCAGGGGGAATATTGTGGAATCTTAACTTCCTATCACATACAAACAATATCATCTTATTAAACTGATATGTGTACAAACACAACACAAAAACAACAAAAACCTGTCTGTAGGTATATACAGTATTTGATTATATACTCACCCTTTCACATGTTTATAGGGTTTCTGTAGCCTCAGGATATGCAAACATTACTGCGCAAAATACATACATTTACTAGTAAAGGGCATGCTCCTGAAAATTTGTCATGAAATTTTCCAGCATGCTTTACAAATGCATGCAAAACTGTTTAATGCATTATAATTTTATATCATACTTTAGTATATCATACTTTAGTAGGACAAATGGGGAGAAAAACGGATTTTGAGAAAAGCTATAAATCTTAAACTAAGGTGATAATAACAGTAAATTGTAATACTAATATAGGTAAAGTATATGTTTTCCCTGTAAGGTGACTTTAAATTCGTCCAAATTTCATGAATTTAGATGTCCTAAATGTAGTGCTCTTTTCAGTGTATTTTTTGGCAGTTTAGATTCCCAAAAGGCTTTGGGAAAAAATGCATCAAAGACTACTCGCCTAGCCTTTTTTCTGCTTCTGCTGTTGCCTGGACATCCTTAGCTATGTCCCATTTTCCCATTTTAGTATCCCTAAAAGAATATTTAAAGGAGGTGGGCCAGCCTTTTTTTTCATGGCCTCATCATCTTGTCAGGCAGAGCTTCCCAAATATTCCGCACAATTTTGCAATATTTGGTGCTCTTGGAGACTGATTTAGATCCTGATTAACTTCAGTGGGATCAGAAATTCAGAATTCTGGGGTCTCACAAATTTTGAAAAAGTTCAGTCGAGCCACAACTGAACACATAAAACATTTCTTTAAAATGTTTATATACCTTTGATCACAAGATTGAGGGAAGGGTGTCTTTTCAGTCGGGCAAAAGTTCAATTAAAATTATAGTAGGACAATAAATTTCTGTCCCTTTTGGCCACATATTAAAGTTTATACATTTTGTAAGAATTTCCATTTCAGCCTCTCTTTCTGTGACTTGAAGTTTCCTATCAGTGCCATAGTTTTGAGGTATTTTATGCTGCAGCCTCTGTTGAAGAAATTAGCTCCTACAGGGACATCTATTTTGTTGTTGTTGTTAGTTTACAGATTTAATTGTATATAGCACTTCCTGTCTCTGGGTTGTTGGTTTGAAAAACTCCAGAGGAAGTAAGTGATGAGAGAAAAAAAGTCTGATATGTATTTCCTGTCAATGGAAGAACTGTTGTTAAATCCAGACCAGAATGAAGGGATTATTAGGCAAGTGCTATTGACAAACGACAGGCGGGTGTAAGCTCTCTTGTTCTGGGACGATGTCATATGCATGCGCACTGATCGGTGGTGCGCTCTGTCCAGAGATGTGGGAGATGGCATATCACCAATCACAGTAAAGAGCCGATGATGGCTCTTTACCCATGTGATCAGCTATGTCCAATAACAGCTGATCACATGTAAACAAGGAAATGCCGGTTATCACATTCCTTTCCTCACACTGACAGCGTGTGAGGAGAATAGGGCCGATCAGCGCCATTTTCTCACAGGGGAGATCTGCAAAGATAATCAGGGCACTAATTATCAGTTCCCTAAATATCAGTGCAGCCCCAACAGTGATGCCAATCAGTGTCCAGCATTGATGCCAATTAGTGCCCATCATTTATGCCAGTCAGTGCCCATCGGTGATGTCAATTATTACCCATCAGTGATGCCAATCAGTGTTGCCTTTTAATGCCCATCAGTGCCTGCTCATCAGTGCTGCCCATCAGTGCCTATCAGTGCAGCAAATCAGTGCCTATCTGTGCCGCCTATCAGTGCCCATAAGTGCCACCTGTCGGTGACCATCAGTGCCACCTGTCAGTGCCCATCAGTGCTGCCTATCAGTGCTCATTAGTGCTGCAAATCAGTGCAGCACTGATAGGCACTACTATGCAGCACTATCAGTGCTGCATATTAGTGTCACCTCATCAGTGCCCTTCAGTGCCATATCATCAGTGCCCATCAGTGCAACCTCATCAGCGCATATCAGTGAAGGAGAAAAATTACTTATTTACAAAATTGTATAACTTTCATTTTTTTTTGTTTTTTTTTTTTAGCAAAAAAACCCAGTGTTGAATAAATACCACCAAACGAAAGCTCTATCTGTCTCAAAAATTCAGTTTGGGTACAGCTTTTCATGACCGCGCAATTGTCATTCAAAGTGCAACAGAACTGAAAGCTGAAAATTGGCCTGGGCAGGAAGGGGGTAAATGTGCCCAGGTGGCAAGTAGATAATAGTTTACTATTGTTGCCCATAGCTTCTGGTGTAAATATATACTGAATATATTTAAAGAATAGTGACAAAAGTATATCTGTCTTCTTGCTGTGATCTTACATAGACTATACCAGATAACTAAGTCTTTGATATGGTATGCTTGTATAGTGGTCACATTGCAGTATATTAGTAGGTAAACTTGCCATTTGCAATAGAGTTTATATGCAGCTCATGTTATGTTATTTTTCCCTGTCCCTCCTGGTCTGGGATTCTATAGCTAGTTCTAACTCAATAACCAACATAGGCTGGAGCTAGGTTAGGTAACTGATGGCCACTTGATAGTTCAAGTTGCATGACAGATTATACACTGCCAGGGACTAAGATGCAGAGTAGATAAGCTGATTCTGAGTTCCAGTGTCACACCACAGTTTCTGCTGGTGAGAAACTGCATTCCAGGCCGGTTGGACAATAGTTGGAGGACCTCCTCATCTTGTTTTCAGGTCTCCGACACCAGGACAAACACCACTTTGTGATCATACTCAGGGGCCCCTGCAACTGAACTTTGCTGCAACATTCATCTGGTGGCATCTTTATTGATGACTATATATACCCTGGTATATGTGCAAATTTCCACCAGGACTTCTATCAGGCCATTTACTGATAATACCTGTTTGTACATTGGATGCGTGTACTATTAACCACTTCAGCCCCGGACCAATTTGCAGCCAAAGGACTAGGCCACTTTTTGTGATTCGGCACTGCGTCGCTTTAACTGACAATTGCGCGGTCGTGCGACGTGGCTCCCTTTTTTTGGTGGTATTTGATCGCCCCTGCGGTTTTTATTTTTTGCGCTATTAACAAAAATAGAGCGACAATTTTGAAAAAAATGCAATATTTTTAACTTTTTGCTATAATAAATATCCCCAAAAAATATCAAAAAAAACATTTTTTTTCCTCAGTTTAGGCCGATACATATTCTTCTACATATTCTACATATTTTTGGTAAAAAAAATTGCAATTAGCGATTATTGATTGGTTTGGCGCAAAAGTTATAGCATTTACAAAATAGGGGATAGTTTTATAGCATTTTTATTAATATTTTTTTTTTACTAGTAATGGCGGCGATCAGTGATTTTTATTGTGAGTGCGACATTATGGCGGACACATGGGACATTTTTGACACATTTTTGGGACCATTGTCATTTATATAGCAATCAATGCTATTTAAATGCATTGATTCCTGTATAAATGACACTGGCAGTGAAAGAGTTAACCACTAGGGGGCGGGGAGGGGTTAGGTCTGTGACGTGTGTGTTTTTTTTACAGTAGGGGGCATGGCTGACGTCTGACATCACTGATCGGCTTTCCTGATGACAGGGAACAGCCAATCAGTGACAGGCAGTGTAGGAAGCGCGGGGAGAGGTTTGTTTACACAGACCTCTCCCCGTTCTTGAGCTCTGTCACCTGATCGTGGGACACCAGTGGCGATCGTGTCCGCTGGTCCTGCGGCCATGGTCACGGAGCTCCGGACCGGGTAGCAAGCGGGCCGGCGGCACGTGCGCGACCCACGGCTGGGAAATTTAAAGGGGACGTTCCTGTACATGCTTTTGCCCAGCCGTGCCATTCTGCCGACGTAAATGTGCAAGAGGCGGTCGGGAAGCGGTTAATAATCTTCTCTTATATAAAGCTTGTATTATTTCCGTACTGGTGTGCATGTATATAATTATGGTTACAGTTATATGCTGTTTGAAGTACTTCCTCTTTCACTTAGGCCCCCCTGTTCACATAGGCCCTGACAACTTTATTATCAAACCCACTTTTACACTTAGAGAATGTTCTGTTTTTTTTTACCTACAGGTTTAGCCCAATATCCTGTGTGGGGAGGGCCATTACTCATAAACCTGCCTAAAAGAGAGCTACAGTGCCGTGCAAAAGTATTCACCCCCCTTGGCTTTTTACCTATTTTGTTACATTACAGCCTTTAGTTCAATGTTTTTTTAATCTGAATTATATGTGATGGATCAGAACACAATAGTCTAAGTTGGTGAAGTAAAATTAGAAAAATATATACATAAAACTATTTTTCAGAATTAAAAAAATAATTGGCATGTGCGTATGTATTCACCCCCTTTGTTATGAAGCCCATAAAAAGCTCTGGTGCAGCCAATTACCTTCAGAAGTCACATATTTAGTGAAATGATGTCCACCTGTGTGCAACCTTATGCCCCATACACACGGTCGGAAAATCCGACCACCAAATCCATCGGATTTGGTCCGACGGATTTAGTCCGACACTGGTGTTGCATACACACGGTCGGACAAAGTTGTCGGAAAATCCGATCATTCTGAACGTGGTGACGTTTGTTGCCTAAGACGGGACTACGTAGAGGCTAGTAGCCAATAGCTTTGGTCTTGTAATGTGATCTGAGCATGCGTGGCACTTTGTCCGTCGGAATTCGCTACACACGATCGGAAAAAGTCTGATAGGACTTTGTGGTCGGAAAATTTGAGAGCAGGAGACAAAACTTTGTCCGTCGGAAAATCCGACGGAAAAAGTCCTATGGAGCCTACACACGGTCGGAATTTCCGACAACATTGTCCGATAGGACATTTTCCGTTGGAAAATCCGACCTTGTGTATGGGGCATAAGTGTCACATGATCTGTCATTACATATACACACCTTTTTGAAAGGCCCCAGAGGCTGCAAAACCTAAGCAAGAGGCACCACTAGCCAAACGCTGCCATGAAGACCAAGAAACTACAAAAAGTAAGGGACAATGTTATTGAGAAGTACAAGTCAGGGTTAGGTTATAAAAAAATATGCAAATCTTTGATGATCCCTAGGAGCACCATCAAATCTATCATAACCAAATGGAAAGAACATGGCACAACAGCAAACCTGCGAAGAGATGGCCACACACCAAAAATCACTGACCGGGCAAGGATGGCATTAATCAGAGAGGCAGCACAGAGACCTAAGGTAACCCTGGAGGAGCTGCAGAGTTCCACAGCAGAGACTGGAGTATATGTACATAGAACGACAATAAGCCATACGCTCCATATAGTTAGGCATTATGGCAGAGTGGCCAGAAGAAAGCCATTACTTTCAGCAAAAAATAAAATGGCACGTTTTGAGTTTGCAAAAAGGCATGTGGGAGACTCCCAAAATGTATGGAGGAAGGTGCTCTGGTCTGATGAGACTAAAATTGAACTTTTTATCCATCAAAGAAAACGCTATGTCTGGCGCAAACCCAACACATCACATCACCCAAAGAACACCATCCAAACATGGTGGTGGCAGCATCATGCTGTGGGGATGTTTTTCAGCAGTCATGACTGAGAAACTGGTCAGAGTTGAGGGAAAGATGGATGGTGCTAAATACAGGGATATTCTTGAGAAAAAGCTTTACCACTCCGTGTGTGATTTGAGGCTAGGACGGAGGTTCACCTTCCAGCAGGACAATGACCCCAAACACACTGCTAAAGCAACACTTGAGTGGTTTAAGGGGAAACATGTAAATGTGTTGGAATGGCCTAGTTAAAGCCCAGACCTCAATCCAATAGAAAATCTGTGGTCAGACTTAAAAATTACTGTTTCCAAGCACAAACCATCCAACTCGAAGGAGCTGGAGCAGTTTTGCATGGAGGAATGGGCAAAAATCCCAGTGGTAAGATGTGGCAAGCGCATAGAGACCTATCCAAAGCGACTTGGAGCTGTGATAGCTGCAAAAGGTGGCTACTACAAAGTATTGACTTTAGGGGGGTGAATAGTTATGCACTTTTATTTTTTCTGTTATTTTGTCCTATTTGTTGTTTGCTTCACATTAAAAAAAACATCTTCAACGTTGTGGGCATTTTCTGTAAATTAAATGATGCAAATCCTCAAACAATCCATGTTAATTCCAGGTTGTGAGGCAACAAAATGCGAAAAATGCCAATGGGGTGAATACTTTTGCAAGGCACTGTACATTAAGAATGAAGATCTCCTCACCAAAATTACATAAGGGTTATAATCAAAATCATATTTAGTTTCTTTCTGGTTTAAAGGTCATATGTTACCAGGGCTGTGATGTTTAACCACTTGCCGACCGGCGCACGCAGATATACGTCGACAGAATGGCACGTACAGGCAGGAGGGCGTATATATACGTCCCTCCTTTAGCCTGTCCGTGCCATCGGGAGCTCGCCGGTCGGGACCCCCGTGAGTCCGATCGCGGTCCCCGCGGACTCGATCGCCACGGGGACCCCCGCGATCGTCTCACGGGGCGGCTGAACGGGGAGATGCCGAGATAAACAGCATCTCCCCGTTCTGCCTAGCAACTAGTGACGCCGATCTCTGCTCCCTGTGATTGGAGCAGAGATCAGCATTCACTAGCTGACAGCCACGCCCCCCCACAGTAAAAAACACACCCCTAGGCATACTTAACCATTACACTGCCCCCTTGTGGTTAACCCCTTCACTGCCAGTGTCATTTATACAGAAATCAATGCATTTAAATGCATTAATTGCTGTAAAAATGACAATGGTCCCAAAAATGTGTCAAAAATGTCCGATGTGTCCGCCATAATGTCGCAGTCACAAAAAAAATCGCAAATCTCCGCCATTAATAATAAAAAAAAAATTATTAATAAAAATGCTATAAAACTATCCCCTATCTTGTAAACGCTATAACTTCTGCGCAAACCGATCAATAATCGCTTATTGCGATTTTTTTTACCAAAAATATGTAGAAGAATACGTATCGGCCTAAACTGAGGAAAAAAAATGTTTTTTTTATATATTTTTTGGGGATATTTATTATAGCAAAAAATAAAAAATAATGCATTTTTTTCAAAATTGTCGCTCTATTTTTGTTTATAGCGCAAAAAATAAAAACCGGAGGGGCGATCAAATACCACCAAAAGAAAGCTCTATTTGTGGGAAAAAAAGGACGTAAATTTTGTTTGGGAGCCACGTCGCACGACCGCGCAATTGTCAGTTAAAGCGACGCAGTGCCGAATCGCAAAAAGGGGCCTGGTCCTTTGGCTGCAAATTGGTCCGGTCTGAAAGTGGTTAACCTTCATATTTTTAGGGACAAACAAAAAGCCTTGCATATTTAGTGTAAATGTATGCCTGTTTTTTAGAATGGAAGCTTACTAATTTATTCAGGATCTTATACCAAGGAAAAATAAAGGAATAGGGTGGAAATCAAGCTCATAATTCTGTTGTTTTATTCTTATTTGGGACCAGATAAATTGTGTTTTCAGCAATGAAGTATGCATCTGATGATCATCAGAAAGATGAATTTTCTGCTTTTCGTGGCTTGTTAAATTCATTTAAGTCTACCGGAGCACAAATAGGCATAAAAATGAGCCTGAAGCTTTGCTCTGCAATGACCATTTGATTAAGCCATGCTTGTAAGTACAGGCCTTGTGAGATGCCTTTGCCTTGGGAACCAAAACACCTTGCCTTGCTATTGCTTGGCCTGGCAAATTGTTGTAACACATTCACTTCTGTGCTTTACTACATGCTTAACGCAGTATAGTTCAGTGCATTACTGCAAGTTCAACACCGTATATTTCTGTGCATTATCTTCTATTTAACGGAGTACAGTTCAGTGCGTTACTGCAAGTTTAACGCTGTATATTTCATTACGTTATATTCCGTTAAACCCAGGAAAGTTCAGTGCGTTACTCCAAGCTTAACGCCATATATTGCAGTGCGTTACCTTCCATTTAACGCAGTATAGTTCAGTTTGTTACTGCAAGTTTAACCCCCTATATTGCAGAGAAAAATATAGGAGAGAGTGCCCCAGGGATTGTATGGGTGGGGGTTAAGCGTATAAAAAAAGTTATTAAATATAGTAGAAATAGTAACAACATTTATTTAGACAAATACAATATCCATAAAATATATGGTTGAAAAACAATGCCAGCAATTAAATTGAACGTTCCATACAGTTAATATCCTGAAGCATGACAGAAGATCTCTAGGATGAGAGAACATAAATCAATCATGACGATCAGAGCACCCAACATGTTTCGGAGTTTACTTATAAAGTTCCTTCTTCAGGGGTTTTATAGATCTACTGTATAAGCTAGCGTAAAAATACATAAACATAAGTTACTCGATTGTAGTAAACATGCAAATAATGGGGACGAAACATAAGAGCATAGCAAGCAATGAGGGACATGCACATTGACAATGCACAGGCACTTCATGCCCAGTTTACTTGATAGGTGTCACAATACTCTCCAACTTCCGGATGGTGGTGTCAGTATAAAACAGATTTTTGAGAAGTTAAAGTGTTTGACCAACCCAATATCGTAATAGAGGATTGTGGAACAGGGAGTGCAAAAGACTCCCAACAGGGACTACAAGTAATAGGACCAGGGGGACACGGCAAGTGCAGCAGGCTATGGAATCCACAAGAAACAGCATAGAAGGGACACGGGCCCCTAAACATAAAAGATAATATGATGTGGTATGAATGTTAAGTATGAGATAAGCAATGTGTATACATAGCTAAATCTGTATTTATCAGCAACTGCTAAACCAATAGGATAGCCAATAGTAAACAATGAGAAGACACTGGTAGACACTTCAAATAGGTATTAAAGTGAATATAAATCAGACTAATAAGAAGTAGCATAAAGCATGTCAAAAATAAATAGTAGATTGATAGTGTTTGAAGTTCAAAAACCAGGTAACTATCTCATAGTATTTGCAACTAGGGCAAGCTAATGGGTAAGCCACAAAATAGATACAGTGTATTTGAGGTAACAAAAGTTACTTACTTAATCCATATAGAGAAAGCGGAGAGTCTGCTTCCTGATGTGAAGCCTGGGCGTGCAGCACAAAAGTGATGCTGTCGTATGTATTTAAATGATAGCAGTGCACTACCCTCCATTTAACGCAGTACAGTTCAGTGCATTACTGCAAGTTTAATGCTGCATATTTCAATGCATCACCTTCCGTATAACGCAGTATAGTTCAGTGTGTTACTGCAAGTTTAATGCTGTATATTGCAGTGCGTTAACTTCCATTTAATGCAGTACAGTTCAGTGCATCACTGCAAGTTTAACACCATGTATTGCAGTGCGTTACCTTCCATTTAACGCAGTACAGTTCAGTGCGTTACTGCAAGTTTAACCCCGTAAATTTCAGTGCGTTATCTTCCGTTTGACCCCTATATTGCAGTGCACTAACTTCCATTTAATGCAGTACAGTTCAGTGCATCACTGCCAGTTTAATGCCGCATATTTCAATGCCCTCCTTCCATTTAACGCAGTATAGTTCAGTGCGTTACTGCCAGTTTAATGGTGAATATTTCAGTGCGTTATCTTCTGTTTAATGCAGGTAAGCTCAGTGCATTACTGCAAGTTTAACGCCATATATTGCAGTGTGTTACCTTCCATTTAACGCAGTACAGTTCAGTGCATTACTCCAAGCTTACCGTTGTAAATTTTAGTGCGTTATCTTCCGTTTAACCTAATATAGTTCAGTGTGTTACTGCAATTTTAACGCCATATATTGCAGTGCGTTACCTGACATTTAACGCAGTACAGTTCAGTATGTTACTGCAAGTTTAACGCTGCATTTTGCAGTGCGTTACCTTCTGGTTAATGCAGTATAGTTCAGTGCGTTACTGCAAGTTTAACACCATCTATTTCAGTGATTTACGTGCCGTTTAACACAGTACATTTCTGTGCGTTACTGCACGCTTAATGCGGCATTTTTCAGTGCATTACTGCACGCTTAATGCAGTATTTTTCAGTGAGTTACTGCAAGTTTAATGCCGTATATTTCAATGTGTTACCGCAAGTTTAACGCCTTATATTTCAGTGTCTTACATGACGTTTAATGCAGTACATTTCTGTGCGTTACTACATGCTTAACGCAGTATAGTTCAGTACATTACTGCAAGTTCAACGCCGTATATTTCCATGCATTAATCTCCATTTAATGCAGTATAGTTCAGTGCGTTACTGCAAGTTTAATGTCGTATATTGCAGCGCGTTAACTTCCGTTTAACGGAGTACAGTTTGGTGCGTTACTGCAAGTTTAACGCTGTATATTTTATTGCATTATATTCTGTTAAACCCAGGAAAGTTCGGGGCATTACTTCAGTGCAAGTTTAACGCCCTATATTGCAGTGCACTACCTTCCATTACAGTTCAGTGAATTACGCAGTACAGTTCAGTGCATTATTCAGTTTAATGCAGGTAAGTTCAGTGTGTTACTGCAAGTTTAACACCATATATTGCAGTGCGTTACCTACTTACTGTATAAAGTAGTACAGTCCAGTACATTACTGGAAGTTTACCGCCATAAATTTCAGTGCGTTATCTTCCGTTTAATGCAGTATAGTTCAGTGTGTTACTGCAAGTTTAACCGCTTCCCGACCGCCTCCTGTAGATATACGTCAACAGAATGGCACGGGCAGGCAAAAGCACGTACCTGTACGTCCCCTTTAATTTGCCTGCCCGGGGGGCGTGCGCGCCCCGCCAGCGGCGCGCGCGCGACCCGGTCGGGAGCTCCGTGACCACGGCCGCGGGACCAGCGGACCCGATCGCCGCTGGTATCCTGCGATCGGGTTACGGAGCTGAAGAACGGGGAGAGGTCTATGTAAACAAACCTCTCCCCGCGCTTCCTACACTGACTGTCAGTGATCGGCGGTTCCCTGTCATCGGGAACGCCGATCAATGACGTCAGACGTACAGCCACGCCCCCCTACTGTAAAAAAAAAACAGAACACGTCACACTGACTCCTCCCCGCCCCCTAGTGGTTAACCCCCTAACTACAACTGTCATTTACATAGGAATCAGTGCTATTTAAATAGCACTGATTTCTATATAAATGACAAATGTCCCAAAAATGTGTCAAAAATGTCCGATGTGTCCGCCATAATGTCGCAGTCACAATAAAAATCGCTGATCGCCGCCATTACTAATAAAAAAAAAAATATTAATAAAAATGCTATAAAACTATCCCCTATTTTGTAAATGCTATAACTTTTGCGCAAACTAATCAATAATCGCTAATTGCGATTTTTTTTACCAAAAATATGTAAAAGAATACGTATCGGCCTAAACTGAGGAAAAAAAAATGTTTTTTTATATATTTTTTGGGGATATTTATTATAGCAAAAAGTAAAAAATATTGCATTTTTTTCAAAATTGTCGCTCTATTTTTGTTTATAGCGCAAAAAATAAAAACCGCAGGGGTGATCAAATACCACCAAAAGAAAGCTCTATTTGTGGGAAAAAAAGGACGCCAATTTTGTTTTGGAGCCACGTCGCATGACCGCGCAATTGTTAGTTAAAGTGACGCAGTGCCGAATTGCAAAAAGGGGCCTGGTCCTTTGGCTGCCAATTGGTCCGGGGCTGAAGTGGTTAATGCTGTATATTTCAGTGTGTTATATTCCATTTAATGCAGTATAGTTCAGTGTGTTACTGCAAATTTAACGCTGTATATTACAGTGCATTACCTGACATTTAACGCAGTACAGTTCATTGTGTTACTGTAAGTTTAATGTGGCATATTGCAGTGCGTTACCTTCTGTTTAACGCAGTATAGTTCAGTGCGTTAACGCACTGAAATATATGGCGTTAAACTTGCAGTAACGCACTGAACTGTACTGCGTTAAATGGAAGATAACGCACTGAAATATATGGCGTTAAACTTGTAGTATCTTACATTTAATGCAGTACAGTTCAGTGTGTTACTGCAAGTTTAACGCTTTATATTTCAGTGCGTCACCTTCCATTTAACGCAGTATAGTTCAGTGCATTACTGCAAGTTCAACGCCATATATTTCAGTGCGTCATCTTCCATTTAACGCAGTACAGTTCATTACGTTACTGCAAGTTTAACACTGTATATTGCAGTGCTTTACCTTCCATTTAACGCAGTATAGTTCAGTATGTTACTGCAAGTTTAACTCCGTATATTTCAGTTTGTTATCTTCCGTTTAATGCAGTATACTTCTGTGCATTACTGCACGTTTGACGCAGTATATTGCAGTGTGTCAGTGCAGTTTCACTGTAGCATATTATAGTGTATCAGTGGAGTGTGTCTTTGTAGTGAGTACTCAAGTTAAAGCGCACCAAACACCACTTTCCATTGATTAAAGTGCATCCACGTACACATTTCCACATCTATATTACATTTTGGTAATAAGCACCCCCCATGATGTGTGAGAGGACAACAAGGAGAGGCAGACATTCTCATGGCACTGTGAGGAGCCACCAGCATATGTGTCCACAGGCAAAGGTGGATGTAGTCAGTCCTCAGGCAGGTCATCATTTTCTCTGTTTAGTGATGTTGCCTAAGCTTTCCAGCCACAGCTTGAAGAGGAGGTGGTGGACTGGCTTACAAAACCATCCTCATCCTCCTAATCCTCTGTCACCCAAGCAGAGACTGGTGTACAGTCCACTGCAGCTGCCAGAGTGGCTAAACCTGCCTCCTTGTCCACAGATATTCCTGCCCCAGCATTAGGCATGGAGGAGTCAGCTGAGTTATTTGAACACAGTATCAGCCACTTGATCCTTGATGATGCACAGCCATTACTTGATTCAGATGTTGGTTCTGAGGTTAAGGTTGAGGAAGGCAGGAGCCTACAGAGAGGGGAGAACACTGGTACACTAATTGTCAGTCATGTTTCTCCAGCCACAGCATATCGCCAAGTTGTCTCCAGTGGTAATGAGGATGGAGGAGATAATGGTGATGAGGTCACTGAAGCGACTTGGGTGCCATATAGAGTAGAGGAAGAAAGTGAGAGTGAGGCACAACCCCAACGAGGCAGCCACCATGGAAGAGTAGAGAGCATCATCCCTGTCAGTGGAGGCTGCTGAGAGGTCATGAGGTAGAGCGGGGGCAGACAAAGTTGAGTAAGGAGAAGGAACAGATTTGTGCCCCTTTTGTGTGGCTTTCAGGTGCTCTTGCTAATGGGCTGAGTCCTTGCAGCATATTTGCCAGCAGCACACTACCAGCTATAGACTGTAGCTGTCAAATTTCTCTGCCCCATCTGCTGCAGCATAAAAAAAAACAGTCGCTGCTACCCACATGCCCAGCATCTAGATGCAGCTTATCAAAGCTGCTGGCTCTACAACTTCTGCCTTTCCGTCTGGTGGATTCTGCCCCTTCCATTAATTTGCAGAATGTGCTGTACCACAATGGCAGGTTCCCAGTTGCTATTTCTTTTCAAGTCAGGCCATTCCAGCTCTGTACCATCACATGGAAGGCAATGTTGTGGCATCAATGGGCAAGGCAGTCAGCCGCAAAATCTATGTTACTGCTGACACATGGTCCATCAAGCATGGTCAGGGATGATATATTTTGTTCACAGCACACTGGGAAACTCTGCTTGCAACTCAGAAGGATGCAAGACAGGGCTCAATGCTGCAGCTTGTTGTGCCCCCACGTCTCCATACAGCTAGTGGTGATGATGCAATATTTGTCAGCTCTACCTCCCCTTCCCCTCCTCTTCCTCCTCCATGCCCTCTTCTCATGAATTGTCCTTTGAACCACAAGTACCTCCTAAGTGTTCAAAGGGCTATTCAATGAGTCAGGCTAAAGGTGCCATGCAGTGCTTCAGCTGGTGTGTCTAAGGAACAGGAACCACACTGGAGCAGAGATTCTTGTAGCTCTGCAGGGGCAAGCCCAGAGGTGGTTCATGCCACGCCGGCTTGAGCCAGAAATGGTGGTGTGTGATAATGGCACAAACCTCCTGTCTGCCCTTAGCAGATCTTCCAACTCTGGGTACCTATTTAGAAAAAGCTGCACTACCAAATTAAGGATTAATGCCTGGCACATGTCCTCAATTTGGTGGTGCAGCTTTTCCTAAATAGGCACCCAGGGTTAGAAGATCTGCTAAAGCAGGCCAGAAGAGTCTGTAGCCATTTCAGGCGGTCAAACACAGCCAGTGCTCAGTTGACAGAAATTCAGTGGGGATTCTACCTACCAGTAAACTGCCTAATTTGTGACATGCCCACCAGGTAGAACTCGACGTTGGCAATGCTGCAGCGGCTGCACATGCAGCAGAGGGCCATCAGCAAGTACCTGTGTGAGTATGGCACGACAGGCTTTTTTTCCCTGCATCAATGGTTGCTCATAAAGGATGCATGCACTTTATTGTCACCATTTGAGGAGGCCACAAGGATGGTGAGCCATGACAATGCATGCATTAGTGACCCAATCCCTGTTGTGTTCCTGCTGGAGCAGACTCTGTGTGGCATTATGGACAGGTCACTTGAGGCAGAGTAGCAGGAGGAATAGGAGGATTTCTTTTCCTCTCAAGGCCCACTTTATGCAGACACCATTGTTCATATGCCACAGAACACACAAGAAGAGAGGGAGGAGGTGAAGAAGGAGGAGGATTCTGTCAGTTTTGGAGGCATTGAAGCAGAGGAAGACATACATCAAACAGTAAGAGATGGATTTCCATCCCAGAACCCTTGGGAGTAGTAGGTGGCTGGGAGGAGGCAGTTCCAGATACTATAATCCTCAGTGACCCTGAGGAGTCTGCTTCTCATGCCTCCTCAAATTTGCAGTGCATGGGCTCCCTCATGCTTCAAAGCCTGGAAAAGGACCCAAGAATACGTGGCATAAAGGAGAAGGATTATTATTGGTTGGCAACACTTCTTGACCACTGTTACAAGGGGAAAGTCTCAGAACTCATCCCATCCCCACAGACAGAGTGTAGAAGATGAAATCTCTTGAGGACACCTTAAAGAGGAGTTTATCGAATGCTTTTCCCGACTCTGGTAGGTTACAGTGTTGTGGAAAATGTAGTTTTTAGGTTTCTGTTGGTCAAGAGAGGAGCGGCCGCCTTAGTGATGCATTTTTAAATTTTTTCAGTTTTCGTCGCCCAGAACTGTTAGCTTCAACATCCCATTGGCAGTGTCTGCATCACATGGTGGACAATTATCTAGGGGCCAAAACAGAGATGGAGAGCTTTCCAGTCGACCATCCACTGGCTTACTGGGTCATGAGAATAGACCACTGACCAGAACTTGCCCAGTATGCAATTGAGCTGCTGGGCTGCCCTGCATCCAGTGTGCTTTCTGAACGGGCATTCAGTGTTGTTGGAGGTTTTTTTACTGATAGAACGCATCTGTCCAAAGACTCAGTGGACTGTCTGACATTTATTAAAATGATTTGGTCCTGGATTACCCGCAGCTTTGAAGCCCCTGATGCCGATGTTGCTGATTAAGTGTTTTTGGGATGTGGAATCTCTGCAGGACTTCTAGGCTGCCTATCGTTGTGGGTGTTGATTTCATCTGGAAGAATTTTTTTGGTGTAGGTTTCATGGGCACAATTAACACCCAAAGAAAGACCAATTTTTCCTCAGCTGTTTGACAAGTGCATATCATTGCAATTTTTGCCAGCAAGGCCAATTCTTGCATTTATCAAGAGTACCTCTATTAGGTTAAGGTGTGAAGGCACCACCGAAACCCAAAAAACTATTTTTCCGCACCTGTTACTTCTATACAAAGTCTGTGGAAGAGACACCAGAATTTATCCAAAAAATCTCTAATATTTTTCCCATTGCACTACATTGTAGCCTCATCATACAGATTGGCTCCGCAAGCCTTTGCTCACAAAATAAAGAAAGCCTGCAGGGAAAATGTCAATTTTTTGGCTTCATAAATGCAATTATTGCTGAAGCAGCTTCTATACACAGTACATATGTGCCACTTTACAGGTAGATTGAGGGGACCCCCCCCCCCCCCCCCAGGCACTATATTGAAAGGAATTTTTCATTTTTATACCTTAAGCATCAATAAAGCACTGCTCATTTAAGAATTACTTTTTTTACAAACTTTTTTTTCATTGAAACATGTCCCCCAGGGCAGTACCCGAACCTGATAACCATTGTATACCCAATTACTTGCATATAAGCCTTCAAAATGGGCATTTTTCACATTCGGGTCCCATAGACTTCAATGGGGTTCGTTATTTGATTCAGAACTTTCACAATGTTCGAAAGTTCTGGTGCAAACCAGGGGGTCGTTCAGCCCATCCCTTGTTATCATACACAGCTGCACCAGGTTTTTCACTCTCCAGTATTAGTAAATCAACCCCTGTGATACCTGAATATTAAAATGAATGTGTCTCTACAAATCATGTTTTTGGAGCACAATCTCTGAGCCATCTGTTATAATAAAATGCATTTGGAAACAAATCCATGGAACTGAAAAGAATGTTATTTACGGTATATATCACTGATTTTCTTCCAGGAGATTGAAACACACATCGCTTTTTTTCAAATTAACATAATCCCTTTCATATTACATCAAAAATCAAGGGGCCTATTCCTTATTTTAGGAAAGCATATACTGCTAACACACCCTAGATTTAAAAGTCTGAAAATGTAATAACACAATTAGATCACATCAAGTGTAAATGCAATGCTTCAAAGTTGCTCGGGACCTACCTGACTCTGAAATATTGTAATTACACTTCATGTGATGTGACCACTTTAAAGTGTTTTTAAATAAATCCATGGTCTGCTGACAGCATTAGCTTTACAATATGTTGATCATCATCAGTTAACTAGATCAGGGATCTCCAAATTACGGCTCTCCAGCTTTTGCAGAACTACACATCCCATGAGGCATTGTAAAACTCTGACATTCACAGACATGACTAGGCATGATGGGAATTGTAGTTCCTGAACAACTGGAGGGCCATAGTTTGGAGACCCCTGAACTAGATGACCATTGCTGCAACACCCCATGCCCCAAACATAGAGATGCTCATCGCAAGTCACATTGCTATACTGTTTCTTTTTATAGATAACCAGGGGAGGTACCAGCTAATCCTCTATGGGTTTTGGTATTCCTGCATGGGGCTCTGTAGCTTGGAGATTCCATAGTGTCTTGGTGGGACGGAATCTCCAACCCCGTGTCCAGGTTTTGTGGAGGACCAGCAAGGGTGTGTGCTCTGGTGAGCACAGTCCTTATAATGAAGGTATGGGAATACATCAGGGCTCCCTGTTGGAGACTGCTCCACTCTACAGACAGGAGGTCAGTGCATGGGGAGTCAGAGGGGCTGCAGAATGCAGCCGGAGCATGATTGTCTGCATGAGACAATAAGCTGCCTTAGGATGAAGGCTTGATGAGCTGGGTGCATTAGAGTGTACCCATCAGCACTGAAGAAACCTATGGTCTGGTGGACCAGCATAAAGAGCAGAGATACTGCAACTAGAAAGCTGAGTGAGAGCTTAAGAGCCAGGTGGGCTTGCATTTTTCTGTTTATGTGTATTTGCTGGAGAAGAACCCCTGTGTGGGAAACCTTTATGTTGCAGACTTTTTATTTTCCCTTTTAATAAAAATGCCATACCCTAAAAATATAGTTCCTGACTGACTTGAATCACTGGAAAACGCATCTACCTCTAGAGCTAATGGACCCCCATGTTACAGGGAGTAAGGTGTTAATACTGTTTGAGTCACTATTATCACTTGTATATATTGATGCACCTGAAACCTTTTGTTATATTGATTTCTTCATTTGATATAAGTTTATAATTTGAGTTATAGTGCACACGTCTCATATATTTATGTAGCAACTGCGCAGTGCCATGTATATTGAATCATCCATCTAATGTGTATTGTATGAACACAGTAGGCGCTGCAGCAATCCCTAATTTAGTTTTTTTGTTTCACAGTAATTGTTATAACACCTGTTATAAATGGCCTATCACCATTTGGCTTATATCTGATTTACTATTCAGAAGTCTATCACTATTAATAATACCAGGTAGTGCAGGGGACAACACATATTTATGTTTGTAGACCTCTAAATGTGGTTAAAGTGAATATAATTAAAACATCTAGAGAAAAGGGACTAATACTCCCCCCCAGAGCTTAATCTTGACTCTACCCTCATTGGAACATCCAGAGTGGATTTGTAGATTTGGGGCTTTATGCAGTCTTTAGGTTACACGTGCCTGATTCTAGCTAAATACAGTATATTTGTGGTAAATCCATTTATATTCAAACTAACTCAGCAAGCCATCTTGTGTAATATTGTTTGCAGTGTCATGAAACTTTTTAATGTTCCATGCAGCCCACGCATAACACATATGTTGCTCAATGACAGTCCAGCTGTCTTAATGAAATGTTTATTTTGTTCTCTTATTCCTGATTGTAGAACACCTCTCTCCTGAAGAAGCACTTAAAGTGGGGTTCCAACTTAAAAAAAAAACATTAAAAGTCAGCAGCTACAAATTCTGCAGCTGCTGACTTTTAATAATCTGACACTTACCTGTCCCAGGGTCCAGCGATGCAGGGGATCGAAGCCCCGCTCGTCTCCCCCTCTGCTCGGCAGCACCGGCATTTTAACTGTGGGCGCCAGGCTATGGCTTCACAGACAGGCACCCACTGCGCATGCGCGATGTATGGCCGCACTGGCCCCGCAATCATCTGGGACCGGTCACCTGTCCCAGATGATTGAAAAGAGGGAGGGGGAGAGGCGATCTTCCTTCCTGCGCCGAGGGAAGTGACATCAGGAGCCCTGGGGTAAAAGAGGCAGACTACGAGGGACCCCCTAGCAACAGACATTTAGAGGTGAGTAAAACATTTTTATCTTTTTTTTTTGGGGTGGAACTCCACTTTAAGCAAAACGCATTAAGACTGGGAACCCATCCATAGAATACTTCTGTGAACATCATAGCTCTGTATTCTCAAACTCTGGGGATTTCAGAGTCACTATCACCCTTGGGTTGTTTTTGCATCTGTGGAGGTGTTTCTAATGCCGCCTACACACGATCAGACTATCTGGCGGACTTGGTCCAGCGGACCAGAGTCCGCCAGACAATTCGCCTGTGTGTGGGCTTCGGCGGACTTTTTCTTCCCAAAAGTCCGGTGGACTTAGAAAGAAGTCTTGACTCAAAATTGTCCAGAAAGAAGGGCCCCCCTTCCCCAAAGCACCCCCCCATGTTCAGGGCACGCGGCCTGGTACGGCTCGCTCATCCCCACCCCCTTTCCTGACCGACCGAGCTGCATGCTCGGATATGGACTTTGGGGGGACCCCCACGCAGCTTTGGTCTTTTATGAGGATGAGGCATATTTTGTCTTTTTAACTACAGCCATTGACTGTTTGATGGCACAATGTCAAATAAAGAGTGTAGTTTTACAATTTGTGTGTAATAGTTTTTCCTTTGAAGGCTCATCCACCTATAGAGTCCCACTTTTACTAGTTTCTCTGTCTATGCCTTTTCAAGGGCGTATAGGTTTGGTGCCAACTTGACACGATGACAAAAACTGCAAATACTTTTTTCATTGTTCAGTACTTTCAGAAACAGTGTCCAATTTATTAATCAACAATGTTTCTCTGCAAAATGCCAGGCTTTCATAATTACACCTTCTGGCTGATGATTTAGGATTGTATATCCCTACCATGCACAGATCCCTAACATATTTGGCACATTTTTCAACAATTAATTTGTTCATGTTGCTGCTACTTGAAGACAAGACAGTTAGATTCTTACTGCCTAAGGCCGCGTACACACGAAGGGACAATCCCGCGGGATTATCCTCTGGACTGAAGTCCAGAGGATAATCCCCTCGTGTGTGGGCGCCGGCGGACTTTTTGGCGCCAAAGTACGGCGGACTAAAGTTTCAGGTTTTGTTCTCAAATTATCCGCTGGACTTGGAAGTCCAGCGGACAATCCCGCCGTTAGTGGGCAAGTCCGCGGGACTTTTGAAATGAACGGACTTGCCGCTCATCGGCAAGTCCGTTCATTTAGCACGTGACTTCAGGTTACGTAGCTAGCGTAGGCAGTTACTGCCGCCGCGCTAGCTCCGTGACCCGGCATGGATTTAAAGGGAATCCCCACGCCGAAAAAACGGCGTGGGGGTTCCCCCAAATCCATGTCAGACCCTCATCCGAGCACGCAGCCTGGCAGGCCAGGAAAGGGGTGGGGACGAACGAGCGCCCCCCCCCCCTCCTGAGCCGTACCAGGCCGCGTGCCCTCAACATGGGGGGTGCCCTGGGGAAAGGGGGGCCGTGCGGCCCCCCCCACCCCAAAGCACCTTGTCCCCATGTTGATGAGGACAAGGGCCTCTTCCCGACAACCCTGGCCGTTGGTTGTCGGGGTCTGCGGGCGGGGGCTTATCGGAATCTGGGAACCCCCTTTAATAAGGGGGCCCCCAGATACCGGCCCCCCACCCTATGTGAATGAGTATGGGGTACGATGTACCCCTACCCATTCACCTAAGGTGTAAAATGTAAAGTAAAAAAAAACACCCACACTTTTGAAAAAATAGTTTATTGCACTGCTCCGGGGGTCTTCTTCCGTCTTGGGGGTCTTCTCGCCGGACTCCCCCGCCATTTACCAAGCTCTTTTACCGAGCGAGGGGAGTCCGGCTACCTTCTTCGTCGTCGCCGCCGTCTGGGGGTCTCGATCCGCCTTCGGGGGTCTTCTTCCGTCTTGGGGGTCTTCTCGCCGGACTCCTCCCCTCTCTTCTGCTCTTTTACCTAGCTCTTTCACGAGGGGAGGTGTCCGGCTACCTTCTTCGTCGTCGCCGCCGTCGTCTGGGGGTCTCGATCCGCCTTCGGGGGTCTTCCGGGGGTCTCTTCTGTTCTTGCGGCGGTCGTCGTCTTCCGCGCCGCCGGCGCCTTCTTCTTCTTCTTGTCCTTCTTCTTGTCCTTCTTGTTCTTCTTCTTCTTCCGATGTTGACCCGACGCTCTCTCTGCCCGGAATGCCTGTGCCGCTCTGAGCTCGGACTTATATAGGGACATGGGCGACAGGGTCACATGTTCATGTCACATGGTGACCCCGCCCCCTTGCGATGTCACAGTCCCAGCATCCTCCGGGACTGTGACAACACAAGGGGGCGGGGTCACCATGTGACATGTGCATGTGACCCTGTCGCCCATGTCCCTATATAAGTCCGAGCTCAGAGCGGCACAGGCATTCCGGGCAGAGAGAGCGTCGGGTCAACATCGGAAGAAGAAGAAGAACAAGAAGGACAAGAAGAAGGACAAGAAGAAGAAGGCGCCGGCGGCGCGGAAGACGACGACCGCCGCAAGAACAGAAGAGACCCCCGGAAGACCCCCGAAGGCGGATCGAGACCCCCAGACGACGGCGGCGACGACGAAGAAGGTAGCCGGACACCTCCCCTCGTGAAAGAGCTAGGTAAAAGAGCAGAAGAGAGGGGGAGGAGTCCGGCGAGAAGACCCCCAAGACGGAAGAAGACCCCCGAAGGCGGATCGAGACCCCCAGACGGCGGCGACGACGAAGAAGGTAGCCGGACTCCCCTCGCTCGGTAAAAGAGCTTGGTAAATGGCGGGGGAGTCCGGCGAGAAGACCCCCAAGACGGAAGAAGACCCCCGGAGCAGTGCAATAAACTATTTTTTCAAAAGTGTGGGTGTTTTTTTTTTACTTTACATTTTACACCTTAGGTGAATGGGTAGGGGTACATCGTACCCCATACTCATTCACATAGGGTGGGGGGCCGGTATCTGGGGGCCCCCTTATTAAAGGGGGTTCCCAGATTCCGATAAGCCCCCGCCCGCAGACCCCGACAACCAACGGCCAGGGTTGTCGGGAAGAGGCCCTTGTCCTCATCAACATGGGGACAAGGTGCTTTGGGGTGGGGGGGCCGCACGGCCCCCCTTTCCCCAGGGCACCCCCCATGTTGAGGGCACGCGGCCTGGTACGGCTCAGGAGGGGGGGGGGGGCGCTCGTTCGTCCCCACCCCTTTCCTGGCCTGCCAGGCTGCGTGCTCGGATGAGGGTCTGACATGGATTTGGGGGGAACCCCCACGCCGTTTTTTCGGCGTGGGGATTCCCTTTAAATCCATGCCAGCTTGCGGAGCTAGCGCGGCGGCATTTACTGCCTACGCTAGCTACGTAACCTGAAGTTACGTTCGAAATGAACGGACTGCTCCGTGTGTGGGCAAGTCCGTTCATTTTCAAAAGTCCCGCGGACTTTTGGCCGGCGGATTATCCGCTGGACAAGTCCGTGCGTGTGTGGGCAAGTCCACACCCTCGGAAAGTCCAGCGGACCTAGCCGGAAAGTCCAGCGGATTGTCCGCTGGACTTAGGTCCGCCGGCAAAAGTCCGTACGTGTGTACGAGGCATAACTTGAATACTTTGTATGTGATAGACTATTTCTTGGATTGCCTCCATAATTTTGTGTTAAATGAAACAGGAGAATTGAGAGGGTTTACCCTGCTATCTATTCCATCTGAAAATGTTAGTTTATCATGGTGATGCATTGGCTTTGGAGTTCCCTGGGTCACTGAGCTGAAACAAGTATATAGATAAGTAATTACAACATTTTCTAACAATCATTTACAGCATGCTTGTTGCAGATTTGTGACTTCAAAAAGTAGTGATGCCAGCCCCTGCCAGCCAACAAGAATTTTCTAGTAGGAGGCTATCAATGGGAGCCCACATACTTTTTTTTCATGATAGGGTCACAATAATACAATATTATAGGGTTCATAGTGGATAAAGATATAGCTGTTACTTGGTTGGGCTGCTGACAGTGGGGCATCATTGTTTTTGCATAACAGATGACAATAAAAGTGATTCTAAACTCAAGAACAAACATTTAAAATAGTAATTTGCATTAGTGTTTTTCATTTCCCCCCCCTGTATTTTCAGCTGGCAATTCAAAAGGTGACAATGCTCATTCACTGTACTTTATCTACAGAGAAGCAAAGCCAGCATTTTTTTCAGGCTTTTTCACTTTTACTTTTATCGGGTCAGTCTGTGAATAACCCACTTCTTGTCTGTTTAGGGCTACACTCATTTCTCCCCTGTATATATTGGGCAGCCATATTTGTTAAACAAGATGGACTTCAGGCTTGTCTGCCTTGTGGACTGATGGTAGTTTACGCAAGAAATATGAGAATATTGGTGCTTACAGGCAGTAACAAGGATTCTGTATTTCTAGTAAAATCAACAGTTCTTTTCAAAGAAAGACATTGAAAGACATTAACTTTAGGTGAGTTTATATTAACATTATGAACCCAGAAAGAGAGGGATTAGGGCACATAATAATCAAAATAACAATACACAGACTCATTATTTTTTTTTTTTATTCAATAGACGTCGTCCCGGCACATTAGATCCGCGCTGTAGCCGTCATTCGGCTATAGCGCGGATCTCAGGTAGTTAAAGACTCTCGGGTGCAAGCCATCTGGTCCCAGTGGCTTATTAATGTTAAGTTTTTCAAGTCTATTTCTAATTCTATCCTCTGTTAGCCATGAGGGTGCTTCCTGTGACATGTCATGAGGATAAACATTGCAGTTTTGGTTACTGAAGCCCCTTGTTTCCCAAGTGAAGAGTGAGGAGAAGAATAAATTCAATACCTTCACCATCTCTCCATCCTTAGTAACTAACCAGATTCCCTTCATCATTCTGAATGGGACAAATATGATCTTACCTCCCTTTCTTACTAAGTGTGTGCACGTGTGCTGTGTATGCACGTGTTGCTGTGAGTCCCTTTGTACTGTATTATGATTTTTTTTCTTATTTGTGCACGATACCACAACACCATTATCCCATAGTTTTTAAGAACAAAAATACAACTATGTTGGTGTCCCTTGTCAATTTTACATTGTATTTTTTTAAATGTAACTGCCTACTCCCTGAAGGGTAATAAATCAAGATTAGGGGTATTTGTCTGCTTTGGTTTGGTGTACAATCCGATACCAGATCTGGGAGATTTGCCCTTTGAGATAAAGAAACATATACACAGCAGGTTTCTCTCCGAGCAAATCTAATCTTTATTCTTGGGTGTCGATATAAGAGGGCTTTTCAGAAAGTACCGCCCTTTAACAGATTATCCAATCATATACAGAGATGCACAAGTACAGTCTGACGCCCACAGTGAAACTAATTATTTCTAAAATATCACGTGCTTTACGAGAAATGAAACTCAACAGAAGATTACAGTATTATGGGAAAACGAAACTAGAATAGCATGACTTGAGCATACTTCACAAAATGGATGTTAGAGACACACAAAATGGAAGCTGACTATAATACAAAGAAGTAGTTAAACTAAATATCCCTTCAATCCCCTCTTAGATCATATAAGATGATCTCTACATTCTATGTTGTGCTTTAATACTTCTTTGGGGCTGTGGCATAGATTGCCTGATGACTCTTCATGTATGTCATGTGAGATGGAACCTTATCATCAGGAGATCGAAGGTGCGCAATTATGTAAGTGCAACATTTAAAAACAGAGGTAAAGAATCAGAGCAAGGATAAGTACCATAACAAGGACAATGTCTTTTAACCATAAAAATATACCTCCAAGCTCAAATCCTACATTGGCAAATGGGCTCCATGTCTTAGCAATGTCCCTAGCTTCCTGCTGGAGCTGGCCTCTAGTGGATGTCCCCCTTTTATAATCCCCTACCATTCCCATGACAGATACAAATCAAAGGGGGAACGGAGATTCGCTGTCCAAGGTCCACGGCTATGGAACGCTCTACCAACCGACATTCGCATGGAAGAAAACCATCAGGCCTTCAGGAAGAAACTCAAGACCCACCTCTTCTAGAAGCTCGACAACCAAATGTCAATACAGCGCCTTGAGGCGATTCAGTTCGCATTGTAGCGCTATACAAGTTATTCATTCATTCATTCATTCAGATAACAAGAATACAAGGTAACACCATCCCTTAACATGGAGGGGCACCCAGGGACAACACACTTTCCTACAGCATACATGGATACTTTGTCCCAGTGCAAAAGGTCTCTTAGCGACAAACTCATGAGTGTACTTGTCCTGTGTTGCGATTTATAAATTAGTGTAATATTTCACCTACATTTTTAGAGAAAAAGAAAAAGTTATGCAAAGTACAGTTTAACCCTGGGTCAATTACTTGAAACAGTGAGCAGGCAGGGGCAGAGACTCCGGATTCGCACATGGAGATATTAAATATTGACCTGCTGCAGAAAGAAGGGTTAGTCTGTGTCTCATTCCCTAAATTAAAACATCAAACAGGGGAATGACTTCTACCTGCTATTGGAAAGGTAACAATGTTGTTTATGTACAGAGTGGATATGTTAGTCAAAAATACAGGAGGAGTCTCATTGAGAAAGGAGGAAACATTTAAAGGTACAGCCAAAAGGGCAATTCGGGCAGTACTAGGATGTAATATTATCATTATTATACAGGATTTATATAACCGTCCGCGTAGCGCTTAATATGCTACATATTCAACATTCTTCATACCCTGATTTTTAGCATAAGCATACTTAAATTTTAGCAAAAGCATCTTATCAGTAAAACTATCTCCAATCTCTCTCTTGGTTCTAGCTTGTGTCAATATAATGTTCTTGTGTGTGTGTGTGTGTGTGTTTGTGTTCCCACAGATACTTTTAATTGCACCCAAATCTTCAGGGTGGTAGATACAGTTAGTGGTGATCCAGGTGGGTAGGAACACTGTCAGAGAGATCAGGATTAGTGGGCAGAATGCCTTGTCAGAAGTCTGTGGTGAAGTAAGCAAGGTCATCTTCTCTGGCCGGACCTGCTTTCCCAGGAACTCCTTCATCTGCTTGGGCTTCTGCTTGAGGGCCTCCTGTATCCAAGATCTCCTTCCTGCTCTTGGGGCTTTGGGCAACCTTTTTTTTTCTCTGTTGGCATGGATCCAGGACTGGCAATTTTTCACTAGGATGACTGTTCTGGTCACTGCAACCACTGTGGTAGGAGGTCCAAAGGGATACTCTTGCTTCTTATTTCTGTTCAGCTGTTGGACCACCACGGTGTCTCCCAATTTGAAGGGGGGAGTAGTTTCCTGTGAAGAAAAAGAAAAGGTGCGAGCAACATTTCTCTCAACTGTTTACAATGTTTCAACCAATTACCTTACATATTCTTCCTGTAATAAGTCTAAATCTCCCTTTTCTATCATTAAATGTGCTCTGGCCCATGGGGTGGGGAAAAATCGACCCATCAAGACATCAAAAGGTGAATACACTGTTGTCTTGGAAGGGTCATTCTTATTTCTGCCAGGACTGCTGGGAGGACCTTCTACTATCCCTGAGCTTTGAGGGTGTTAGGGAATGTGAAACTTCCGTTCTATCTTGAGAGTTTTTACCCAGTCCTGGCAGACCATTGATACAAATGTAGGTACATTGTCTGTCTGAGTTTATAAGAAGTGGGCATCCCCATCGAGGAATGATTTCCTGAACGAGGATCCTCACTACTGTTTGTGCATCTTGTTTTGTGGTGACAAAAAGTTCAACTCAACTTGAGAACTTGTCCACAATTTCCAAAAAATATTCCTGTCTTTTGCCTAGTTTGGGCATGTGTGTGAAGTCAATCTGCAAATGTGTAAAAGGAATTGTTGGATATATCAGGTGTTCATGTTCGGCCTTGTGTGGGTTGTTCCTGATACATGTGATGCATCTTGCTACATAAAATTGGCCAGGAAAGTTCTGTAATGTAAAAGTCTTTCTCCAATAGTTCACACGTGGCTTTCCAGCCTCTGTGACCTATTCCATGGAACTGGGAAATAAAAATGATGCATAAAAAGTGATGCACTAGCTACAAAAAGTGATGCACTAGCTACTGGTATACATGGCTTCCCCTCTTTGCAGAGAAATCCAGTCTTTGGATCTTTCTGCACACCTATTTTGTCCCAACCTCTGAGATCAGCTTCTTTTGCACATACCTGCAAATCTGAAAGAACCTGATCAAAAAACAAAAAAACAAAAAACAAAACGAAAACAACAATTCTGGTACTAGCATGGGCATTTGGATCTGTGCATTTTGTGAAGTAGCAGCTTGTTTAGCAGCTAATCAGCCAGAGCATTTCCCTTGGCTATCTGTTTGTTGGCCTGTGTATGCTCTGCAGTGTTGTGGAAGATACATCAGACCTGGGTGATGTGTCTTGGTGAATGAGGTTTATGCAATCATGTTGTGGCACAACCTCATTCTGCTCTCCTTTTAATCCTAAAAGGGCATTTGTATTGGTGCTGGTCCTGAAGTGGGAGAAGCATATTTGATGTGCAATTTTTGATTGGACATCAAGATCAACTCATAGCCGCTCAACCTTTTGAGCAGACATGTGCTGCGTATGTACATTTTTCATACATTGTGGGTGGTGTTAAGTGTAGTGTCGTGCCCCAGAGTGAAAGAAGTGGCCATCTCAAAACCATCATCGAATAGGATGCCTCTGAGACACACAGGCATGCCTTGAACCTGCACCGGAACCATCTTTGAAAAAAATAATAGGGCGCAACTTGCCTCCATGCTCCTGAGCGAGGACACCTGACACGTCCTTACAATTTTCCCTTGCAAACAAATGAAACATTTTTCCTGCAAACTAATTAAACATTTTTTCTAGTTAGGGAGGCCGAGCCCTGGAGCCATTACCATAGCATTTTTCAAATACACAAAAGCATTGCACATTTCATTTGACCATTTTATACAATCTGGCATGTGTAAACCTGTGGCTTGTCTCAGGAGATTGTAGTAGGAACAGTCAGGTACTCATTGGCGGCAGTAACCAATCATAATTACCAAGAAAGGTGAACATGTCTTTCTTAGCAAGTGGGCGGGGCAGACCCACAAGAGCCATAGCTATTCTGTGATTGACTTTCCTTTCTCCTTTTGAGAGTACAAACCAAAATATTCAACCTTTTCTGACACCATTGCAATTTTTCTTTGACACTTTGTGACCACTTTCAAAAATACATTTCAAAAGATCTCTCCCATCCTCCAGGTCGGCCACCCGAGTAGAACTGCAGACGAGGAATTCATCCACATACTGCAGCAGGGATGAACAATATCCTGGTATCCAAGCTCTGAGAGTAGTTTGGAATAGGCTACAAGGGAGTCTATATATAGCCCTGGGGCATTCTGCACCATGTTAGTTGGCGGTTTTAAAAAAACATAAAGCAACGATTGGTTGTGCCTCCTCATCCACAGGGACGGAAATAAAAATGCGTTCAATAAATCAATCACAATAAAATACTCTGCAACGTAATTTATGGCGGTAAATATTGATGGCACATCAGGCACTTTTGGGGCAATCGGTACCACTAGGCCATCGATGGCCCTCAGGTCTTGTACAAACCTATAGTCACAATTGCCTTCTTTACTTTCTTACCTTCTCTTTTGTTAATATAGAACAAGGTAATTTCCCTTTAAGATCCCTTTTATAAAAAGAAATCTTCTTTCTTTTTTTTTTTTTTTTTCAAACTCAAACTCAAACTCATTCTGCTTTTCTCTGTGTCCTTGTGTCTGTGCTGCTCTGTGCTGCTCCTATCTGGTTTATGGAATGTGAGGGGGGGGGGGGAAGCGGGCGCCTGATAAAGGCATGGAGAAAGTTAATTTAACCTCTAAATTCACCATTCCATGGCTCTGCTAACCTATCTTGGGCAGCTTTTGGGCTAGGATGCCATAGGGAGCCCCGGGCCAGCCAGAGATCTCCCACAGCATCTTATTTATAGACAAGCTTCATACATTATTACTTTGTTATTATTTACAACCAAACAATACATTTTTTTATTTATTTCTTTCAAATTATTTTTTTTTTTTTCATTTTTGGCAGAGTGCCAACAGGTTCAAACAGTACTTGCAAGTTCTGTACTGCCAATGCCGCAAACAATTCTTCACAATATCTATTAGCTTAGTGAGATATAAGTACTTGAACCATGTTGGCAAAAAGCCAAACATCCCAATCTTCACTTTCCCTGCATAGCAGCAAAATGAATCATTACCTTTAAGAAAATATTACTAACACTGCTATTTTTCTGCTAACTTTCTAGTCAAAACATTCATACATAAATCATTAAGAATAAACATCAATACATCACCGGATACTGTAGCATTACTCTGTGTTTCGATCGGGAACTTCCATCAATCACAAAAGAACCCGGAATTCATAGGAAGGCACGTCTGTCGCTCTTAAATCTAAGTCCTATGATAACACGGAGCAGTGGAAGGCGTTGTCTTACCTTACAAACGCTGACAAATTCCACACAGACATTTTACAAGTTAGCTTATCATCTACGCAAAGATAAGAAAGCAAAGAGATCGTTTTTTTCCAGCAAACCATAGCAGACTTTTTGTTTTGTTTTGTAATTACAGTACTGTATTATCATTAATATACGGACTTCTCAAAAGTCCTGGAACCTACCCAAGGTTCTCTGACTGTTCATCCCGAACAGACGGCTGCGGCAGACTTATAATGAGGACTACACAGAATCCTCCCTGTTCACACTGAACAGATGCTTTCTTCTAAAGCATTTTGCTATTACTCAGAATAGCTCTTATCTAATGGGCTTCCTAAAGCCCATCCAGCCCCCCCAGGGCTGGCGCTGTTGTCTCAACAGCGCTTGACTTTCTTCAAAGTCTAAAAACTATTTCTACATAAATCACAGGTCCCGTTAAAGGAACGATTTCTAAATAGAGGTCACGGTGAGAGAAGATATATATCAAGTCTACTCACCCGCGACGTATAGTAATCGATCCCGGACGAGCCCCCAAACTGAAGGGTAATAAATCAAGATTAGGGGTATTTGTCTGCTTTGGTTTGGTGTACAATCCGATACCAGATCTGGGAGATTTGCCCTTTGAGATAAAGAAACATATACACAGCAGGTTTCTCTCCGAGCAAATCTAATCTTTATTCTTGGGTGTCGATATAAGAGGGCTTTTCAGAAAGTACCGCCCTTTAACAGATTATCCAATCATATACAGAGATGCACAAGTACAGTCTGACGCCCACAGTGAAACTAATTATTTCTAAAATATCACGTGCTTTACGAGAAATGAAACTCAACAGAAGATTACAGTATTATGGGAAAACGAAACTAGAATAGCATGACTTGAGCATACTTCACAAAATGGATGTTAGAGACACACAAAATGGAAGCTGACTATAATACAAAGAAGTAGTTAAACTAAATATAGTAAAACACATAGCCAAGTATTATTCTCCACATTTTTTTTATTGTGCATTAAAAAAAAAAAAATTAGACATGCTATCTGCCAATAGAAAATAACCAGAAAGTGCATTCTAGTGTTAGTTAAATTGGACAGGGTAAAATCCCTATCAAATTAGTAGGTACGATGCCCGGCGGGTGTGGAAATGCGACTCGGTGTACATCTTGTGGCATGTATGCGTTCATTGATCATCCGATCGATACTGTGGTGAAAAATGTAAGCATGTTGTTTCCTTGGAAGCCCAGGTTCTGAATCTAGGGAAGCAACTGTCAACACTGAGAAGACTCTCTATACTAAATAGAGAGTTGGGATCGTACCTGGCAGGTGCCGGCAGGGGCAAGCACAGAGGTGGGTGGAGATGAGGGGCAGGCACCAAAGCAGAGTAGAAGGAAGGGTAGAGGGGAAAGTGCCCGGCAGGCTGGTCCTGGGCTGGAACATCCCTATAAGTACGCCCTGTTGAGTGACATTGGTAAAAACCACTCAGGGACCAGCACTGCTGGAGCTGAGTAACACCCCTAGCTGCCAGGGGAATAACTCCTCCAGTGAGGGTGGGAGTAAAGCCAAGGAAAAGGAAAGACATATTCTGGTGGTAGGGGACTCAATTATTAGAAATATAGAGAGGGCAATCTGTAACAAAGACATGAAGCACCGAACTGTATGTTATCTATGGGCGCTCAGGTTCGTAGGGATGTAAACAAGTGGCTGAGGAGCTGGTGTAGAAAGGAGGGGTTTGGGTTCCTGGAGAACAGGGCCGACTTCTCAGTTGGTTACCAGCTCTTTAGCAGAGATGGATTGCACCTAAATGGGGAAGGTGCAGATTGTCTGGGAGTGAAGATGGCCGACAAATTAGAGGGGCTTTTAAACTAGATGACGGGGGAGGGTCCAGAGGTAGAGATAGTCAGACCAAATTCCAGAGGGTAGTATTGGGGGCATTAGTGGTAGGTTGACTAATGCACCTAAACCTGAAGTAAGTACAGTAACAAGTCCTATTTGAATTTTCACAACATCCAATGAGGAGATAGTGTGCGACCGGTCTAAACTACGTGGCATGTGGGATTTAGATTTTGTAGGAATTTCAGAAAATTGATTCAACAGCTCTCATGATTGGCTGGAAACCATTCAAGGGTATTCCTTATATCGCAGGGACAGAGATGGTAAAAAAGGGGGAGGTGTATGCCTGTATATCAAAAATTATGTACAAGTGAATGTGAGAGACGACATCACTAAGGGAGCAAGGGAGGAGGTGGAATCGTTATGGGTAGAGCTTCAAAGGGAGGAAACTAAGGGGAAAGTAATACTGGGAGTATGCTATAGGCCTCCTATCACAATTTGGATTAACAGCAAGGATGTGGAGTGTCATTATAATGGGGGATTTTAATTATCTAGACATAGTCTGGGCGGAAAGAACCACGCACTCATCTAAAGCTTGCCATTTCCTAAATGTCTTGCAGGACAATTTCATGGGTCAGATGGTAAATGCACCAACTAGAAACAAAGCATTACTAGACCTACTGATTACCAACAATACTGACCTGATTATGGATGTTGAAATACGGGGAAATTTAGGAAACAGCGATCACAGGTCAATTTGTTTCAGTATAAATCACACAAATAGGAAAAATAAGGGAAATACAAAGACACTGAATTTCAAAAGAGCCAACTTCCTTAAACTATGATCCTTGCTAGAAGATACTAAATGGGATAAAATCTTAGGAACAAAGAACACGGAGGAAAAATGGGATGTACTGGCTAATACCCTTATTTAATATGCTCTTAAAGCATACCCAACGGGAAATAAATTAAAAGTGCTAATAAAAGTCATGGATGGCTTAACTCCAACGTAATAATGCATACAAAACCAAAGGAGAAGGCCTTCAATAAATACAAGGTGGAGGAATCCTCATCAGCATTACAACTTTACAAAGAATGCAACAAGAAATGTAAAGGTGCAATCAGGGCGGCTAAGACAGAACATGAAAGGCACATAGTGGAGGAGAGTAAAAAAAAATCCCAAGAATTTTTTTTAAGTACATAAACAAAGCAAACAGAATATTGGCATGCATCAAAAAGGGGATTAACTCCAGAGATAAAACGTAATCTCTCCCACTCCCACTACAAGACTCTGGTCCGGCCGCACTTGGAGTATGCCTTCCAGTTCTGGGCACCAGTCCTCCAGAACGATGTGCTGGAACTGGAGATAGACCAGAGAAGGGCAACAAAACTAATAAAGGGACTGGAGGACATTAGTTATGAGGAAAGGTTACGAGCACTGAACTTGTTCTCTCTGGAGAAGAGACGCTTCAGAGGGGATATGATTTCAATGTACAATAACCGTACTGGTGACCCCCACATTAGGGATACAATTTTTCCGTGAAGGGAATTTAATCAGACACGCAGCCATTCACTAAAATTAGAAGAAAATCGATTTAACCTTAAACTGCATAGAGGGTTCTTTACTTTAAGAGCGGTACGGATGTGAAATTCTCTTCCGCAGGCAGTGGATTCAGCGGGGAGCATCAATAATTTCAAAATCTATTAGATAAGCACCTGAACGACCACAACATACAGGGATATACAATGTAATACTGACATAAAAGCACACACACAGGTGGACTTGTGTCTTTTTTCAACCTTGCCTACTATGTAACCATGTAACTATATACTTTTTATATACTTTAAGAATTTTTGGGGATTTTTTTTACTCTCCTCCGTTATGTGCCTGATTGCACCCTTACATTTCTTGTTGCATTCTTTGTAAAGTTGGAATGCTGGTGATGATCCCTCAGCCTTGTATTTTTTGAAGGCCTTCTCCTGTGCTTTTATATGCATTTTTTACGTTGGAGTTAAGCCTCCCATGACTTTTTTAAACTGGGTGACACTCGCGCCTTGGTGATGTGGTGTGATTATATCTGGCCGCTGCTGTGAACAAATGTGGTGATTGATTAAAGTAAACAGAGCTTGCCCCACCCCACCTCTATCTAATGACATCTATATGCTTACTCAATGAATACACTAGAGAATATCAAAATAATAATCGTGACTGAGTGACAAACTATAAATTAATAACTCTAATGTTACATAAATATTTGATGATAGTGACTTGATTTAAATTGTAAAGTGACTCCTGATGATATGTGCAAAAAAGTGCTTGGTGCTCCATGCTCCAAAGGTGACTGTAATTCCAGCACTGTGTGGTTCCGCACTCACCAGATGTGTTGGACTCCTCTGCCGTATGGCAGGAAGAGTCAACTATGCTTTAGGTCTCTTGAGCAGGGACCTATCCCTCTACAGTTCTCACCGGGCACTTCCACTGTATGGGTTGGCCTCCTATAGTGGCGCTCAAAATCCAGGCTGTGCAGGCATGGAATATACAAACAGAGGTCTCCTCATAGTGTAAGATCCTTTAAAAACCTTTATTCAGCTTAGGCATCTTATAATAAAAGTTCCTTTAGTCACTTGCCTGCGGCAGAATGGCATGGCTGGACGAAACAACGTTATGTAACGTCGCTTCGCCCTGTGGCCACGTGCGTGCCCCCACCCCCCGAGCTGATACACGTGCCCGGTCACGATCACCGCCGGGGCTCCTGCGATCATTGCTGACACACGGAGAACCAGGATCTGTATGTGTAAACACACAGTTTACGGTTCTCTGAGGGGAGAACGGACAGATCATCTGTTCATGCAGATTAAGAAACAGCAATCTGTCATCTCCCCTACACAGTCCCCTCCCCCTTCAGTTGGAACACACACTAGTGAACACTTTAACCCCTTGATCGCCCCCTAGTGTTAGCCCATTCACTGCCAGTGACATTTTTACAGCAATCAATGCATTTTTATAGCATTGATCGCTGTATTAATGCCAAAAGTCCCAAAAATGTGTAAAAAAAAAAATGTGTCAAAAATTGTCCGATGTGTCCGCCATAATGTTGCAGGCCCAATAAAAATCGCAGATCGCCACCATTACTAGTAAAAATAAAATTATCAGAAAAATGCCATAGAATTATCCCCTATTTTGTAGATGATATAACTTTCGGGCAAACCAATCAATATACGCTTATTCCGTTTTTTTTTTTTTTTAACAAAAATATGTAGAATACATATTGGCCTAAACTGAGGAAGAAAATGCTTTTTTTTATATATTTTGGGGGGATATTTATTATAGCAAAAAGTTAAAAATAATGCATTTTTTTTTTCAAAATTGTCGCTCTTTTTTTGTTTATAGCGCAAAAAATAAAAACCGCAGAAGTGATCAAATACCACCAAAAGACAGCTCTATTTGTGGGAAAAAAGGACGTCAATTTTGTTTGGGTGCAACATCGCACGGCCACACAATTGTCAGTTAAAGCGACGCAGTGCCGAATCGCAAAAAGTGCTCTGGTCAAGAAGGGAGTAAAATCTTCTGGGGGTGAAGCGGTTAAAAGGTGTAAACAGCTTTGGTAAAAAACTCTGGTAAAAACGTCCCCATGCAGCTATCAGTATCTGTTGAATAGCGCTGTCTGCAGACCAGCGTGTGTTCCAACATCCATGCCGGATGTGACGTATCGAGACTTCAGTCTTGACGCGTTTTTTCATCAAAGTGCAACATTATCAAAAGCAGGAAGTTCTCTTGCGTTCCAGTCCATTATATAGGGTCATCATATTAGACTAATCTCCTCCCCTGTCTAGTTAGAATACACCACCAGGAAGTTCATCCCTTGAAATGAATAACAGAGAGTCTTATTATCCCCCTATTGCATTATGTTGCGTCCAACAGGAACATCTAGTGAATGAATTGTGTTATTACATGATACTAGTGAATTATTTCTATTTAATCCAAAAACAACTTGTAATAAGTACTGGTGTATATATTTGTGGTCAAAAATAAATAATAATAATAGGAAATAAAAAAATAATAAAATGTAAAAAAGGAAAAAATAATAAAATTAAATTAAAATGAAAAATTATATTAAAATAACATAACATGAAAATTATATAAAAATAATAGTAAAATAAAAATAAAATAAAAATGATAATAAATATAAAAACAAAAATAATAATATTAAAAAAATATAAAATATAATTAAATAAAAGAGGAAAACTCTTGGGAGCCCAGTAGTAATGTGCACGCCGTGGACTTAGTTTGTGCTTTTTTCCATAACCATCCCTGGAAGAGGAACTAGTTGGGCACCCGGAGGTTGCCCGCAGGGGGAGACAATGTCAGGGAAAGCATGGCCATGCAGCAGGAATTGCACAGCAGACGAGCACATTAACAGCGCGTTGGTGTGCACATCAACGTTGGCGCCAAAGGGGCGATTTAAAGTGAGTGCACCAAAGACTCTTTGCAGTTTGGTCTGCAGGTTCTGTGTGTCCGGAAACCTGTTATCTGTGCTGACCTCTGATCTTTGACCCGGCTTGCTCTTACTAAGCCTGTCTGCTTGATACCCTGACTGCCTGCTGCTTTGCCTGATCCACCAGAACGTTACCGGCCCGGCCTGCCTGACTCTGCATCTACTCCTCCAGCCTTCTGCAGTTCTGCTCTGCGAATAGCACCAGTTCCTGTTTCTTCTGCGATCCAGTCTGCCACAGTTCTGGTCTACCCAGCCCTACTGGCCTGCCTGCTGCATCTCCAGCCTGCTGCAGTTCTGCTCTGCGAATCGCACCAGTTCCTGTTTCTTCTGCGATCCAGTCTGCCACAGTTCTGGTCTACCCAGCCTTACCGGTCTGCCTGCTGCATCTCCATCCACGAGTATCCAGCCATACCGATACTGGACTGATCCTAGGCACTCCTGCGTCACCGTGCTTCTGTGGCTGCTGTCTCAACCTCAGGGGCCCACAAGCAGCAAGAGAGGCTCTCCTCTAAACGTCAGGCTCACAATCCAGATACGTGACATTAGCGATCTCAGCCATTGGCTGAGAGTGCTGATCGGGAGCCAATCGGCAGACCTTTTTTGGTCATGCCCCTTTAACAGAAGCCGGCCCAATGGCTGGCTTCAGTATGACCGACTGCAGTACTCACAAGCCGAAAGTCACCTGACATTCGGCCCATGTGACCTAGGCTTAAGGCCAATCTACTAGGGTAGTGAGTGTTTCTTGGTCTCACTGCCCTTGTTTTTTTTTTTGACACCTGGTCTTTGTGTCACAATTTTGCAAAGTTGTCTTGTGTACATATTATTCTAGGTTCTACGAAGCTGATGTATCTGCTTCCACAGATGCTAGCTTTGTTTAAAAGGTTCTACAAGAGGCTTTTTAATGTTCTTGATCTCCTTTTTGATGTTTCCTTGTTGGGTTGGTTCATCAGTGTTGGTGGGTATACTGGCCTCATTTTGGTCTGCTTTTGGACATCCATAGGCCTCTTACTCTCAAGCTGTGTCCCTTAATGGATGACAGAGAAAATAGGATTTGTACACTTACCATTCTTTGCTCAGAACACATTGAGGAATACAGCTATTTCACCTCATATGTAATTGTTCTCTCTTTGAACTGATTTAATTGAGCAGATAGGTAGGAGGGGGGTTAAAGCCTCAAAGGGTCTTCTTTCTTTTTTCTATGTACCTAATGTGCATCTTTTCTATAGGCAACATTATAACCCTAGGTTTCTTACTATACAGCTGGGTCCCTCAATGGATTCTGTGAAAAGAATTTTACTGTGAGTTCAAAAGTCATATTCATTGGTTGATTCCTTTTCTTCAGCAGACATGAAGACTAAGAATGTGACTCAAGTAACTCAAGAATCTCCAGATAAAGATGGAGCATATAGATTAATGTAATTGAATAGATAATAATATAAGCTTGACTGACATGACAATGCTCTAATGTGTATGATGGATATGACAGAAGCAGTTTAATGTAATGCCAGATATACTTTCATGCTCTGCCCTTTGCTAACATTTTCCATTATAGGCACAGATTAAAGGAAATTTTGTCAAGGATGCTTCATTGCACATAAGATGTATGACAGACATTTAGCTAAAGGAAGAAGCAATTTTACTATCCAAATTATGGAGAATGAACAGAAAAACTGGGACTTATAGGAATAGAATGACAATGCCATGTACTAAATGTGAAGAAGACATGAGCAGAATTGTGGATATTTTAGCTTTAGCTGGCTATGAACACTTATACCACATTAAGTTCCACATACTGTATATTAATTTCTGATTATATAGAAATTATCAGACCTGTAATAGATTGTTATTGCCCATTATGAATATTACCTCTGTGGCATGTACCAGATGAGCTCCTTGTGTATTGTGAACCGTGACATTAGCTTTTATCTACATACAGTATATCACAAAAGTGAGTACACCCAGAGGCATACTAAGTGGGGGGCGGGGGGGTGGGCTGCACCGGGTGCCACACACTGGGGGGGGTGTCAGGCCGGCGCCCCCCCTCCGTGATTGAAGCGGCGACAGCGCGGAGCAGCGCAGCGGCAGGTGAGGTGAGGGGAGGGGGGTGTTCGCCGCAACAATCCCCTTCTCTCCGTGGCTCTGATCTGTCTCGGCTGTGTCATACAGCTGAGCAGAGTGAAGCCGCCGGCGCCGCCTCCCCCTCTTCCTTGTAGTCTACAGTGTGCTGCTGTGCATCATCACATGTCCCGCCATCTGAGTAGAGGCTCGAGGTACATTATGGGTCTGAGGGGGGGGTCTGCATTGTAGGGGGGTCTCCACTGTAGGAGAGGGGGCCCAAAAGTCCACTGTAGGGGGGGTCTCCACTGTAGGGGGGTCTGTACTGAAGGGGAGTCTCCACTGTAGGGGGTCTGTACTGAAGGGGGGGTCTGTATTGTAGGGGAGTCTGCATTGTGGGGGGTCTGCATTGCAGGGGGTCTGTGTTGCAGGGGGATCTGCACTGTAGGGGGGTCTGCACTGTAGGGGGGTCTGCACTGTACGGGGGTATGCACTGTAGGTGGGTCTGTGTAACATGCAGGGGGTCCAGAGCTGTTAGGGGGGGTGTCTGTGTAACATACAGGTGTACAGAGATGTGGGGGGCGTGTAATGTAAAGGGGTCTAGAGGTGCAGGGTGCTGTGTAATGTAAAGGGGCCCAGAGGTGCAAGGGCTGTGTAATGTAAAGGGGTCCAGAGGTGCAAGGGCTGTGTAATGTAAAGGGGTCCAGAGGTGCAAAGGCTGTGTAATGTAAAGGGGCCCATAGGTGCAGGGTGCTGTGTAATGTAAAGGGGTCCAGAGGTGCAAGGGCTGTGTAATGTAAAGGGGTCCAGAGGTGCAAGGGCTGTGTAATGTAAAGGGGCCCAGAGGTGCAGGGTGCTGTGTAATGTAAAGGGGTCCAGAGGTGCAGGGTGCTGTGTAATGTAAAGGGGTCCAGAGGTGCAAGGGCTGTGTAATGTAAAGGGGTCCAGAGGTGCAAGGGCTGTGTAATGTAAAGGGGTCCAGAGGTGCAAGGGCTGTGTAATGTAAAAGGGTCCAGAGGTGCAAAGGCTGTGTAATGTAAAGGGGTCCAGAGGTGCAGGGTGCTGTGTAATGTAAAGGGGTCAAGAGGTGCAAGGGCTGTGTAATGTAAAGGGGTCCAGAGGTGCAGGGTGCTGTGTAATGTAAAAGGGTCCAGAGGTGCAAAGGCTGTGTAATGTAAAGGGGTCCAGAGGTGCAGGGTGCTGTGTAATGTAAAGAGGTCCAGAGGTGATGTGTAATTTACACAGTAGCGACAAAGAGATATTTAAGAATGCAGGGGGCACAGTGGGGTGTTTTTATGTTTTAAGGTGGGGGGCGCCAGATATAGGATCCGCCCCGGGTGCCAAAAGCACTAGGTACGCCCCTGAGTACACCCCTCATATTTTTGTAAATATTTTATTATATATCTTTTCATGTGACAACACTGAAGACATGACACTTTGCTACAATGTAAAGTAGTGAGTGTACAGCGTGTATAACAGTGTAAATTCACTGTCCCCTCAAAATAACTCAACACACAGCCATTAATGTCTAAACTGCTTGCAACAAAAGTGAGTACACCCCTAAGTGAAAATGTCCAAATTGGGTCCAAAGTGTCAATATTTTGTGTGGCCACCATTATTTTCCAGCACTACCTTAACCTTCTTGGGCATGGAGTTCATCAGAGATTCACAGGTTTCCACTGGAGTCTTCTTCCACTCCTCCATGACGACATCACAGAGCTGGGGAATGTTAGAGACCTTGCACTCCTGCACCTTCCATTTGAGAATGCCCCACAGATGCTCAATTGGGTTTAGGTCTGGAGACATGCTTGGCAAGTCCATCACCTTTACCCTCAGCTTCTTTAGCAAGGCAGTAGTCATCTTGGAGGTGTGTTTGGGGTCATTATCATGTTTGAATACTGCCCAGATCCGAAGGGAGGGGGATCATGCTCTGCTTCAGTATGTCACATTACATGTTGGCATTCATGGTTCCCTCAATGAACTTTAGCTCCCCTGTCTCGGCAGCACTCATGCAGCCCCAGATCATGACACTCCCACCACCATGCTTGACTGTAGGCAAGACACACTTGTCTTTGTACTCCTCACTTGGTAGGCGCCACACACGCTTGACACCATCTGAACCAAATAAGTTTATCTTGGTCTCATCAGACTACAGGACATGGTTCCAGTAATCCATGTCCTTAGCCTGCTTGTCTTCAGAAAACTGTTTGCAGGCTTTCTTGTGAATCATCTTCTGGGACGACAGCCATGCAGACCAATTTGATGCAGTGTACAGTGTATGGTCTGGGCACTGACAGGCTGACCCCCCACCCCTTCAACCTCTGCAGCAATGCTGGCAGCACTCATACGTCTATTTCCCAAAGACACAACTCTGATGGGGAACTCTGGGGACCCTCTGATGGGGGGGCTCTCGGATGGGGATACCTGCTCTCTGATGGGGGCACTCTGATGGGAACACCTGCTCTCTGGTGGAAGGAATAGTCCCCCATCATTGGTGTCAGTGGGAGGAATCATGCCCCATCATCATCATTGGTGTCAGTGGGAAGAATAGTGCCCCATCATTGGTGTCATAGGGAGGAATAGTGCCTCATCATTGGTGTCAGTGGGAGAATTAGTGCCCCCTCATTGGTGTCAGTGGGAGGAATAGTGTCCCATCATTGTTGTTAGTGGGAAGATTAGTGCCCCATCATTGGTGTCATAGGGAGGAATAGTGCCTCATCATTGGTGTCAGTGGGAAGATTAGTGCCCCATCATTGGTGTCATAGGGATGAATAGTGCCTCATCATTGGTGTCAGTGAGAGGATTAGTGCCCCATCATTGGTGTCTGTGGAAGGAATAGTGTCGCTCTCGTAAAGTTGATAATCTTGCACAGCAAGGGCAACGTTATTCCAGTTTGTGGGATATTTTCTAATGGGCTGTGTAACATAGAATTTGCATAATAATTTGGAACAGGGTGTATTTGTGTTAGAAATTCCCTGCGAGGGAAAGATTCTGTCAATTAAAGTCAGTCAGCCGATAATGAGACAAAGATGGCTGGGCCAGTCCTCGGCTCTGTGTCTGAATGGACACAGGGAGCTGTGGTTTGGCTCGGGTGCCCCCATAGCAAGCTGCTTGGTGTGGGGGCACTCAACAGGAGGGAGGGAAGGAAGAGAAGAGGAGGATCAGGGCTGCTCTGTGCAAATCCACTGCACATCCACTTCACAGAGCAGGAAAGTATAACATGTTTGTTATTTTTAACAAAATAAAAACCGAGACTTTAGTATCAACTGTTCTGCAGCCAGTGGTGTCAGTGCTTACAAAGTGTATGCGTGTATATATTAATTTAACTCCCAGAAAAACAGTGCTGCTGCTGCCTTGACTCCCAGAAGCACCCTTCTGATCCCTCCTGCCACCAGCTGCACCTGCAAGTATTTTATAATGAAAGGCAGAAGTTTTTTTTTTTTTTATCTTAACCAATTCTATGCATTATAACATAAAAAGCCTTCTGTGTGCAGCAACCCTCCTCAGCCCCCCTAATACTTACCTGATCCCCATCTTAATCCAGCGATGTTACATGAGAGTCTCGGCTATCCAGGACTTTAGCTCCTCGTTGGCTGAGACAGCAGCAAAGTGCCATTGACTCCTGTCAATCAAAGTCGGTGAGCCAATGATGAGAGAGGGAGAGAGGGCCAAGTCGGCTGCAGCTCAGTATCTTATTGGACACAGGGAGCTGTGGCTTGGCTTGGGTGCCCCCATAACAAGCTGCTTGCTGTGGGGGCACTCAACAGGAGGGAGGGGCCAGGATCACTGGAGAGGGACCCGAGAAGAGGAGGATCTAGGCTGCTCTGTGCAAAACCACTGCACAGATCAGGTAACTATAACATGTTTATTATTTTTAACAAACAAAAAAGAAAAGCAAGACTTTTCACATTCATAATGTCACAGGGAGCAATAAAATATATTTCTGTCTATAAGAACTAAGTAAAATAAAATATATGAATTCTGGGACATGCTCTGGAGGAAAAGAAGGGTTGGGGTAAATTTGGGTCATACCTGGGCAAGAGCTTTAACTTCCTTACAAGCTATTGTTACTAATAGTGGTTTATATGGTACAGACGTTATACTAAATATATGTCCTGGACTGGTCTTTTTTAGGGTTTTTAGTGCAAGACCAAGTATATATCTGTTGGAACATAACTCTGTTAAAATGCTGCATTAATGTTATATCCCCAGATAACTGGTGAGGACATAGCTGGTAATAACTCATTCAAGCACATTTTATTCTTGCTTTAAGCATATCCACACCCTCTATCTTGCTGTCACATGAGAATACATCCTCGGTGCATTTGTCTCCTTCACTTTAGAGATACATATTTTGGCTGCATTTGTATGCATGTTGGTGCTTTTGTTATTCAAGGTCTTTTTTTTTTTTTCTTTTGCCTTTCTACAGTCGCTGTATTTTTCATATTTATATCACTGCACGGCTGATGTTTTCATGCAATAGAGGTTGCTAAGCAACTTCTCCAGACTAACTGAAAAGGTTTCTGTACAGAAAAGTAAGTCTAAATTATAAATGCGCTTTACATTTCCTCCTTCAAGCACATCCCCTGGGGTCACATCTTGTGTCAATGATGTCTGCTCCTACTGCATTGTCCACTGATAGGATTGTCAAGAATGGATTGTCAAGAGGATCACTGATGTGGTTTCAAATTTACCTTTCACACATCTCAGAAAATCTAGTCTACATAGGGAGTAGGAAGGTACAATATATTAAAAAAGTGCCTTAATTTCACAGCTCACTTCAGTTTACTTAATGCTGCTGCGTCCATAGACAACTATTTTTGGTCTGAAAAAAGCAAGATGTAGTAAACATGTTCTATTGATTGTATATAGACAAGCTAGAGTTAATGGGTATCCATAGAATCAGAAAAGATGAGAGGTTTGTTATTGAAGCAGAACATGGCACTGAGCAAATCATTTGTGCTAATGCAAACAAAATGATTGCACAGAAAATACTGCAGTTCCAGCTGAAGACCAATTCAATACTGAAGTTGGCATTTAACTCTTATTCCGCGCACACACGAGCGGAATTCCGCTCAAGCTTGGCTTGCATACACATGGTCACACAAAAGTCTGCTGAACTTTCGACCGTCAAGAACACGGTGACGTACAACACTACGACAAGCCAAGAAAATGAAGTTCAATGCTTCCGAGCATGCGTCAAATTGTTTCCGAGCATGCGTAGGAATTTTGCGCGTCGGAATTGGTGCAGACGATCGGAAATTTCCGATCGGAAATTTTTCCCGACCGAAAAATTTAGAACATGCTCTCAATCATTTGCTAGCTGGAATTCCGCCAGCAAAAGTCCGATGGAGCATACACATGGTCGCATTTTCGGACCAAAGGCTCTCATCAGACTTTTGCTGGCGGAATTTTCGCTCGTGTGTACGGGGCATTATTGGAATTGCTATTTATGCATTACTTTTGTAATAACAGTTTACATGAAAAAAAGGGGTTTTGGTCAAACAAAGCCAAAGAAAATCCATAGCTCAACTTACCAACCAGCTTGCAACAAACCAAATTATGCCATCTAACAGTTTGCATTAAAAACAGGGGTTTCGTTTGCACACATTTGCAAATACATGCATAAGCTGCAGAGCCACTTCACAGCACCCCAGTATTATCTACATTGCTAACTCTATACATTTTTGAGAGCCTCCATAGTAGAAGCACATGCATAATAATGGATAGATTGAGGGCAGGTAAGCCTGGAAGGAGTCCACCCTTCCTTAAAGGCACATGGATGCACTGGGCACCCAGCATATAGCACAATGGCAGCAAAGGCTTTCACTGCGTCCCCTCACCAATATTCCAACAGTACAAACAACTATAACTGGCCTACGCAGCAAGGAGCACATGGAAGGGTGACGCATATCAAACAAAACCAAAGAAAATTGCCAGCTCAACTTACCAACCAGCTTGTAACAAACTGAATTATCCTGTCTAATCCCCCGTACACACAGTCGGAAATTCCAAAAACAAAATCCGTCCGTTTTTTTCCGATGGATTTTGTCCGAAACTGGTGTTGCATACACCCGGTCGGACAAAGTTGTCAGAAAATCTGATCGTTCCGAACGTTGTGACGTTCGTTGCGTACGACGGAAGTATGTAGAGGCTAGTAGCCAATAGCTTTGGTCTCCTATTTTGATCTGAGCATGCGTGGCACTTTGTCCGTCAGAAAATGTCCGATCGGATTTTGTTGTCGGAAAATTTGAGATCCTGCTCTCAAATTTTTATTTTAAAAGTCCGATAGGGCCCACACACGATCGGATTTTCCGACAACATAATCCGATCTGACTTTTTCCTATGGAATATCCGATCGTGTGTATGGGGCATTGCAGTTTGCATTAAAAACAGGGGTTTAGTTTGCACACATTTGCAAATACATGTGTAAGATGCATTGCCACTTAACGGCACACCAGTATTATCTATCCTAACTCTATACATTTTTGAGAGCCTCCATAGAGCACAGGTAAGCCTGGGGGAGCCCATCCTTCTTTACAGGCACAGGGGCACATTGGACACCCAGCATATAGCACAATGGCAGCAAAAGCTTCCAGTGTGTCCTCTCACTAATATTCCAACTGCACAATCAAATGGCCACTGTCCCCACCTATAACTGGCCTGGGCAGTAAGGAGCACATGTTTTTAATGCAAATTGTTAGACAGGATCACCCCTGTGCCTTTATGGAGGGGTGGCCTTTATGAAGGGGTGGGCAAACCTTTTGGTGCATATAAGATAGAGCTGCACGATTAATGGTTAAAAAAATGTGATCTCGATTCAACCCCCCTCACGATCTCTACGCAGAATTTCCCAATTCATTTATGAAACAAGTGTAGAGAGTTCTCTGCTCACTTAGCTGACAAAAGAAAAACAACGGCAGTCAAGATTTTCACAACATTGTCTGCTACTGGTAGATAACTATAAATATTGTAACTTTGCTCTTAGATCAAAGGAATGAACTTCGGTGTGTAGCTGAGGGCAGTTAAACCATTTAAAAACTAAACCCTTTTCTGACACTTGTTTCTTACAAAGTTAAAATCTGCATTTTTTGCTAGAAAATTACTTGGAACCCCCAAACATATATATATAAATATCCCCACCGTGAAACATGGTGGTGGCTGCATCATGTTGTGGGAATGCTTTTCTTCAGCAGGGACGGGGAAGCTGGTCAGAGTTGATGGGAAGATGGATGTAGACAAATACAGGGCAATCTTAGAAGAAAACCTCTTAGCCCCCGTACACACAGTCGGAAATTCCGACCACAAAATCTGTCAGATTTTTTCCGACGGATTTTGTCTGACGTTGGTGTTGCATACACACGGTTGGACAAAGTTGTCGGAAAATCCGATCGTTCTGAATGTGGTGACGTTCGTTTCATACGACGGAACTACATAGAGGCTAGTAGCCAATAACTTTGGTCTCGTGATTTGATCTGAGCATGCGTGGCACTTTGTCCATTGGAATTCTCTACACACGATCGGAAAAAGTCAGATCGGATTTTGTTGTCGGAAAATTTGAGAGCAGGATCTCAAATTTTTTTCCATCGGAAATTCCGACCGGAAAAAGTCAGATGGAGCCCACACATGGGCGGATTTTCCGACAGCATGGTCCGATCTGACATTTTCTGTCGGAATTTCCGACCGTGTGTACGGGGGCTTAGAGTCTGCAAAAGACTTGAGACAGGGTGGAGGTTCAACCTTCCAGCAAGACAACGACCCTAAATATACAGCCAGAGCTACATGGAATGGTTTAGATCAAAGCATATTCATGTGTTAGAATGTCCCAGTCAAAGTCCAGACTTAAATCCAATTGAGAATCTGTGGCAAGACTTGAAAATTGCTGTTCACAGATGCTCTCCATCCAATCTGACAGAGCTTGAGCTATTTTGCAAAGAAGAATGGGCAAAAATGTGACTCTCTATATATGCAAAGCTGTTAGAAACATCCCTAAAAAGACTTGCAGCAGTAATTGCAGCAGAAGGTGGTTCTACAAAGTATTGCCTTGGGGGCTGAATACAAATACATGCCACACTTTTCACATATTTATTTGTAAAAAAAATTGAAAAGCATTTAACATTTTCCTTCCACCTCACAATTATGTGCCACTTTATTTTGGTCTAATACGTAAAATCCTAATAAAATACATTTACGTTTTTGGTTGCAACACGACAAAATGTGGAAAATTTCAAGGTGTGTAAAATTTTTCAAGGCATAGTATTGTATGCTAAAAACTGCCAGAGTTCCTAGGTCTACGTTTATGCTGTCCATGGTCCTGGAGAAATACAAATTATGGGCAGCAAGAAAAGTTACTGTTTGGACTTAAGCAGGTTTTTAGGATACACTTTCCTGTGTCTATTTTCACGTTCACAATATTCACATTTGAATTTTCAAAATCCCCTTTCCAGTTTTCTTGCTACCAGACACGTTTGCCATTTGCAAGCAAATCTTGTTGCTGTCAGCATCCTCCCCTTTTATGTCTTCCGTTTTATCTAGGAGGTCTTAACCTGACCAAATATGAAGCTTTCTAATCACTGTCTACACACCGTCATATCTCCAGATGATCCTTTTTTTTTTAAGACACTGTCATGTAGTCTTCATTACATGTTTTACCAGATGCTTCAGACTAAGAACTATTGCATTGACTATCTATTGCTTGGGGACAACAAAAAATTTAATAAAGTTAGAAAAAAAAATTAAAATGTGCAATCTTTTGAAATTATTTGTGTCTTTTACGATAGCATGACTCTGTATCACAAGGTCTGTGAAAGAGTTGACAGGATTCCCCGATGTTCTAGTATTTACTGTATACCTGCACATCTTTTTTTACCTAAAAAGCCACAGTTAAAATGCATGTATAGCTTTTTGAAACTTTGTTGTACTGTACCTCTTTTGTTTAAAAGAGGTGAATAAGTGAACATTGGTGCTACCTTTTTGAGCTATAAAACCTTTGGGGAATACAGTGTAGCACTAACCCCCGAAGAAGCTGCTGGTTTAATTTTGGGCTTACCGTTACCTTCTTGACCTTGTGTGCGTCTATGGGTTTCCTGAGGTAGATGGCCCAAGAATTGCAGAAACTGACACTGGATCTGCTTTGGGATTTTTATTTGCAAAAAAGGGTAGACAAAACACAGTCTCTAAATGAAGGATAGAGGGTTAAGGTAGGAAGTTCAGGTACTATTTGGAACTGTTCAAAACTGAAAGTCTCTCAGTATAGGATCCAGAGAATAGCCATTCGCAACTGGATTTTCACAGCTATCGGATAAACCTCCTCTCACTAGGCCTAGCAGCCGATATGTTCAAATAAAATAAAGTCTCTGCCACAGACTTAAATGGGTAGAAGAAAAATCTGCGCTTAGTAAACCTTAGTATAAAACCAGCAGCTGAACACCATAACACAGATACTGGGCACAGGAACTATAAAGGAAGATAAAAGTGCAGCGCTTAAACTATAATTAATAATGTTAAAGTGATTAAAGTGCAAAAGTGCAAACCAAAAATAAGTGTCAATCTATACACAATATATAATGACATATATATGCAACACAAGATCGGTGAAAGTATTTGATGAGAAAAAATAAGAGAATAAATGAACTAACAAATGAATCAACATAAATACATTTCATGTGTTCGTTTGCTGAAACCATATCACACAATTTGGAGCACTTCTTATATCTTGCATGTTTTTTTGGTGATACACCTTTGGAAGTTTGCCGCGAGTAACCATCTGAGTCTGATATTAAGGAGACACCTGGGAGATCGGGACAATCTCTGGCATCTGGACGTCTATAGTGGGATCTGTGATCCAATTCGCATTGTTCGACCTCCCCTAACAGGGGGGTCACTGGGGATCTGTTAAGACTCCGTCTTTTAAGTGGTGATTAGAGGTGACGGTTCTTTGTGGTCAAACATAACGAACTAAACAATTAAGTCACATTATATATTTTTTCACATACACATATACAATTTATTTTTCTGATTTTTGAAATATATATGGACATTTAATTTTGAACACATGAACTTTATTTATGTTGATTCATGTTGTTAGTTCATTCATTCTCTTATTTTTTCTCATCAAATACTTTCACCGATCTTGTGTTGCATATATATGTCATTATATTTTGTGTATAGATTGACACTTATTTTTGGTTTGCACTTTTGCACTTTAATTAGTGTATTCACATTAACATTATTATTTATAGTATAAGCGCTGCACTTTTTTCTTCCCTCTGCCACAGATTTGGTTGTAGAACTTGTGAATAAAGTCTCTGCCACAGACTTGGTTGTAACTGAAGGATATAGACAAATTTAGAGAGTCCTCATACAGTACCAGTATCTTGCAGCCGGTCCGGTGATACCGTACGAGTGTAGATTCACTTGGTGTCTTTCAACTTAGCTTCCAGGCTTTTACTGAGGAACCAGCCTTGTGCGTGGCCCTCTCCCGAAGAGTCCTCCCCTGGTTGCTTTCTCAGTTGCTGGGCCTCTCTAAAGATGAGACGGCACCGGACCACCTTGGAATCCTCCTTCCAGTTACTTTGCCTCGGGCTAGCCAGCCCAGAGACTCGGAATTGAATGGATCCGCACCCCAGGCCATGAGGGCCCTGAGGGCTGGTCAGGAGGACCAGGACCAAACAGATAGAAAGATCTTCTGGACCGGAACCCAGAAGCACGTGATCTCAGTACCTTGAGTACCATCTTCCAGAATGCACAGCAAGACGACACTCTCACTGGTTGGTCCTGAGAGAGATTGGCACTCAATGCGCCCAGCCAAACTGCGTTCTCGTACTTGCCAGAAGTGACAGCGACACCTTTGGCGAAGCAGAACCCAGTGCAATTCAGCCAGACTGGTACTGTACACCATAATTTGTTATAATTAACCCTAAAACCCAACTGTGGTTCCAGGAACATTAAATTTACAATACACATAGTGCGTGCTCATCAGGAGCCCGGCGCTACAACAGGAATTGTGATGCTGGGTCCTATCTTCTGCACCAAACCAACATTGCCTTCAATACCAATGAATCGTTGCCATCTATAAACATACGTCCACCCTTCTTGTTTATGTCAGCTGTAAGGAGCAAAGAGTTAGTGTCACACACAGTGATGCTCTGTGGCACTGAATGACATCTTAACCAGTCAGCACTAACACAGGAGCGCCCTGCCATTATAACCAGCAAGCAATATGGAAGCACACAGGACTACAGTAGGCTTATTGTACTTTTCTGTTTTTAAATGTTTTTAAAACTGAAATACAATTTAAAGGAGGATGGACAAAAACAGTTTTGCCAGAATAAACAATAGGCTTAATTTATACCCATATTTTAGGATAATACAAAAAATTATATAGTTTTCAAACCACCGCTAGCACTATCTATGACAGGCGTTGGCCAGGGAAAAGCAACCTCGAAAATTCTCTGTTAACAGCCTGCAGCAATTGCTAAGCAGGATGAGTCACACACTGAATGAAACATAACAGAATGCATTTCAATGCTATTGCCAAAACAAAATCGAGCAATATGACAGCTTGTGTAAAATATGTTTGCAGACACAAAGCATGGATGGAAGATTCAGAAACAGTCAAAATATTTGAAAATAATAATGCAAATATTACAATAATAAGAGCAAATAAAACTTTCTTTTTGATTACAATGTGTTATATGGACATATGGAAAAAGGATCCTGCAAATGTTGAGTAATCTGTAAGGGTCTTTTGACATACCATATGAAAAGGGGGTGAGGGTGTTTCTTGCCATCTTCTCTCTGCCACCTTCCATCTACCTTGTTACTTTATACTTTCTTGCTGCGCTCCTTTAAAATTGAGCTAATACTGATCAGACTCAGGAGGGATATGCTCGATATTCGGTCGAACATAAGTTCGACTCGAACATCAGGTGTTTGCCTGTTCGAAGAACAGCGAACATTATGGGGCATTCGCAGGAAATTAAAGCACCCACGGAATGCCCTATTGCTGTATGATGATTGGCCAAAGCATGCACCTGACCTGCATGCTTTGGCCAATCCCAGCTCCCTCTGCTAAGAGAGCCATAGTTGGCTAAAGGCAGGGTGCCTTTGGCCAATCATGGCTCAGGGGAACTAAGTCCATGCCCCACACTATATAAGGCTGCCTGCACGGTGGCCATGTGTAGTCTTGTTGGCGTGGACAGAGATAGTGTGATTCAGATTAAGCAGGCAGGTTATTCAGTTAGCGGCAGATGCGGTGTATTTGATATATGTACAGTCAGTTTAGTATATTTAACCACTTCCCGCCCGGCCTATAGCAGAATGACAGCCGGGCAGTTGCTCAGTTATCCTGACTGGGCATCATATGACGTCCAACAGGGTAACAGCCGCTGCACGTACGTGATGGTGCGCATCACGGCGATCGTGGAGGGTGTGTCAGTCTGACACACCCTTACACCGACCTCGGTAAAAACTCAGATGGAGGCTCTTTACCACGTGATCATCCGTGTCCAATCGGGGCTGATCACGATGTAAATAGGAAGAGACGATCGGCGGCTCTCCTGACAGGGGGGGTCTGTGCTGATTGTTTATTGGCGCAGCTCCCCCTCGGATGCCCACACTGGACCACCAGGGAAGCACCTTACATGGTACATCCCCCATGGCCTTCCATCCACATGTGCAAATTAATGCCCAACATATGCCAATCAGCGCCCACAAATGGGCACTGACTGGCACCTCTATGGCACAAATAAAATCAGTGATGCCCAGCAATGCCACCCATCAGTGCCACCCATAAGTGTCCATCAGTGCCACCTATCAGTGCCGCCTATGAGTGCCCATCAGTGCCACCCCATCAGTGCCACCTCATCGTTGCCCATCAGTGCCGCCTTATCAGTGCAGACATATCAGTGCCCGTCATTGAAAAAGAAAACATACTTATTTTTAAAAAAATTAACAGAAACAAAGAAACAAAATTTACAGTATTTTCTCTCTCTCTCTTTCTTTCTCTATCTCTCTCTCTCTTCACCAGGTGAAACTTCCTACCGAGGAGAAAATAGCGTAGCAATTTAATGGCCAGGCACTCCCGCTCCACCAAAGCATAATTTCTCTTGGCGGCTGTCAATTTTCTACTCAGGAAAACTATGGGATGTTCCTCCGCATAGACCTTGTGGGGACAGAACAGGTCCCAAGCCTTCACTGGAGGCATCTGTTTGAACAACAAATTCTCCTGAGAAGTCAGGCGCGACCAGTACTGATACAAGGATGTTTTAAGCTCCTGGAAGGCCTTTTCAGCCTTGTCATTACATTTCACCATAACTGACTTTTTACCCTTTGTCAGGTCTGTGAGAGGTGCAGCAATAGTCGCGAAGTTGGGGACAAACCTCCGGTAGTACCCCACAATGCCCAAAAAGGCTCACACCTTTTTCTTCATCACTGGGTGCGGCCTCCACTATGTTCATCTGTGGCTTCACCAACCCTCTACCTACAATGTACCCCAAGTACTTGGTCTCTTCCATAGCAATGGCACACTTTTCAGGGTTCACAGTGAACCCTTCTTTCTTCAGAGAGTCTAATGCCGCGTACACACGACTGAAATTCTCGTCGGAAAAAGCTCTGACGGTTTTCCACTCAAACTGTCTTGCCTACACACGGTCACACCAAATTCCGACCGTCAAGAACGCGGTGACGTACAACCCTACAATGAGCCGAGTTTAATGCTTCCGAGCATGTGTCAAATTGTTTCCGAGCATGCGCAGGAATTTTGCGCGTCAGAATTGCTACAGACATTCGGAATTTCCGATAGAAACCTTTTCCATCGGAAAAATTGAGAACATGCTCTCAATTCTTTGCTGTCGGAAATTCGGCCAGCAAAATTCCGATGGAGCCTATACACGGTCGCATTTTCCGATGAAAAGCTCTCATCAGTCTTTTTCTGGCCGGAATTCCGATCGTGTGTACGCGGCATTAGACTGCCTGCACTCGGGAAAGATGGGATTCCCAGTCTGTACTAAAGATGACAATATCATCTAAATACACTATAGTGTATTTCTGATGTGGGCGTAAGGTTTTGTCCACAGCTCTCTGGAAAGTAGCTGGAGCAGAATGCAAGCCAAACGGCATTCTCTTGTACTGGAAATGGCCATCTGGGTTAGAAAAGGCAGTCTTTTCTCTGGCTTCCTTAGTTGAGGGTATTTGCCAGTAGCCTTTGGTGAGGTCTAAGGTGGTAATGTATTGGGCTGGTCCCAACCTCTCTATCAGTTCATCTACTATCGGCATTGGGTATGCATCGATACCTCATTGAGTTTTCTGAAATCATTACAAAATCGCAGAGTCCCGTTGGAATTTGGTACCAACACAATCAGACTCGACCACTCGCTCTGCGATTCCTCAATGATATCAAGTTCGAGCAGTTTCCGGACTTCCTCTGACACTGCTTTCCTATGTGCCTCGGGGATGCGATAGGGTTTCACTAAGACCTTCACATTTGGTTCCATGTTTCTGGCCAGTTGTCCATCCTCAAGACCTAGTAACCCAGTGGATGCTCTGTTGGAAAGGTATCCAAGTCTGCTCTTGCCCCTAGATATTCCTGCACCATGCAATGCAGACGCTGGCGTTGGTTGCTTGAACCAATCACACCTTGGTGCTGAGGACTTTAAAATTGTCTAAAGGCATCTGTCAGCCTGCCACCTTCTCCACCACTCTTCCTCTGACTGAACGAAGCCTTAGCAACACATTGTCCAGCGCCAGGAAATTGTAACCTCCCAGGGTCTGGAAATGCATTGCACAGGCCTCCTGAAGATGTTTTATCCTCTGCTCCCTCTGTGAAGGCAGGATGAGTTCTGCAACCTTACCCTTATAACGTGGATCAAGAAGGGTTGCCAGCCACTAATGATCCCTTTCCTTGATACCACAAATCCTAGGGTCCTTTCGCAGGCTTTTCAGAATCAGAGAGGCCATGCAGTGTAAGTTTGCAGAGGCATTCGATTCTGAGTCTTCTGGGTCACTAAGGATCACATGATCTGTAACAACCTCCTCCCAGCCACGTACAACTCCTTGGGTTTCTGGGGACTGAAAACCATTCCTTGAAGACTGCTGCTGAGTGTTATCCTCCACATCCATGCTGACACAATCCTCCTCCTCTTATTCCTGTGTGTTGGGTGAGCCCGCAGGAATACTACGGTATCTGAATAAAGGGGGCCTCGAGAGGTAAGGAAGTCCTCCTCTTCCTCCCGCTGTTCTGCCTCAAGTGCCCTGTCCTTTATTCTACAAAGTGTGTGCTCCAACAGGAAGACAAGAGGGACATGCATTGTCGCTGTTCACCATCCTTGTGGCCTCCTCAAATGGTGACAGGACAGTATATGCATCCTTGATCAGTAGCCACTGGCGTGGCGAAAAGAAGCCAAGCTCCCCTGACCTTGTCCTTGTACCATACTCACACAGGTACTCATTGATGGCCCTCTGCTGCATGTGCAGCCGCTACAGCATTGTAGACATGGGAACTGTCAAAAAATTTGTTTCGTTTCGTTCCGTTTCGTATATAAAAAAATTCGTAATTCGTGTACGAAATTCCGTTCGAATTCGTACGAAATACGAATTTCGTACGAATCGTAATTTTTTTTTGAATCGTTACGAATTGTTAGTGAAGTTACGAATCGTTACGAATCGTTACGAATCGTTAACGCGGCTAATGAATTGTCGGTTCCCGTAACACAGAGAACAATTCGAATCCAACTACAAATATCGAATTTCAACTAATACGAAAGAAATTATTATAGCGGATATAACGAATGCTTCGAATGATTCGAATGAATTCGTGATTCAGTATATGTAATATCGAGAACTGTTCCTGCACAAAGTGCCATTTTTGCAGGAAAAAAAGCTATTTAACCACTTCCCGCCCGGTCAATAGTAAATTGACGTCCGGGAAGTGGCTTCGTTATCCTGACTGGGCGTCATATGACGTCCTTCAGGATAACAGCCGCCGCGCGCCCGTGGGGGCGCGCATCGCGGCGATCGGTGGAGCGGTGTGTCAGTCTGACACACCGCTACACTGATCTCGGTAAAGAGCCTCCGGCGGAGGCTCTTTACCACGTGATCAGCCGTGTCCAATCACGGCTGCTCACGATGTACACAGGAAGAGCCGTTGATCGGCTTTTCCTCACTCGCGTCTGACAGACGCGAGTAGAGGGGAGCCGATCGGCGGCTCTCCTGACAGGGGGGTATGCGCTGATTGTTTATCAGCGCAGCCCCCCCTCAGATGCCCACACTAGACCACTAGGGAAGCCCCCAGGACCACCAGGGAAGCCCCCAGGACCACCAGGGAAGCCCCCAGCATGTGGATGGCCAGGTACATCCCCCATGGCCATCCACATGTTAAAAAAAAAATCAAAAATATGCCAATCAGTGCCCACAGATGGGCACTGATTGGCACATCATATTAATAAAAAAAAAAAAAAAAGTAAAAAAAAAAGGATTCCCAGCAATGCCACCCATAAGTGTTATCAGTGCCACTCATCAGCGTCCATCAGTGCCACCTATCAGTGCCCATCCGTGCCCACCCATGCCCACCTATCAGTGCCCATCCATGCCACCTATCAGTGCCCATGCATGCCACCTATCAGTGCCCATCCATGCCACCTATCAGTGCCACCTATATATGTGTGCATCAGTGCCACCCATAAGTACCCGTCAGTGCCGCCTATGAGTGCCCATCAGTGCCACCTGAGTGCCCATCAGTGCCGCATACCAGTGCCACCTATCAATGCCCATCAGTGCCACCTATCAGTGCCCATCAGTGCCGCCTATCAGTGCCCATCATCAGTGCCACCTCATCGGTGCCCCCTAATTGGTGCCACCTCATCGGTGCCCATCAGTGCCGCCTTATCAGTGCCCATTAGTGCCGCCTTATCAGTGCCCGTCATTGAAGAAGAAAACGCACTTATTTACAAAAAAAATTAACAGTGACAAAGAAAAACGTGTTTTTTTGCAAAATTTTCGGTCTTTTTTTGTTTGTTGCGCAAAAAATAAAAATCGCAGAGGTGATCAAATACCACCAAAAGAAAGCTCTATTTGTTGGAACAAAATGATAAAAAATTTGTTTGGGTACAGTGTAGCATGACCGCGCAATTGTCATTCAAATTGCGACATCGCTGAAAGCTGAAAATTGGCTTGGGCGGGAAGGTGTCTAAGTGTCTGGTATTGAAGTGGTTAAAATCACTCGCGGCTAATGAATTGTCGGCTCCGTAACACAGAGAACAGTCATTCATTGATAAAAAAAAAAAAAAAATGCGTGGGGGTCCCCCCAAATTCAATAACCAGGCCCTTCAGGTCTGGTATGGATATTAAGGGGAACCCCGGCCAAAAAAATGGCGTGGGGTCCCCCTCAAAATCCATACCAGACCCTTATCCGAGCACGCAACCTGGCAGGCCGCAGGAAAAGTGGGGGGACGAGAACGCCCCCCCTCCTGAACCGTACCAGGCCACATGCCCTCAACATTGGGAGGGTGCTTTGGGGTCCCCCCCAAAGCACCTTGTCCCCATGTTGATGAGGACAAGGGCCTCATCCCCACAACCCTGGCCATTGGTTGTGGGGGTCTGCGGGGGGCGTATCGGAATCTGGAAGCCCCCTTTAACAAGGGGACCCCCAGATCCCGCCCCCCCCCCCCTGTGTGAAATGGTAAGGGGGTACAAAAGTACCCCTACCATTTCACCAAAAAAGTGTCAAAAATGGTAAAAATTACAGGAGACAGTCTTTGACAATTCCTTTATTAAAATCTTCTTTCTTCTTCTTTCTTCTGGTCTTCCTTTCTTCATCCTTCGGTTTCTTCATCTTCTCCTTCCGGCATCTTCTTCCATCTTCTTCCATCTTCTTCTTCCTCCGATCCGCTTCTTCTTCCTCTGGTCTTCTTGTCCGGCATCTTCATCCATGGCGTCGGTGTCTGTTCTTCTGTCGGGCCGCTCCTCGCAATGGGAGGCTCCCGCTGTGTGAGACTTCGCTCCGGCTGACAGGTCTTTTAGAACGGAGGGCACCTGGTGACCCCGCCCCCCTCTGACGCACGGGGACGTCATGGGGACTTCCCTATGGCTTTCCCCATGACGTCAGAGGGGGGCGGGGTCACCAGGTGCCCTCCGTTATAAAAGACCTGTCAGCCGGAGCGAAGCCTCACACAGCGGGAGCCTCCCATTGCGAGGAGCGGCCCGACAGAAGAACAGACGCCGACGCCATGGAAGAAGATGCCGGACGAGAAGGACGAGAAGACCAGAGGAAGAAGAAGTAGATCGGAGGAAGAAGAAGATGGAAGAAGATGCCAGAAGGAGAAGATGAAGAAACCGAAGGATGAAGAAAGGAAGACCAGAAGAAAGAAGAAGAAAAAGAAGATTTTAATAAAGGAATTGTCAAAGACCGTCTCCTGTAATTTTTACCATTTTTGTCACCTTTTTTGGTGAAATGGTAGGGGTACTTTTATACCCCCTTACCATTTCACACAGGGGGGGGTGGGATCTGGGGGTCCCCTTGTTAAAGGGGGCTTCCAGATTCCGATAAGCCCCCCGCCCGCAGACCCCCACAACCAATGGCTAGGGTTGTGGGGATGAGGCCCTTGTCCTCATCAACATGGGGACAAGGTGCTTTGGGGGTCTCAGACCCCCAAAGCACCCTCCCAATGTTGAGGGCATGTGGCCTGGTACGGTTCAGGAGGGAGGGGGGGCCGCTCTCGTCCCCCCTCTTTTCCTGCGGCCTGCCAGGTTGCGTGCTCGGATAAGGGTCTGGTATGGATTTTGGGGGGACCCCACGCCATTTTTTTTTTTTTGACTGGGGTTCCCCTTAATATCCATAGCAGACCTGAAGGGCCTGGTTATTGAATTTGGGGGGACCCCCATGCTTTTTTTTTATCAATGACTTTCAATGAATAACTGTTCTCTGTGTTACGGAGCCGACAATTCATTAGCCGCGAGTGATTTTAAATAGCTTTTTTTCCTGCAAAAATGACACTGTGCAGGAACAGTTCTCTATATTAGATATACTGAATCTCGAATTCATTCGAAGCATTCGTTATATCCGCTATTATAATTTCTTTCATATTAGTTGAAATTAGATATTTGGTAGTAGTTGTTGGATTCGAATTGTTCTCTGTGTTACGGGAACTGGCAATTAACCGCGAGTGATTTTATTTAAATCACTCGCAGCTAATGAATTGTCGGCTCCGTAACACAGAGAACAATTCGAATCCAACTACCAAATATCTAATTTCAACTAATATCAAAGAAATTATTATAGCGGATATAACGAATGCTTCGAATGATTCAAATGAATTTGAGATTCAGTATATCTAATATAGAGAACTGTTCCTGCACAATGTCATTTTTGCAGGAAAAAAAGCTATTTAAAATCACTCGCGGCTAATGAATTGTCGTCTCGGTAATACAGAGAACAGTCATTCATTAAAAGTCATTGATAAAAAAAAGCGTGGGGGTCCCCCCAAATTCAATAACCAGGCCCTTCAGGTCTGCTATGGATATTAAGGGGAACCCCAGCCAAAAAAAAAAAAATGGCGTGGGGTCCCCCTCAAAATCCATACCAGACCCTTGAGGTTTGGGATGGATTTTAAGGGGAACCCCGGCCAAAAAAAAAATGGCGTGGGGCCCCCTCAAAATCCATACCAGACCCTTATCCGAGCACGCAACCTGGCAGGCCGCAGGAAAAGAGGGGGGACGAGAGGGCCCCCCCTCCCTCCTGAACCGTACCAGGCCACATGCCCTCAACATTGGGAGGGTGCTTTGGGGGTCTGAGACCCCCAAAGCACCTTGTCCCCATGTTGATGAGGACAAGGGCCTCATCCCCACAACCGTGGCCATTGGTTGTGGTGGTCTGCGGGCGGGGGGCTTATCGGAATCTGGAAGCCCCCTTTAACAAGGGGACCCCCAGATCCCACCCCCCCCCTGTGTGAAATGGTAAGGGGGTACAAAAGTACCCCTACCATTTCACCAAAAAAGTGTCAAAAATGTAAAAATGACAGGAGACAGTCTTTGACAATTCCTTTATTAAAATCTTCTTCTTTCTTCTTCTTTCTTCTGGTCTTCCTTTCTTCATCCTTCGGTTTCTTCATCTTCTCCTTCCGGCATCTTCTTCCATCTTCTTCCATCTTCTTCTTCCTCTGATCCGGACCGGCTGACAGGTCTTTTATAACGGAGGGCACCTGGTGACCCCGCCCCCCTCTGATGTCATGGGGAAAGCCATAGGGAAGTCCCCATGACGTCCCCGTGCGTCAGAGGGGGGCGGGGTCACCAGGTGCCCTCCGTTATAAAAGACCTGTCAGCCGGAGCGAGGCCTCACACAGCGGAAGCCTCCCATTGCGAGGAGCGGCCCGACAGAAGAACAGACGCCGACACCATGGAAGAAGATGCCGGACGAGAAGGACGAGAGAACCGGAGGAAGAAGAAGCGGATCGGAGGAAGAAGAAGATGGAAGAAGAAGATGCCGGAAGGAGAAGATGAAGAAACCGAAGAATGAAGAAAGGAAGACCAGAAGAAAGAATAAGAAAGAATATTTTAATAAAGGAATTGTCAAAGACCGTCTCCTGTCATTTTTACCATTTTTGTCACTTTTTTTGGTGAAATTGGTAGGGGTACTTTTGTACCCCCTTACCATTTCACACAGGGGGGGCTTGTTAAAGGGGCTTCCAGATTCCGATAAGCCCCCCGCCCGCAGACCCCCACAACCAATGGCCAGGGTTGTGGGGATGAGGCCCTTGTCCTCATCAACATGGAGACAAGGTGCTTTGGGGGGGACCCCAAAGCACCCTCCCAATGTTGAGGGCATGTGGCCTGGTACGGTTCAGGAGGGGGGGTGCTCTCGACCCCCCCTCTTTTCCTGCGGCCTGCCAGGTTGCGTGCTCGGATAAGGGTCTGGTATGGATTTTGAGGGAGACTCCACGCCATTTTTTTTTTTTTGGCCGGGGTTTCCCCTTAAAATCCATCCCAGACCTGAAGGGCCTGGTTATTGAATTTGGGGGGACCCCCACGCTTTTTTTTTTTTATCAATGAATGACTGTTCTCTGTGTTACGGAGCCGACAATTCATTAGCCGGCAATAGCCGCGAGTGATTTTAAATAGCTTTTTTTCCTGCAAAAATTACACTTTGTCATTCGAATTCATTCGAATCATTCGTTATATCCGCTATAATAATTTCTTTCGAATTAGTTGAAATTCGATATTGGTAGTTTGATTCGAATAATTTGGAGCTGAAATTCGTAAACGGAATTTTTCCTGCAAAAATGACACTTTGTTTTACGAATCATTCGAATCATTCGTTATATCCGCTATAATAATTTCTTTCATATTAGTTGAAATTCGATATTTGGTAGTCGGATTCGAATAATTTGGCGACGAAATTTGTAAACGGACTTTCGTATTCCGTACGGAATTCGTATTCGAAAAAATTTGTACTACGGGTTCGTAAATTCGTACGAATTTCGAAAAATTCGTACGAATTACGAGTTCGTACGAAACTAATCACACATGTCTACAGCATTGTCAATGTTGACTTCCACCTGGTGGGCATGTCACAAATGAGGAGGTTGGTGGGCAGGTTGCATTCCCTTTGAATGTTAGCCAGCCGAGCACTGGCATTGTATGACCGGCAGAAATGACCACAGAATTTTCTGGCCTGCCTCAGGAGATCTTGTAAGCCTGGGTACCTGCTCAAGAACCGCTGCACCACCAAATTCAGGATGCGGGCCAAACATGGAACATGGGTCAAGTGTCCCTGTCGGAGGGCGGAGAGAAGGTTGGTGCCATTGTCGCAATCAAAACCATTCCTGGCTGAAGATGGCGTGGTGTCAACCACCTCTGAGCCTGCCCCTGCAGAGCTGACAGAATCTCTGCCCCAGTATGGCTCCTGTCCCCTAAGCAGACCAACTCAAGCACCGCATGGCATCTTTTTGCCTGAGTGCTTGCATAGCCCCTTGAACGCTTACGGAGCACCGCTGGTTTAGAGGACAAATCTGCAGAAGAGGCCATAGAGGAAGAAGAAGAGGAGGGGATGGTGGAGACAGCTGTGGCAGAATCACCAATAGCATTTTGAAGGCGTGGTGGCGGAACAAGCTCCAGCAATACTGAACCCTGTCCTGCATCCTTCCCAGCTGTCAGCATAGTTACCCAGTGAGCCATGAAGGAAAGGTAACGTCCCTGCCCATGCCTGCTAGACCATGAGTCAGCGGTAATATACACCTTACTGCTGACCGCCCTGTCCAACGAGACCAAAACATTGCCTTCCACATGCCGGTAGAGAGCCAGAATGGACTTCCATGAAAAGAAATGGCATTTTGGAACCTGCAACTGAGGTACAGCACATTCCATGAATTCACAAAAAGGGGGCAGAGTCTACAAGCTGAAAAGGCAGTAGTTGCAGTGCTAGCAATTTGGCCAAGTTAGCATTCAGATGCTGAGTATGTGGATGGCTGGGACCAAATTTCTTTTTACGGTTTAGCAACTGGGGTAGGGAAATTTGCCTGATAAAATCTGATGGTGGTGTACTGCTAGCAGATTGTCTGCAAGTACTTGGGACACCTATTGCTATACCCTTATTCCTCTCAGTGCAGGTTTTTGAGAGGACTGGAGGTAGAGTAGGGTTGGAGATCCCAGATGAGGAGCAAGGAGAAGTCTGCCTTTTTCTTTAATGCGGGTCTTTCAAGTGCTGTTGCCAACGGACTTGTTGCCTTATGAGTTTATGTGAAATCTCCATTAATAGCTGTAAATTATTGTAATTATAAATATATTTCATTTAGCATGTATCTATGTAGGACGGAACATATTATTTTCACAGAAAACTCTGGTAGACCAGACAAGTCGGTGACATACAAACAAGGGGATCCAAACCTCATTGTTTTACACATACTCACTTCAAAGGATCCCATGATAGTATATGCAATGAAGGGAGGCCAACCCGTAATCAATGCTTAACTTCCCGGAAAAATTCAAGTTAATCTCCTGCTCAGAATAGTCATAAGATTTTGCATTGGCTGACTTATGCAAAGTATAGGGATTGGAGATGTAGCCAGTCCTTAACCAGGAATAGGGAAGCTCATCAATCGGAGCCACGCTATGCCAACTAATGAGGCATCAGCCTGTAATGATATACACAGACTAGATAGGAGGGAAACACTTTTATGGGAGAGCAGCCATCAGAATAGAACCCTGGTGCAAAGGGTAATTATGGGAAAGGTCTGCATTTTACTTGTAACTAAATATGTTTGCAGATTAATGTTTTAAGGGATATGCTCTGTATTCCTTCATGTAATTCTCTTATTTTAACCTAATATTTTCTTCCTTGGTGTAGACTATAGATAGATGGTTGTGTATTAGATAGACTTTCAACTACTCACCAATAAATGTTATTGTGTTAAAGCTTTCACTCATGGTCAAAGAACTCTCATTTAACCCAAATCATATCTGAGAGATATTAAATCTCAAATATAGTATATGGGAAACAGACTGCATGCAAGGTCTTCATATGTCAGGTCAAGCATGTGGTGCCCAAGCGGCTGCTGTTCTGGCCACGCTTGATCCGCTTCAGACATATGTTGCAAACAGCAATGGTGTGATCTGCTGCACACGTGTCAAAAAAGGTCCAAACCAAGGAACTTTTAAAAATCATCAGGGAGTCAGCAGCGCCCTGCGGTGTGATGCAGTAGGGTGGCTGCCCTTAAGATGCCCCCTAGAGGACATCCTGCCTTGTTGGAGTTGTGCCTCCTCCTCCTCCTCTCTTCTATCAGGCACCCAAGTAGAGTCAGTGACTTCATCATCCCCTCTCTCCTTGTCACTGGAGCAAACTTGGCACTATGGTGCAGCTGGAGAAACATGACTGCCAGTTTCTTCTCCTTCTTGGGCACCCCCTCTCTCTAGGCTCACGTTACTCCCTTCCTCAACCTGGGAACCAACATCAGAGCCTTCAAATCGCTGCGCATCCTCCAGCAGCATGTACCGACACTGTGGTCGAGTAGTTCAGGGGACTCCTCCGTGCATGATGGTGAGGCTACGGAAGGAGTGACTGTGGACAAGGGGCTAGTGGAATAGGTTGCTTTGGCAGCTGCATAGGAAGGCAAACTACTCTGAGCCTGGGTGACAGAGAATGAGGAGTAGGGATGAGCTGAACACCCCCTTGTTCGGTTCGCACCAGAACCTGCGAACAGACCTAAAGTTCATGTGAAATTTAGAACCCTATTAAAGTTTCATAGTTAGTAAGATTGAATAAAGACACCAGTCCATCCAGTTCAACCTGAGTGAGTGTCTACAATTGTCCCTATCCCTGTACATTGCACACTCACATCGGTCCCTACCCTAAAGGAGCCTACAATCCAAGGTCCCCATTCATATACTAGGGACAATTTCTTTTTGGACAGAAGCCAATTAACTTACCTGCATGTCTTTGGATTGTGGGAGGAAACCGGAGTACCTGGAGGAAACCCACGCAGGCACAGGGAGAACATGCAAACTCCAGGCAGGTAGTGTCATGGTTGGGATTCAAACCAGCGACCCTTCTTACTGCTAGGTGAGAGTGCTAACCACTACACCACTGTGCAGCCCAAAGTCTATGGGACTCGAACGTTCAAAATGTGCTAATTTTAAAGGCTAATATGCAAGTTATTGTCATAAAAAGTGTTTGGGGACCTGGGTCTTGCCCCAGGGGACATGTATCAATGCAAAAAAAAGTTTTAAAGACTGACGTTTTTTCAGGAGCAGTGATTTTAATAATGCTTAAAGTGAAACAATAAAAGTGTAATATTCCTTTAAATTTCGTACCTGGGGTGTGTGTATAGTATGCCTGTAAAGGGGCGCATGTTTCCCATGCTTAGAACTGCACAAAGTGTCATTTTTGAATGAAAAAAGCTATTTAAAATCACTTGCGGCTATAATAAATTGTCGGCTCCCGTAATACAGAGAACAGTCATTGAAAGTCATTGATAAAAAAAAAGCATGGGGTTCCCCCCAAATTCAATTACCAGGTCCTTCAGGTCTGGTATGGATTTTAAGGGGAACTCCACGCCAAAATAAAAAAAAAATGGCGTGGGGATCCCCCTCAAAATCCATACCAGACCCTTATCCGAGCACGCAACCTGGCAGGCCGCAGGAAAAGAGGGGGACGAGAGAGCGCTCCCCCCCTCTGAACCGTACCAGGCCACATGCCCTCAACATTGGGAAGATGCTTTGGGGGTCTGTGACCCCTCAACGCACCATGTCCCCATGTTGATGAGGAGAAGGGTCTCACAACCCTGGCTGGTGGTTGTGGGGATCTGCGAGGCGGGGGGCTTATCAGAATCTGGAACCCCCCTTTAACAAGGGGACCCCCAGATCCCACCCCCCTGTTTTAAATGGTACAGGTGGTGATGTACGGGTGACCCTGCCCCCCTCTGATGTAACGGAAACCTGCGTTACATCAGAGGGGGGCGGGGTCCCCTGTACATCACTGGGGAAACCCAGGCTTCCCCAGTAATGTAAGGGTGACCCGCCCCCTCCGACGCAAGGGAAAAGCTGGGCTTTCCCAGTGATGTACAGGTGACCACGCCCCCTCTGATGTAACCCAGGTTTCCGTTACATCAGAGGGGGGCGGAGTCACCTGTACATCACTGGGGAAACCCAGGCTTCCCCAGTAATGTAAGGGCGACCCGCCCCCTCTGACGCAAGGGAAAAGCTGGGCTTTCCCAGTGATGTACAGGTGACCCCGCCCCCTCTGATGTAACCCAGGTTTCCGTCACATCAGAGGGGGGCGGGCTCACCTGTACGTCACTGGGGAAGCCCAGCTTCCCCCTCGCGTTGCGTCAGAGGGGGGTGGGGTCAGGTGACGAGTGGCCTGGTCCTCCTCTGCTAAGGCGGGATTCCCTCAGTGTCTCCATGGAGGATGCGCTGCACTGGACGTCGGAGAAGAGATCAGCCATTGCTGGAACTCGGAGAAGAGATCCCCCATCGCTGGATGCAAGAGTGGATTACCACCGCTGGAATCTTTTTTAATTTATTTTTATTTTTAATAAAGGACTTTTCCCAACGGTGTCTGTGTGTTTTTTAACAATTTTTTTACACTTTCTTTGTGAAATGGTAACTTTTGTACACCCTTACCATTTCAAACAGGGGGGCTGGGATCTGGGGGTCCCCTTGTTAAAGGGGGCTTCCAGATTCTTACGCCCGCAGACCCCCACAACCACCGGCCAGGGTTGTGGGGATGAGACCCTTCTCCTCATCAACATGGGGACATGGTGCTTTGAGGGGTCACAGACCCCAAAAGCATTCTTCCAATGTTGAGGGCATGTGGCCTGGTACGGTTCAGGAGGGGGGGGGGCGCTCTCTCATCCCCCTCTCTTTTCCTGCGGCCTGCCAGGTTGCGTGCTCAGATAAGGGTCTATTATGGATTTCGAGGGGGACCCCCACACCATTTTTTTTAAATTTGGCATGGAGTTCCCCTTAAAATCCATATCAGACCTGAAGGGTGGGGGAACCCCACGCTTTTTTTTTTTTTTATCAATGACTTTCAATGACTGTTCTCTGTATTAACATGCGCCCCTTTACAGGCATACTATACACACCCCCAGGTACGAAATTTAAAGGAATATTACACTTTTATTGTTTCACTTTAAGCATTATTAAAATCAATGCTCCTGAAAAAACTGCAGTTTTTAAAACTTTTTTTTGCATTGATACATGTCCCCTGGGGCAGGACCCAGGTCCCCAAACACTTTTTATGACAATAACTTGCATATAGGCTTTTAAAATTAGAACTTTAGATTTCTCCCATAGACTTTTACAGGGTGTTCGCGACTTTTCGAATTTGCCGCGAACACCCCAAAATGTTTGCTGTTCGGTGAACAGGCAAACAGGCAATGTTCGAGTCGAACATGAGTTCGACTAAAACTCAAAGCTCATCCCTAATGAGGAGGATGAGGACGGCTTTGTTATCCATTCCCCCAACTCTTCTGCATGTTCTGGCTCAATAACAAGGTCAGCAGCAGAGAAATAGGACAAGCGTGCCCCACGGCCACCTGCAGAGGATGCACCATGTCCATGATGACCACTGTTGACTGTAGACACAGAGCCTGCTTGCCCTCTTTTAGTGACCTGTGAGCATCTGCCTCAACTTGGTGGTCTTCCGGACATGATGTATATTTTGTTTTGCAACACCGCACTACACTGTATTGTACACCACCAAAAAAGTAGTAGCAACTGCACTGTATTGTAATTACAATCTTTGGTCTAATATTTCACAACAGGGCCAGTTCCTGTGCCCACCAAGAGTATTTGTGAGGGGTTACAGTGTTCTGGTACCACCAGCACCTAAGGCCCAATTTTCTTCAGAGTATATAGGGAAGGCCGTATAGTATATATACTTCTGTTCAGAGAATATAGTGTCTGGGGGGGCCCCCACGCCATTTATTTTTAAATTTGGGTGCGGGGTTCCCCTTAATATCCATACCAGACCCAAAGAGCCTGGTAATGGGCGGGGGGGGGGGGGGGCATGCCGTTTTTCTCAATGATTTCTCAATGATTTTTTTTCTATCTTGCTGAGACCCAACAATTCATTACAGCCGCAATCAGTTTTAAATTACTTTTTTTCCTTTAGAAATTTAATTTTGCTGTAGTATTTTTCTAAACATGGGAAAACTGTGCCACTTTACAGGCATACTTTAGACACCCCCCAGGCACAATATTTAAAGAAATTTTTATTGTTTCACTATAAGCATTATTAAAATCACTGCTCCCATAAAAAACTGTTTTTAAACCTTTTTTTGCATTGATACATGTCCCCTGGGGCAAGACCTGGGTCCCCAAACACTTTTTATGGCAATAACTTGCATATAAGCTTTTAAAATGAGCACAATTTAAAATTAGCAAAATTTCACGTTCGTGTCCCATAGACTTTAACGGTGTTCACAAATTCTGCTGCGAACCGAACAGTGTTCGGCTCATCCCTAGGTCAGTGGTCCCAGGCCAGAGGACAAGTGAAGTTAAAAACATATTTATCAGACACTTATAGACTAATGGTCACTTACAGGAAAAATATCATTTCAGTCATATTTATTAACCACTTCAGCCCCGGACCAATTGGCAGCCAAAGGACCAGGCCCCTTTTTGCAATTCAGCACTGCGTCGCTTTAACTAACAATTGCGCGGTCATGCGACGTGGCTCCAAAACAAAATTGGCGTCCTTTTTTTCCCACAAATAGAGCTTTCTTTTGGTGGTATTTGATCGCCCCTGCGGTTTTTATTTTTTGCGCTATAAACAAAAATAGAGCGACAATTTTGAAAAAAATGCAATATTTTTTACTTTTTGCTATAATAAATATCCCCAAAAAATATATAAAAAAACATTTTTTTTCCTCAGTTTAGGCCGATACGTATTCTTCTACATATTTTTGGTAAAAAAAATCGCAATTAGCGATTATTGATTAGTTTGCGCAAAAGTTATAGCGTTTACAAAATAGGGATAGTTTTATAGCATTTTTATTAATATTTTTTTTTTTATTAGTAATGGCGGCGATCAGCGATTTTTATTGTGACTGCGACATTTTGGCGGACACATCGGACATTTTTGACACATTTTTGGGACATTTGTCATTTATACAGAAATCAGTGCTATTTAAATAGCACTGATTCCTATGTAAATGACAGTTGTAGTTAAGGGGTTAACCACAAGGGGGCGGGGAGGAGTCAGTGTGACGTGTTGTGTTGTGTTTACTGTAGGGGGGCGTGGCTGTACGTCTGACGTCATTGATCGGCGTTCCCGATGACAGGGAACCGCCGATCACTGACAGTCAGTGTAGGAAGCGCGGGGAGAGGTTTGTTTACATAGACCTCTCCCCGTTCTTCCGCTCCGTAACCCGATCGCGGGATACCAGCGGCAATCGGGTCCGCTGGTCCCGCGGCCGTGGTCACGGAGCTCCCGACCGGGTCGCGCGCGCGCCGCTGGCGGCGCGCGCGCGCCCCCCGGGCAGGCAAATTAAAGGGGACGTACAGGTACGTCCTTTTGCCTGCCCGTGCCATTCTGTTGACGTATATCTACAGGAGGCGGTCGGGAAGCGGTTAATACACAGAGCATATCCACATCCAGCATCGTTTCCATAAACCTCTGTAAAGAGGTGGGGACAATTGAGAGAAAAACTTATATAATTCTTCACGGTTGTGGACTTGTATACATTTTTATTTTAACTTTGATGTACTACACTATGGTTGGGTTGGCAAACTTAGGAAATTTGAATTAAAAGCTATCTCAATCTTTCTGACCATGTTACATGTTACACCATTATGTAGGGTGTTCTTCTCCCTGCCCATTCCTGTTAAATCTGAATTTAACATGGCTGTGCGTGGCTCATGCCATACAGTTTCATTATTTATTCAGAGAGAGCTGTGAATAAAAAAAACAACAAGTCTCATCTTCCACTGCTGTAGTTCTCAATTGAGTACAAGTGCAGTGACTTCACCCAAATGTCCTTCAGCTCTGCAAGAGCTAGAGCATTACACCCACAACCCACTGATCACTGTTGAAATGCTTTGCAGGCTCAAATGCAAAAAAATAAAAAAATAAATGCAGATTTTTGCTTTCTGCAAATAGGCACATTTATTTATTTTTTGCAAAAGGTAGAATTCTCTTTAATACCAAGGCATATCTTGGCTAATAGGAAAATTGTGACTGGGTTTGTGAATAACAATAAACTAAACATAACTATAACAACAAAACTATTTTCAGTTCCAGTTGACATTGCCTTTATGGTTCAAGTAAAATCTGACAGGCGCATGAAGCAAAGGGATTTGGACATTGTGGGACCTGTGATCAGCTGTCTGTATTTGGCACATTTGAGATGCTTTAAAATAAGCTTTATGGGGACTTTGTTGGATATAAAATATTAAAGTAAGTGGCTAGAAATATACAGATTTTATTTTAGAAAATCAATAAATGTAGAGGTATAAATATGGATGTACAAGATACAAAAATTCAATAATTTAAGTAGGATGACATCCTGATTTCAATATTCTTTGTCCAGGTCATGTGAAGCTTGATAGGAGTAGACTAAAAGGTTTGAGAAGTGCTAAAATAAGTTGTGCATGATATTGCTGCTGCTCATGGAAGAGGCTAGTGAATGTAAAGCCTTTTTATGGAATCCCAACTTCAAATTCAAGTTTTTGGATAGAATGGAGAAGGGTTAGAACCTCTGTCAAGTTTTGGAAGTTAACTGTTTTTCCTGTGTAGATATTTTTACTAATTACTAACTGTTTTGTTTGACACTCTATCCAAAATTAAAAAATAAACTTTAGCTTTAGCAGCAACAGCAACAGTACTTAATAGAAGGCCCCATTCACGAGAGGCTGATTCACCTTGGTGGTTCTATTTGCTTTCTATGGCTCACTCTTTAATCACTCTTGTATCACTTTGGATTGAAAGTTTCCATGGTTTAGTACCAACTTTCCAACTTCAACTATTTCTGTAATTTTTACCTGCACTTGCTTGGATTTCACTGACACCTCTTATAATAATAATATTAATAATAATAATAATAATAATAATAATAACAATATCTGCCCTTTACCAAGTACATGACACTTTACACACTATATAAATTATATTATTATCACAGCAGTCCTTGTTTGGTTTCAGCACTCATGGTTACCCATGATTATTTTTCACTTCTTGGAAATTTACCCTCCTTGGATGGTGTCCTTGCCAGGCCTGGGGCCACCCCATGCTACCTCAGCTTCCAGTGGGGATGCCCTAAGGGGTTCTTTGATCCTTAGTGCCACACTCTAAGTATTTTACTTTTCATTATCATCCCTTTTCCTTGGCAGGGTCAGACCTTATAGATATTTCTACTATCATATATTACATATCTCAAGTCACATGCATGCTTCTGAAGATCAGATCAATTCATAAAATGCATAGAGCTGTTAAATGCTGTGTTTAAACCTACCATGTGTTCTATTAGATACTCTCCATATGTGTATTATGTGATATTAACTGTTTACTTTTATGTGATAATTTGTTTTTATTACATGTATTACATGTATATTGGTGTGTGTGTATATATATATATGTACTGTATTGGAGATTTTATTATGCATCATGACTAGGGTTGAGCGAACCTGAACTGTAAAGTTCGGGTTTGTACCTGACTTTTGGGTCCCGGACCCGAACCCGAACAATTTACTGTATGTTCGGGTTCGAGTTCGAGTTCGGTGTTCAGCAATGTAATGGCGCTTTTTAAAAAGCCACAGGGCAGCCAATCAACATTTGTTTAACTTGTGTGCCCTTAGAAGCCATCACAGCCATGCCTACTAATGGCATGGCTGTGATTGGCCAGTGCAGCATGTGACCCAGCCTCTATATAAGCTAGAGGCACATAGCACAGCCCGTCACTCTGCTTTAGATAGTGTAGGGAAAGGTTGCTGCCGCTGCTTTGAGGGAGAGAATTAGATAGGAGTCCTGATTCAGAAATCTAATTACTCAGCGATCTACCTTGATTTTCTTGTGTGAGTGCAGTGCACAATCTTTTTACACTGCCCTGAGCTCAGTGCCAGAGAAAAGATAACTTTTATCTGTCTGTTAGTTAGGTTGGCGTCGGCAGGCATTTTATGCAAGCTCAGTGCACCAGCACTGCATATGTTACTGTGAGATACACCCTTTAGATACTGTTGCTCTATTCTGCTATTCTAAAAACACCCATTTAGGGCAAAAAAAATATTTTACAGTGTTTCCTGCATATCTTTACATGTGAGATACACACTTTAGATACTGTTCTTCGATTCTGCTATTCAAAAAAAATAAAATAATTTAGGACAAAAGAAATGTTTTTGGTGCGTTTTCTGCATATCTGTACGTGTGAGATTCACAATTTAGATACAGTTGCTCTATTCTGCTATTCTAAAAATACCCATTTTAGGGCAGATAAAAATATTTCACAGTGTTTCCTGCATATCAGTACGTGTGAGATACACACTTTAGATACTGTTGCTCTATTTTGCTATTCAAAAAACACATTTGGGTGAAAAATCTTAAATTGCGGCCTAGTCTGTATCTGTACGTGTGAGATGCACCCTTTAGATACCTTTTGTTGTTCTATTCTGCTATTCAAAAAACACCCATTTAGGGCAAGATCTTACATTTGAGAAATATGAGAAGAACGTCAAAGAAGGGACGTGGCCCCGGTCGTGGTGCTGCTGGTGGAGCTCCTGTTGCAGGGAGAGGACGTGGTCGATCTGTGCCAGCTACACACACAAGTGAAAAACCTTCCTCAGGTGCGAGTAGGCGGAAGAGCCTGCAGCGGTATTTAGTTGGGCCTAATGCGGCTCTACGAATGTTGAGGCCAGGACAAGTACAGGCAATAGTAGATTGTGTTGCCGACAGTGCCTCCAGTTCCTTCACATTGTCTCCCACCCAGTCTCCTGCTGAAAGATCAGAGTTGGCACCTGCAGCCGATGTCCATCAGTCTTTCACCTCGCCCCCTTGCAAATCAGCCAAGCAGTCTGAGCCCCAAATCATGCAGCAGTCTCTTATGCTTATTGATGACTCTGTTAGCAGGGTTTCCCAGGGCCATCCACCTAGCCCTGCCCCAGAAGTGGAAGAGATTGTGTGCACTGATGCCCATCCACTTATGTTTCAAGATGAGTACATGGGAGGACCATTGCAGCACGTCTCGGATGATGACGAAACACAGGTGCCAACTGCTGCTGCTTTCGCAATTGTGCAGACCGACAAGGAGGGCAGGGGTGAAGACTGGGTGGAAGATGATGTGGAGGACGATGAGGTCCTCGACCCCACATGGAATCAACGTCATGCAGATGACCTGTGTAGTTCGGAGGAAGAGGCGGTGGTCGCACAGAGCAACCAGCACAGCAGAAGAGGGAACGGGGTGCAAAAGCGGAGTGTCCGTCCCCTAGACAGTATGCCTGCTACTGCCCAACGCAGCAAGGGACTGAGCACACCAAAGCCAGGTCCAAGGTGTTCCCTAGCGTGGCAGTTCTTCAGACAATGTGCTGATGACAAGACACGAGTGGTTTGCACGCTGTGCAATCAGAGCCTGAAGCAAGGCATAAGCATTCTCAACCTGAGCACAACCTGCAATACCAGGCATCTAAGTGCAAAGCACGAGCTGCAGTGGAGTAGACACCTCAAAAACCAAGAAAGGTCTCTGGCTCCTCCTGCTTCCTCTTCTGCTGCAGTCTCGACCCCACAAACAGAGGATCTGCCAGCGTGGAGATGCAGAGTTTTAAAAGCCTGATGGCATTGGCTGTCCCACAGTACGTCGTGCCCAGCCGCCACTACTTTTCCAGGTGAGCCATTCCTTCCCTGCACAACCAAGTGAGGGACAAAATCAGGTGTGCACTGCGCAACGCTATCTGTGGCAAGGTCCACCTAACTACAGATGCGTGGACCAGTATAATGAATAGCAGTTTGGGGCATGTCCTTCCACCACCGAGGATTGCAGGGTACTTCAGTTTGCCTCCTGTTGCTAACTCCTCCTACTCCGCTTCCTCATCCTCTACCGCCTCCTTATCCGGTCAGCGTAACACCTTCACCACCAACTTCAGCACAGCCACGGGTAAACGACAGCAGGCAGTTTTAAAACTTTCCTGTTTGGGGGAAAATCCCCACACCGCGCAGGAGTTGTGGAGGGACATGGAACAACAGACCGATGAGTGGTTGGTGGCAGTGAGCCTCAAGCCCGGCCTGGTGGTGTGCGATAATGGGCGAAATCTCGTAGCAGCTCTGGGCCTAGCCGGTTTGACGCACATCCCTTGCCTGGTGCATGTGCTGAACTTGGTGGTCCAGAGGTTCCTTAAAAATTACTCCGATATGCCAGAGCTGCTGCAGAAAGTGAGGGCCGTCCTTCGACGTTCTCACCCTGCTGCTGCTCGCCTGTCAGCGCTGCAGCGTAACTTTGGCCTTCCCGCTCACCGCCTCATATGTAACGTGCCCACAAGGTGAAACTCCACCTTGCACATGCTGGCCAGACTGTGCGAGCAGCAGCAGGCAATAGTGGAGTTTCAGCTGCAGCACGCGTGAGTCGCTTTGCGGAACAGGAGGCAGCATTTCACCAACATGGTGGAGCAGTATGTGTGCACACGCCTACACGTACTGAATGACGAGCCTGCCCCCTTCAACTTCTGGATCTCCAAATTGGGCACATGGCCTGAGCTTGCCCTTTACGCCTTGGAGGTGCTGGTCTGCCTTGCAGCCAGGGTATTATCTGAACGTGTATTTAGCATGGCAGGGGGCGTTATCACAGACAAGCGCAGCCACCTGTCCAGAGCCAATGTGGACAAGCTCACATTCATTAAAATGAACCAGGCATGGATCCCACAGGACTTGTCCGTACCTTGTGCAGAATAGACATGTATACAGGTGTTCTGACAAAAACTGTCCGGCCATCGGATAGTGTCCGCCCCGTACTGCGCAGGCGCATCGCTTGCGTAGTGCGAAGGACAAGGAGATTCTGAAAATATCCGAAGATGAACGGCGCCTGCGCCGTGAGTGCAGGTTCAAGCCCCATCATCCAAGTGGACATACGGTAGCACATAGTAACAGGCCCCCTCGCGGGCTCGCTTCGCTCACCACGCTTTGTGCACGGCCTCGCTTAGCTCGGCTTGAACCTCGGATGGTGGGGCTTGAACCTGGACTCACGGCGCAGGCGCCGTTCGTCTTCGGAGATTTTCGTCTTCGGAGATTTTCAGGATCCCCTTGTCCTCCCAGTACAGGGCGGACACTATCCGACGGGGGACAGAATTTGACACATCACCGGCCTTACCAAGCCATTGTTGTATTTTTTGATCTTTCTCACTCTTTTGAGGTGTACCCTAATTTTCTTGTCCTTAGCTTAGTTTCCTTGTCCTCCTTCACCGCTGCTTCCACCTACACCGCCACATCCACCGCCAACTCAACCTCCTACTCCATATGGACCTTGTGCTCCTAGGTCAAGATTATTATTTTTTTTTTTATTTATTTTTTTACCAAAAATATGTAGCAGACTACATATTGCCCTAACTTTATGATGAAATTAGATTTTTAAAAACATTTTATTGGATAGGTTTTTTTTTTTTTTTTCAAAAGATTTTATTAAAGTTTTATAAACATTACAAGTAACATCAGCAGAAAAGTAAATTCTGAACGACAAAGCATTAATAAACAAAATGATAATGACAACAAGGATAATGCATTGGTTTGACAAGAACAGCTTCAAGATGTGACGGTGTGTAACAGGAAGATAAAGAGTATACCTACAGTTATGGCAAACATAGCACAGGTTGCATGGTGTGAGATAGGTATTCTCAAGGGTGAAAAAAGGTGTCTATCCATCGGAAAATCACGTAGTCCATAGCACAAGGTGAAAAGCTTGTATGAGAGGGTGTGTTAACTAAGGAAGAATGAGCGTTTAGGGAGCGGCAAGGGTCGTCACCTTCCCATTCACCCCAGGTGGGGACTTGCTGTGAACGGGAAAGGATATTCAAGTCAATGATGAGAACAGTGATGGGGCATGTACCCAGTAGCGAATGAGTGAGCCACATCCTTAGTACACACGAACAACAAGTCATTAGACATCCATCGTCAAGAAAGAAAAAGGGGATAGGACAGATGACATGTGTGAGAGCAAGGCAGAGAGGACTTTAAGTATCAGCAGGAATGTGGGTATGCAATAATATACACCTGACAGTGAACAAGAAGTACTCAAGAAGGGGGGTAGTGGGAGTAGTCAGTGGGGGTCGAGGTGTTGTCCTGAAGTGTTTCCAACAAGCCCAAGTCTGTTCATGGCAGGTGGTTGCATCTATGGCCTGGTGTATGAGGCTTTCCATTTCCTCTACTTTGTTGACTCTACGGGTCCATTCTTCGATTGTGGGAGGTGTGGGACTCTTCCAATGGACCGCGATGCATTGATTAGCAGCATTGACCAAGTGTATTGTAAGGGAGTTTTTGTAAGTACGAACGGAGGAGGGAGTGTGGTGCAAGAGGAATCGAGCAGGAGTGAGTTGAATATCGTAGGTGGTGATACGGTGAATGAGGAATTGTATTTCTTTCCAGAAAGGTTGGATTTGTGGGCAGTCCCACCAAATGTGAAGAAGGGAACCTGGAGCAGCATTGCATCTCCAACACAGTGGCGGGATGCTTGGGTGGAATTTGTGAATGAGCTCGGGTGTCCTGTACCATTTGGAAAATATTTTGTAACGATTCTCCTGGACAGATACATTGAGAGAACCTTTGTGCATATGTGTATAAATTATTTCCCAATCCGGGGCCGTCAGGTCTATGTTGAGCTCTGATTCCCAGTGTCTAACCAAAGTGTCCGATTTGACATTGTGGGTAGAGAAGAGAAGTGTGTAAGTCGTAGTGATGACATGTTTCTGGGGATTCCGCTGGAGACAAAGGGTTTCAAATGGCGTGTAATCGAGGTGCCAGGGTACAGCGGGTTTACAAGTTAGGAAGAAGTGTCTGAGTTGCACGAATTTAAAAAATGAGATATGGTAATCAGAGAACACCATAGACATAGACTGGTGCGAAGAAATTTCCCCATTTGTGAAGAAGTTCTTTGCCCTTGGACCTAGAGTGGACATTGTATGTGACGAGTCTCGTGGAGGGAGACCTGCAGGGAACTCAGGATTGTTAGACAACGGGGTCATGGGTCCCGGGGCATTCAAGATTTTGGAGTGAGTGTTCGCTAGACGGGAGCATAGCAACATGGCTCCAATCAATGGGTGGAGGAACACCTGTTTGGGCGTGTGGGAAGGGTGTAACCATGGGAAGTGCGTCAGAGGAGTGGAAGTAAATGATTGTTCAATTTGAATCCAGTCTTTGCAGGAACTATGTAGGTGCCAGTCAACTATTCTGGCCATATGGCATGCCCATTGGTATTTTTGTATGTCCGGCAGGCCCACGCCACCCTTCAGTTTGGGGAGCGTTAGTCTGTCCCAACTAATTCTCGGAGATTTATTAGCCCATATAAAGGATCTGCACATGCTTTTGAAGGAAGTGTGAAAGGACAGCGGGAGCCTAATTGGGATAGTTTGTAAAAGGCACATTTTTATTAAGTAATTTTTAACGAAGATATTTTTAAGATACAAGATCAATCTATATGACACAGTCTATATATGCGAAACTTGTTCACGGAGACGAGTGATCATACTTAATAGTCACATTTATTGGTTGACAGAAAACAAATATTTACATGAAATTAAAATACAGATTGCATTATTCTAACATTTGACAATTAATGGAAATACCCTCAAAATGGGCGTAGTACCTTGGACACAATATCACCATGATAAACTTCTTCAGTAGAATCAATAACCTTATACTTGACAATTTAACATAATGTCTGTATTTCACACACCCAGCCGTTACTATGCTGCAGGTAAGTAACGTTGAACAATGCGAAATACTTTAGACAATTGTTTGTCAATAAAATTTGGTAACTATGCAAAAAGTAAAAAATTGAATATTGGAGAAAAAATCTAAAAGGCGGTTATTGATTCTGGAGAATGATTCATCAATAATTAAGAGAACATACCAGATAAAATCAACATGTTATATTTACCCATTCCAAAATGGCTATTAGTCTGGCTTTAGGATGGCTACCGGGTTCAGGAATCTCCTTGGAGTTTAAAGTATATTTCCAGGCATGGCTGTCAGTCTATCTGGGAAGATGTTTCTCTCCCAGTGTCCCTTCCCCAGGGTGGGTCCCTGAGCTCTCAGGTTGCATCCCCTGAGCTGTCCTCTTTTTTTTCTCTTCACTATCTCTCTTGCTTCTTAAATACCCTCTCACACAATAAGATTATAAAACTTGTAATATGTTCAGCCCAAAAGGTATGTGTCTCTTTCCTATTGGCCTAAATGTTTTTAATGTAATTGCACCTTCAACCACCATATACTGGATATTGTACCTTAGTGAAAATATCTATATCTTTAGTATTTGGGAATTCAACTAACCCCATACTATCAAATCGCCTAGCATAATTATTGATCAATCACTTGCATTAAATGGTGATATATATGCATATCATTGTATATCTGTGAAAGGACAGCGGGAGCTTAATTGGGATAGTTTGTAAAAGGTAAAGGAGCCTGGGTTACACGTTCATTTTTAGAACAGCGATCTATCCGAACCATGAGAATGTGCCTTTGTGCCATCGTAGAAGATCAGTGTGGATGGTGGTTAGGATGGGGAGGAAGTTGAGAGCATAAAAGTCGGCGAGATTAGTGGGTATCCGGATGCCCAAATATGTGATGGCTGTGGGTTCCCAGAGGAAGGGGAAGGTGGCTTTACATTGTTGTGCTTTTTTAAGGAAAGTTTCCCGCACATTTTTATTAAGTAATTTTTAACGAAGATATTTTTAAGATACAAGATCAATCTATACGACACAGTCTATATATGCGAAACTTGTTCACGGAGACGAGTGATCATACTTAATAGTCACATTTATTGGTTGACAGAAAACAAATATTTACATGAAATTAAAATACAGATTGCATTATTCTAACATTTGACAATTAATGGAAATACCCTCAAAATGGGCGTAGTACCTTGGACACAATATCACCAAATTGAATATTGGAGAAAAAATCTAAAAGGCGGTTATTGATTCTGGAGAATGATTACCAATATTAGAATATTCAATTCATCAATAATTAAGAGAACATACCAGATAAAATCAACATGTTATATTTACCCATTCCAAAATGGCTATTAGTCTGGCTTTAGGATGGCTACCGGGTTCAGGAATCTCCTTGGAGTTTAAAGTATATTTCCAGGCATGGCTGTCAGTCTATCTGGGAAGATGTTTCTCTCCCAGTGTCCCTTCCCCAGGGTGGGTCCCTGAGCTCTCAGGTTGCATCCCCTGAGCTGTCCTCCCTTTTCTCTCTTCACTATCTCTCTTGCTTCTTAAATACCCTCTCACACAATAAGATTATAAAACTTTTAATATGTTCAGCCCAAAAGGTATGTGTCTCTTTCCTATTGGCCTAAATGTTTTTAATGTAATTGCACCTTCAACCACCAGGGGTCTCACATGTGTTTTTGGGGCTGCTCTGTAAAGTAATATATTTTATTTTATACTGGATATTGTACCTTAGTGAAAATATCTATATCTTTAGTATTTGGGAATTCAACTAACCCCATACTATCAAATCGCCTAGCATAATTATTGATCAATCACTTGCATTAAATGGTGATATATATGCATATCATTGTATATCTGCAAAAATGTAGTCCATTTGAAAAGGACACAAGTTATATATACATAATGTCTGTATTTCACACACCCAGCCGTTACTATGCTGCAGGTAAGTAACGTTGAACAATGCGAAATACTTTAGACAATTGTTTGTCAATAAAATTTGGTAACTATGCAAAAAGTAAAAAATTGAATATTGGAGAAAAAAATCTAAAAGGCGGTTATTGATTCTGGAGAATATCTGCAAAAATTTAGTCCATTTGAAAAGGACACAAGTTATATATATATATATATATATATATATATATATATATATATATATATATATATATATATATATATATATATATTAATCAACATCACATACAGTTTTTATCTATCTGGATACCTGTATAATTTGGGTATCCAATCAATATTTGTTTATCTAGCATAGTTAAATTATAATATATTCATAGCATAATCATATATTTGTCTCAATACTAATTTGTTCCTAAAACAATTCTATTAATAATCACCCTTTATTTATTATGTTTTCTTTATAACCGATTTCATCAATTCATCAGATACTAAAATTATATTTTCTTTTGTAACCTACACATATTACATAGAGTTTGAATGATTTATATCAACCGTTTTTAAAATATCTCTGACTGCACATATTTCAAGTCTTTTTCCTTACAATGTCTCAAATGACTTTAAACATTCGGGTGAACAATCTCATGTTTATTCTCATTATTTGTCCTGTTGAAAGAAGCCATCACATTCTATCCTAGTCATTGTCTTATGAGAAGCATGGACAATACCGAATCATTGGTTTTATTTATCTCTCACTTTCTGAGCCCACATTGACACAATCAGTTTATTTGCTCAACCTTCCCTTGAACCAAGGAACTTGTAGTTGTATTTACTATCACACATATAGGAACTTATTTCCTTTGTTTTCGAAATTGTCTCATTGTCCTGCAGTTTCTGTCTAAATACAGGCTTGTAAACTTTATATATTTGAGACTTGTAAAATAGGCAACCAGTTCATCTGCTTTTCAAGAGCAAAAGTTAATTTCTATTTTTTTTTGTTAGGCCTACTGAATCTCCCATCTCTGCCAGCGAATATTAGATATATTTCTTCATAAATTCACAACAACATTGAGCGACAACAGTTGACGGAAGTGCGTGTGACTTCTTAAAATTAATCAGGAGGTTAGACAGGTCTTTAAAGAGGGAAAATTCATTAAGGGGGTTTAGGATAGTGATTAACGGATTGGACAGGAATATGCTGCCACTTTGTACGTTCTGTGGTGAATTGTGATCCCTACGATATCCGGGTTTTCTCTAAGTTTGCGGAGAAAAGGTTCCAATGTGATCAGGAATAACAGAGAGGATAGAGGGCATCCCTGACGGTTGCCGTTAGAGACAGAAAAGGCGTTCGACAGGTGACCATTCACTCTGACTTTTGCAGTAGGGGTCGAGTACAGGGCCATGATCATAGTGAGTAGGGATTGTGGTATGCCTACCACATGAAGCGCTGCTTCCATGAAGTCCCAAGCCACCCTGTCGAATGCCTTTTCTGCATCCAGGGATAAGAAAAAACTTTTGGTTGAGGTCGTGGTCATCCAATGATGTATGTTTATAGCTTTTATTGTGTTGTCTCTGGCTTCTCTGCCAGAGACAAACCCCACTTGATCTAGACTAATCAGTTTGGGTAGAAGGGGTTGTAAGCGATTTGCTAAGACCTTGGCGTATAACTTGATATCAACATTGAGCAATGATATGGGTCTATAGTTTGAAACAATCATGGCGTCTTTGTTCGGTTTCGGTATGAGGGTAATGTGGGCCTCTAGGAGGTCTCTGGTGGTCGCAGCATTGGATGAAAAATTATTAAATGCGTTAACGAAATGGGGCAGTAGAGTGTCAGAAAAATATTTAAAATAACAGGTGGTAAGACCATCCGGGCCTGGGCATTTCCCAGATTTTAGTTGTTTAAGAGTAAGTAAAGTTTCTTCTACGGAAAGCGGGGAATCAAGACCAGCAGTGTCTTCAGTCGGGAGGGGGTCCGGGGAGTATTGTCATAGAAATAATTGTATTAGGTCTGTCCTGTCTGTCTGCTGGGATATAGTCTGGGTTTAGGGTAAGTTGTACAGCTCGGAGAAGTATTGCACAAATTGGTGGGCAATATCCTCAGTCTTGGTAATGTTAGTACCCGTAGGGGTTTTAAGCATGTGAATAGTGTGAGCTGCTTTTTTGGTCTGCAAAGCCCTGGCAAGCATCTTCCCTGATTTGTTGCAGAACTCATAAAAAACCTTTTGTGTTAATGCATATTTCCGTCTTAGTGATTTATGTAATACCTCCAAGAGTTCTTCTCTGGCTTGGATCAATTCAGTCAGGGTGTTTGCCGCTGGCGAAGCTTTGTGTGTCTTTTCTAATACGCGTATGCGTTGAGTCAGACATTCAATATTAGTTTCCGACGTTTAGCACGTGCTGTGGCCATTGAGATAAAGTGCCCCCTCAGAACACATTTATGTGTGGCCCACAACGTTGCTGGGTCCACGTCGGCCATCGCGTTGTCGCCAAAGTAGCGAGAAAGGTGGGTTGAAATTTGGCGAATCGTTTCCGAGTCAGAGAGTAGGGAGTTGTCGAGTTGCCATACATGCGAATTGGTCGTTTTAGGGGCCAGCGAGAGGAGTATAGTGATCGGGTTATGATCGGACAGTATCATGGGCTCAATAGTGGCCTTAGTGAGATGGGAAAGATCATTTTGTGAGATAAAAAAATAATCCAGTCTGGAATGTTTATTGTGGGGCGCGGAGATGAAGGTAAAGTCCTTGTCATTTGTGTGAAGGGTACGCCATGTGTCGTGTAATAGAAGATCATGTAATTCCAACTTGATAGCTTTAAGAGCTTTGTAGGTCAGTGTGGAGGTACCATTGGAGGAGTCAAGGGTGGGGTTTAAGGCCACATTAAAGTCACCACCCACAATAAGGGTGCCAGCCTGAAACAATGTCAACAACCTGAGGGTGTTCCGAAAAAAGGTCACTTGCTGAGAGTTTGGTGCATAAATATTAGCAATAGTGATGGGCTTGTTTTGTGCCTTTGAGAAATAGGAATCTCCCTTGTGTATCTACAGTGGTGTGAAAAAGTGTTTGCCCCCTTCCTCATTTCCTGTTCCTTTGCATGTTTGTCACACTTAAGTGTTTCGGAACATCAAACCAATTTAAACAATAGTCAAGGACAACACAAGTAAACACAAAATGCAATTTGTAAATGAAGGTGTTTATTATTAAAGGTGAAAAAAAATCCAAACCATCATGGCCCTGTGTGAAAAAGTGATTGCCCCCCTTGTTAAAACATACTATAACTGTGGTTGTCCACACCTGAGTTCAATTTCTCTAGCCACACCCAGGCCTGATTATTGCCACACCTGTTCACAATCAAGGCATCACTTAAATAGGAGCTGCTTGACACAGTAAGGTCCACCAGAAGATCCTTAAAAGCTACACATCATGCCGAGACCCAAAGAAATTCAGGAACAATTGAGAAAGAAAGTAATTGAGATCTATCAGTCTGGAAAGGGTTATAAAGCCATTTCCAAAGCTTTGGGAATCCAGCGAACCACAGTGAGAGCCATTATCCACAAATGGCGAAGACATGGAACAGTGGTGAACCTTCCCAGGAGTGTCCGGCCGCCCAAAATTACCCCAAGAGCGCAGCGACGACTCATCCAAGAGGTCACAAAAGACCCCACAACAACGTCCAAGGAACTGCAGGCCTCACTTGCCTCAGTTAAGGTCAGCGTTCATGCCTCCACCATCAGGAAAAGACTGGGCAAAAATGGCCTGCATGGCAGAGTTCCAAGGAGAAAACCACTGCTGAGCAAAAAGAACATCAAAGCTCGTCTCAATTTCTCCACAACACATCTTGATGATCCCCAAGACTTTTGGGACAACATTCTGTGGACCAATGAGACAAAAGTGGAACTCTTTGGAAGGTGTGTGTCCAAGTATATCTGGCGTAGAAGGAACACTGCATTTCAGAAAAAGAACATTATACCAACAGTAAAATATGGTGGTGGTAGTGTGATGGTCTGGGGCTGTTTTGCTGCTTCAGGACCTGGAAGACTTGCCGTGATAAAAGGAACTATGAATTCTGCTGTCTACCAAGAGATCCTGAAGGAGAATGTCCGACCATCTGTTCGTGTACTCAAGCTGAAACGAACTTGGGTTCTGCAGCAGGACAATGATCCTAAACACACCAGCAAGTCCACCACCGAATGGCTGAAGAAAAACAAAATGAAGACTTTGGAGTGGCCTAGCCAAAGTCCTGACCTGAATCCTATTGAGATGTTGTGGTATGACCTTAAAAAGGCCGTTCATGCTCGAAAACCCTCTAATGTAACTGAATTAGGACAATTCTGCAAAGATGAGTGGGCCAAAATTCCTCCAGGACGCTGTAAAAGCCTCATTGCACGTTATCGCAAACGCTTGGTTGCTGTTGCTAAGGGTGGCCCAACCAGTTATTAGTTTAGGGGGCAATCACTTTTTCACACAGGGCCATGATGGTTTGGAATTTTTTTCACCTTTAATAATAAACACCTTCATTTACAAATTGCATTTTGTGTTTATTGTGTTGTCCTTGACTATTGTTTAAATTGGTTTGATGTTCCGAAACACTTAAGTGTGACAAACATGCAAAGGAACAGGAAATGAGGAAGGGGGCAAACACTTTTTCACACCACTGTATTTGAGTTGTTATGTCCTGAATTGGGCAGTGTTTGGAGATTAATATAGACACCCCTTTGGATTTGGGGACATCATTAGATGCGTGAAAAGCTAGAGGAAAGTGTTTGTTTTGTAGTTTTGGAATGCTATCAGACCTGAAGTGAGTTTCCTGCACCAGTGCTATGTGTGCTTTAGATTTGTGCAAAGTGGAGAGCAGGAGAGAATGCTTTTCAGGCGTGTTGAGACCCTGTATATTCACGGAGTATAGCTTGAGCTATTTGTGGGGCTGCGAGTGCAAAGGTGGGGTGGGGACCGAGGTCACGTCTTCTGCCATCTGGCACTGCTTATAAGAGAAATAAGCCGGGTAGATGTCAGAAGGGTGTAGGATGTACGCAAAGTAATAAGTCGTATGTGGTTAGAGAGTAGTATAAACCACTCAGAAAAAACGAGGAGGAGGGGGAAGTTATATTCCCACAAACCTCTATATGAAAAAAGAGTCAGTGATGTTCAGGGTGACAGGGGTGAGTCCGCGCGTAGCGACGCAAACGCACCACCGGACACCACTGTGTGGGGGTTGGAACCAACTAGGTTGAGATGTGTGTGTAAGCGACAAAAATATGGTGATATCTCCCTGAAGCCCGACCTTGGCATGTGAATGTGGAGGATAAAAATTGTACTTAGGACTGGGGGGTGAAGCAAGATGATAATGAACTCATAGTGTTGGCGAATGGTGATGCGAGTGGGGGAGGAGCAAATATGCGGACATACGGCGTCCGGCAGGTGAACATGTGTAGCAGAAGTACTGTCGGCTGGAATAGTCTGGAATATATTGTTGATATTCTAAGTGTGTGAAACCCGATGGGGTTCCCACAAATAGAATATGGCAATGACAGGTGGGGAGCAGTACAAAGATCAAAAACCTAGCCTAGCATTGTCCTAAGATCACAAGTGATTTGTAACAACATCATCCTGACAAATATATTTATATACTGCTAGTACCTGCAGTGGCAGCAGCATCAGTAACTGTAATTAAGCACATACATGGAACAATAGTCCAACAAACCTGCAAGGTAAATATAAGCATTCCGCCACTGTCCTGTGGTGTGGACGGAGCGAGTAAGTGTCACGAGAAAAGAGGGGACGTCCATGGGACGAGGACCATAGTGGGCATAGCGGGTGGGTATCAGAGAGCAGAAGGTACCCGAGGGAAGTGTATGGGGAAGTCCGTTGATTCGACGGGGGAAGCTCCAGTTATGCCGGTGCTTGCATCCATGTCCGTAGTCACGCAGCTGAGAGGAGCGCGTCTTGGGACGCCGGAGAGTGCTGACTGAAGGGGGCGGATACAGAACCGCAAGGCTCTCTCGGGATTGTAGGCATAGGCGGTTTGGCGCCAAACAGTTCCACGATGTCACACAATACTGAGAGTTGTGTGAAATGATAAGGGGTCCCGCAACAAGTAGAAGCAGTCAAAATCATAACGAGTAAAAGGAAAACTTATGAAATGATAAACGTGTCCATGAAAACGGCAACCAGTGAACAAAGTTACAACTGTAGTGTGATCTCACTATGCCGAGGGAGGCATGAGCAGGGGGATCACATTTTGGGAGCTGGAGGTCAGCGGTCCCTTCTGGCTCTCCTCGAGTTGGGGGGGGGGGGAGAGTGAAAGGGCTACGGTTGTAGCGTGTATCCCGGGTTCCAGAGACAGTGGCGTGGGCCTAAGGCGATCTATGTCTTCTGAATCTGGTATCCTGTGTTTCCATTGATTCAGCTGGTGGTATGTCTCTCCTAACTGCGGAGCGGCGAAAGTCCGCAAACCAGTCAGACACCTCAGTCAGCGGGATGTTCAGGATATGACAGAACTGCGGAAGGTCTTTGGGTACTTTCAGGAGTGCTGTGCGGCCTTGTGTGGTGGCTGCTAGGCAAAATGGGAATTTCCATTTGTAGGCAATTCCTCCAAGTGCGGAGGACATCTAGCAATGGTCTCAAGTCCCTGCGATGTTGTAGCGTGATGCCGGAGAGGTCTTGGTAAATCTGCACAGGGTGGCCAGCATGAGCGATCTGTTGTTTCCCTCTGGCCTGTTTAAGAATGTCCTCCTTGAGCCTGAAATCTGGCAAGCAACATACCACATCCCGCGGAGGATCCACATCCTTTCCTCTGGGCCGCAGGGCGCGGTGGATCCTGTCCATAGAGATGGGGGTTTGGGGAGGCCTATCCAGCAAGTCGTGGAACAGGGCCGTTACAGCAGGCATTAGTTGAGTGCCCTCAATGGCCTCTGGAAGACCTCTCACCCTCAAGTTGTGGCCTCTGCCCCTGTTGTCGAGGTCTTCCAGGTGCCTCTGCATGTCCCTCAGTTGGAGGGTATGGGTGTCGACATGATGGGTCATTTTTTTCAGCTGGGAATGTTGACAGTCCACTGTCTCCTTGACCGTTAGTACCCTGTCATTAAGGGCGCGGATGTCCAGGCGAAGCTCCGATATGGAGGCCGACAGGGTATCCATAATATCAGCAGCAATGGTCTGGAGATCATGTATGTTGAGGTGGGGTTGTGAAGGTGGCAGGGTGTCATCCAGACCCACATTGTCAGTGGACAAGGGTGGCAGGGTAGTAGGTCGCGTGCCGACAGGCACGGGAGCTGAGGCCTGTGAGACCCCGTGAGGAACAGGCGCCATGTTTCCCCTATTTGAGCAGAACATGTCTGGGATATTGTTGGCTAAACCCCCGGGATTCCTATGGGGGGAGCGGGAGTGGGAAGCCGATGAGTTCCGCGAAGCAGTCCCCATAAGTACTGGAGGTTTGCAGGCGAAATTACCTCAGTTAGTCAGGTAAAAGGTCGTGTGGCAGCGGAAGCTCTGGAACTAACCGTCCATCTTCAAGCTAGGTCAGGCCACGCCCCCCAAAATTATTATTTTTTATTTTTTTAATTTCAAAGTATTTTATTTTGTATCACAAGAATAATAAATTTGAAAGTGACATTCAGAATATCGATTCAGTCAAAACATAGAAAGGTTACAGGCAGCGCAACAAGATGAATCGAGTGTAAAGTGGAGAGCCACCCTAAAAAAAACTGCATAAAAATGTTACTAAAAATTTGGAAGGAAAAAAAATATATATATATTTTTTTTAAACTTACCAGAAATGACTGTTGCTAGGCAGATCGTCCTAATCTGCCTCTTCCTCTTCTGCGGTGTTCTTCAGTCTTCTGCTCCTCGCGTCGTCTTCTAGTGAATGGGGCGCAGTGTATTATGGGAACTGTGTGTGTCCCACAACACAGCGCGCCCCATTCACAAATCGCTGCGTGACTCGCGCATGCGCAGTAGGAAACGGGCAGTGAAGCCGCAAGGCTCCACTGCCTGTTTCCCTTAGTTGGAATGGCGGCGCCGGGAACCGAGAGCTGAGGGACGGTCGGTCTCGGGGGGGCCGACATCGCGGGCACCCAGGACAGGTACGTCTGCTTATTAAAAGTCAGCAGCTACAGTGTTTGTAGCTGCTGACTTTAAAAAAATGTTTTCTCGGATGGCCCTCCCCTTTAACCATCGACCCCTAGGAGTGAATGTAAGGAGAGGGATGGAAATTACCATGTGTCTTTTTCCCTAAGACAGGAATCCGTGACTAGGCATCAGTGTATAGTCAATTATCACTTTCCAGATAAGCTTAAGAAATAAGCATAATAGTAAGGAGGGAAGGGATAGAAGAGGAAGAGAGCGAGAAAAGGAGGGAAGAGGGATTAGGACGTATAGAAGAGAAAAGGAGGGGGTTAAGAAGGAGCATCAGTAACAGGAGTTGGAGGACGTCTGGCAGGTAATGAGTTAGTGGTCAGAGGCAAACCTACGTAAATGGCCCATGGTTCCCAGGTCGCTTCAAATTTTCCTACCGTGTCTGAGAGTATGCTAGATAATTTCTCCTGCAACATTATCCAGGAGATTTTTCTTTTCACCGCTGGGAATGAGATTGTAGGTTTTTTCCAGGCTTTCGGCACAGTAAGTTTAGCTCCCAGAAAAATGAAATGGATCAGCCTGCGCGAGGTCTTGGGAATCTTTGGGATGCGCGCGTTAGGAAGGGTGACTTGAGGGGTTCTGGGGATCTGGCTTCCCACAAGTCTATCGATTAAATAGAATAATTTTTTCCAGAAAGGGCATATTCTGGGGCATTCCCACCATATGTGTGGCATTGTGCTGTTAAGTTTCTGAGGTTCTTAGCTCTTCTTCTGAGAAGGGGGCCTCCAGCATATCCACACTTGTTTGAAGAGCACTTGCCATGCTCTTAACAAAATTTTGCTGCCATTTGCAGCCCTCTAGCCCTTTCCATTACTTTTTTAGAGCCATTTTAGTCCTCAAAAGTTCGGGTCCCCATTGACTTCAATGGGGTTCGGGGTAAAGTTTGTGTCAAGTTCGGTCCCTTTTTGCGAAGTTGGGCCGAACCCGTCGAACCCGAACATCCAGGTGTCGCTCAACTCTAATCATGACTACTATTATGTACCATACTACTGATATATAATTATTAAATGTTATTGTTGTCAGGTCACCGCCTCACACAAAGTCCCAAATTGTTATTTTCTTTATAATTAATAGAAGACTTGGGACAACTCAGTAGAAAAAGTTTAAATGTGCACTCTGGTGAGTAAATATTTTCTAGCAATTTTTTTGGCATCAAAATATTGACAGCATTTTTTTCTAATGAAACCTGAAGCAATTTCCAAAAGTCTGACCAAATTAACTTTATTTATTTGTCTGTTTATTAACCACTTCAATACAGGTCACTTATACCCCCTTCCTGCCCACTGCCCAGACCAATTTTCATCTTTCAGTGCTCTCATACTTTGAATGACAATTACTCTGTAATGCTACACTGTACCCAAACAAAAGTTTTATAATTTTTTTTCACACAAATAGAGCTTTCTTTTAGTGGTATTTAAACTATTTTTTAGTTTCTATTATAAGTAATTTCTGTTCATAAATTTGGGCCAATAGTTTTACTGCTACATATGTTTGGTAAAAATAACCCAAATTAGTGTATATTATTTTGTCCACGTGAAATTTGTAGTCTACAAGCTATGATGCAAATCATTAAAAATTTATCACACCTGATCATACCTGGTGTACTAACAGCCTATCTCATTTCTTGAGGCCCTGAAATGTCAGGACAGTACAGCCAGTTATCCCTGAAATTACCCCTTTTTGGAAAGTAGACAGTCCAAGGTATTTAGTAAGAGGTATGGTGAGTTTTTTGAAGTTGAGATTTTTTCCCACAATTCTTGATTCTTATTGTATGAGGCATGATGAGTCTTTTGAACATGTCATTTATTTCCACAAGTTTTTGGAAAACTTGGCAAGAAAATGAAAACATATTTTTATTTTTACACAAGGTTGTCAATTTATACGATTCTTCTAACACATAGCATGTACATAGCAGAAATCCCCCCCCCCCCAAAAATACATTCTTCTACTCCTCCTGGGTATGGCAATACCACATGTGTGAGACTTTTACACAGCCTGGCTACATACAGAGGTCCAACATGTAGGGAGCACCATCAGGCATTCTAGGAGCATAAAGAGATAAAAATAGTGGTGCTGAATATAATATTACAGTGAAAGCATATATTGATCAAAATGCATCAAAAATTATTTTTAAACACCCTGTGACAAGTGAAAAAGTAATTCATCTTCTCCAGATAGTTGTCCGAGGTTTTAAAAATTTCCCAACCCTCCCAGATACTAATTTATTTCCTGTAGTGTCCTTTGTCCCTACTACTTAATGTATCCATTTTTCTATAGTTATCTATTTGTTCATACCACTCTCTTATATCTGCTTTTTCGGTATTTAACCATTTTTTTGGAATCAAACCCTTTGCAACGTTCAAGAGTTTTGGGATTATTGTTTACATATATTGTTTCTTTGGGATTTTAGAATCATGGAATAAACAAGTCCATATATTTTTATCTATTTTCTCTCCAGTTATCTTCTTTATATCACTCACTATTTCCTCCCAAAACTCCTTTATTTTTGGACCCTCCGACCATATATGCACCATCGTTGCCCTGATTACATTTTATCCAACATAGTGGTGATCTCACTGGTTGATATTTGTGAGTTCTCTCTGGGGTCAAATACCATCTTACTAAGAATTTATAATTAATTTCAATAGTTTTCATGTCCCAGGCATTATTATATCCTATTCCTATCATCTTTTCCACTTGATGTTAATTTTAAATCTGATTGTTTTTCCCACTGTTCTATGAAAGTAGGTCTTCTTTGTCCATCTAGATCTGTTAAGATTCCATAGATTTTCGATATTCCATTATTGAGTGGTGTTTGTGTAAAACAGAGTTTTTCCAAGGGGCTTAGTTCTCTTTCATCTCTAATTGGATGTGGGAGTGTATTTACTAAGTGTCTTAATTGATAACATTTCTATTCACTTATCTTCCACCTATTAGGTCCTTCTATTTCTAATAATGTTTTCATCCTTCCCATTGTGGTGCTATCTTTCAGTTGTGGATTTTCTATCTCGTAGCCAGCGAATATCTCATTCCCTGGTATAAAAATATTGGTTCCCGTAAGAGCCAATAACGGTGAATTATATACCCATTCTTTTTTCCGGTGTATTATGTCCCAAATTTTTAAAACATTTTTAGTCAAGTCGTGAGTTTCCAAATCCATAACTCTAAACTTTCCTGATATCCATATATTTTTGTGCAATGTGGTCCTACTTATTCTGTTTTTAATCTCCACCCATTTTTTTCACTGTTTCCAGTTGTCCACTCGATCATTCGTGTTAAAACTACTGCTTTATAATACCGATTTATGTCTGGTGTTGCCAATCCTCCGTGTCTCCTTTTTCATCGTGATTTGTGCAAATTTTATTCTCTGCTTTTTATTTTGCCAAATGTATTTTATCAACATTGTTTTTATTATCTTGAAAAAACTCTGTGGGATCCCAATTGGTAACATCTGGAATTTGTATATTATTTTTGGTAATATCATTATTTTAAATGTATTACAATTATATTGGTTGTGTGCTCAATTTTTGTATATCTTCCTTAATCTTGTTAATTAACAGAATGTAATTTGCCGAGTATATTTTTTCTACCGTTGGTGTTAATTTAATTCCCAGGTATTTTAGTTCTTCTTTAATCCATGGAAATGGAAATTCTCTTTGAAGGGTCTGGGCTTCTCTTTTCTCTAGTCTACTCTGATGAGCTGGTGACAGGTACTCGGGTACTCTGATGAGCTGGTGACAGGTACTCTGGTACTCTGATGAGCTGGTGACGGGTACTTGGGTACTCTGATGGGCTGGTGACAGGTACTCTGGTACTCTGATGGGCTGGTGACAGGTACTTGGGTACTCTGATGGGATGGTGACAGGTACTCTGGTACTCTGATGGGCTGGTGACAGGTACTCTGGTACTCTGATGGGCTAGTGACAGGTACTCTGGGGCTGGTGACAGGTACTCAGGTACTCTGGGGCTGGTGACAGGTACTCTGATGGGCTGTGACAGGTACTCTGATGGGCTAGTGACAGGTACTCTGATGGGCTGTGACAGGTATTCTGATGGGCTGTGACAGGTACTCTGGGGCTGGGGACATGTCCACTTTATTTGGAGGGGCAATTGGGCACTGTACTTTACTTTACTATAGCCAGGTCTCCTCCTCACGCACTGAGGAGTAGAACCTAGCACTATAGCCATTTGTTGACATTTGTGACCAGCTGTGATTGGACCCAGTCGTTCACGTGGTAAAGAGACAATTTCATTGGCTCTTTACCCTGATTAGGGATGAGCTGTGTCCGAGGGACACGCCTGTTCCAGTGACAACAGTCTAATGCCACGTACACACGAGCGGAATTCCGTCTGAAAAAACATCCAAGATTTTTCCGACGGAATTCCGCTCAAGCTTGGCTTGCATACACACGGTCACACAAGTTCGCTGAACTTTCGACCGTCAAGAACGCGGTGACGTACAACACTACGACGACCCGAGAAAATTAAGTTCAATGCTTCCGAGCATGCGTCAAATTGTTTCTGAGCATACGTAGGAATTTTGCGAGTCGGAATTGGTACAGACGATGGGAATTTCCAATCGAAACTTTTTCCGACCAAAAAATTGAGAACCTGCTCTCAATCTTTTTTTCTGGCTGGAATTCTGCCAGCAAAAGTCAGATGGAGCATACACGGTCACGTTTTCCAACCAAAAGCTCTCATCAGTCTTTTGCTGGCAGAATTTCCGATCGTGTGTACGCGGCATAAGAGGGGGATTCCCCTCACTTTGTAAAGATTTTCTCTCACTACCTGCTGCATCTCTGATGGGGGTTAAAACCCTCCTTACTGAAAAGCAAATCAAAACTCAAAAATGTTTTTTGCTATACATACTGTACACGCTAGACCGCTGTAGTCACTGCACCAAAATCTCTAATCCTAAAAGTCCCTGTGGAACAGGAAGACAGTTCATTCTCCTACCATTTTCAGACATCCATCAAGGAATAGCTGCAGTTCTTTAACCACTTCAGCCCCGGACCAATTGGCAGCCAAAGGACCAGGCCCCTTTTTGCAATTCGGCACTGCGTCGCTTTAACTAACAATTGCGCGGTCATGCGACGTGGCTCCAAAACAAAATTGGCGTCCTTTTTTTCCCACAAATAGAGCTTTCTTTTGGTGGTATTTGATCGCCCCTGCGGTTTTTATTTTTTGCGCTATAAACAAAAATAGAGCGACAATTTTGAAAAAAATTCAATATTTTTTACTTTTTGCTATAATAAATATCCCCAAAAAATATATAAAAAAAACATTTTTTTTCCTCAGTTTAGGCCGATACGTATTCTTCTACATATTTTTGGTAAAAAAAATCACAATTAGTGATTATTGATTAGTTTGCGCAAAAGTTATAGCGTTTACAAAATAGGGGATAGTTTTATAGCATTTTTATTAATATTTTTTTTTTTATTAGTAATGGTGGCGATCAGCGATTTTTATTGTGACTGCGACATTTTGGCGGACACATCGGACATTTTTGACACATTTTTGACATTTGTCATTTATACAGCAATCACTGCTATTTAAATAGCACTGATTCCTATGTAAATGACAGTTGTAGTTAGGGGGTTAACCACTAGGGGGCGGGGAGGAGTCAGTGTGACGTGTTGTGTTTTTTTTTTTTACAGTAGGGGGGCGTGGCTGTACGTCTGACGTCATTGATCGGCGTTCCCGATGACAGGGAACCGCCGATCACTGACAGTCAGTGTAGGAAGCGCGGGGAGAGGTTTGTTTACATAGACCTCTCCCCGTTCTTCCGCTCCGTAACCCGATCGCGGGATACCAGCGGCGATCGGGTCCGCTGGTCCCGCGGCCGTGGTCCAGGAGCTCCCGACCGGGTCGCGGGCGCGCCGCTGCCGGCGCGCGCGCGCCCCCCGGGCAGGCAAATTAAAGGGGACGTACAGGTACGTCCTTTTGCCTGCCCGTGCCATTCTGTTGACGTATATCTACAGGAGGCGGTCGGGAAGCGGTTAAAGTCATTAAAAACCCAATTAAAATGTTCTTTTTAATGAAAAGTGTGATTTGCTGGTAAAAGTAATGCTGCAGTTAGATCATTCAGGATTATATAATGTAGATAAGATAAAATTAGATAATGTGAAGACAGCTTCCAGTCCCACAGAACTGTCTGTTTATAAGACTGATTACGTCTTTAATGTTTTTAGACTTACTCATTACTATTAATGGGCATTTTTGTGGAGTTGCTTGTTGTAGTCATATTATATAATCTTCTTTTATCTACTTGTACTGTATAATCCTTTCTCTGCAATCTCTCTCTTTTCAATGCTCCTTTCCTTTTAGATCTTCACAAGATTTTTTTTTAACATAAAAAAACAAATCTTCAAAAAAGCTAATAATTATTTCATCACATTTAGGAAATTGCTACTTACATATTTTGTTTTATGTTCTTTTTACGTTGAACACGTGCATTTTTTTTTCAAACTAACTGTGTAAGTAAAGATTTCACCGGTATGTAACTACACTAGATGGAGCTATCAATTCAGGACAAATTTTCTGCATGTACTATTATGCATAACAATTGTTATGTTTGAAATCGATAACAGATGTGGAAGGAGTAGGCAGATAATAGACATGGCTACATGGAAAGGTCACCCTTTCTCAGGCTGAATGTGCATTGAGGAAGACTTGTCTAGATAGAAACACTGTTATAATGCAGAAAATAAATATATAAATGAAAAAAACAAAACTAAAATAAGGACAAAGTCCAATCCATCTTTACAATAAAAACTCCATTACCATTGTCATGCCGTTGTCATGACAATAAATAGAAAAATGGATAATAATGCACTTGTAAAAATAGTAAAACAGCATAGATAAGCAACAGCTCTTTTCTTTTTATAGGTAGGGATTTTTTATCACATATTATAAATCTTGTATTCCTTAAGTATGTTTTATGGCACACATTTTGGTGGGCTTATTTCAAAAAGAATTTCAAAATACAGGGATGATGGGCATAAAGCAGTACCACAAGCAACTAATCATGTCATTTTGTCACTGATCTGAGATCAGTAAATATAAATTTAATTGTTTTGCACTCTATACAGTCTCCTGCCCTGTGTAATGACCCAGGCTGGTCTGACCTGATCTGCTATCTACTGACCACCGGCTCTGTGACCTTTTGCTACGATCCCTGACTACACCTCCTGTCCTGCCTCCTGTGATCCACCCTAGGTGTCCTCCTGCTGTACCTGCCTGCAATACTTACCTGCTGTTCCAGTTTGCGGTACTTACCTGCTGTGACCAAATTTTTGCACTTACCTGCTGCAACCAGCTTCCTGCTGTGTGCAGTCTGCACACCCACCAGTCCTCCTGGGTCCTGCTGTCCATCTTATCTGGTATCCACCTGCAGAAATTCTCTACACCAGCATCTTGCACCTGTAGCACAGCAGAGACACCGAGGACTCAGGTGCAGGGAGAGCCCTCTCAGCATTCTGGCTTCAGGACCAGGTACGTGACATCTCGCTAACAGTATTTAACAGAATTGAATTGCATTTACCTAGCAACAGTATATAAAGACAGTCCCTGTTTTTCCACACTGGCTGTAAGGGTCTTGTAAAGATCCCCCCTTAAATTTGAACTTACTTTGTGCTTTATTGTGACTTAACATAGAGTCGGTCTTATGCCCCATACACACGGTCGGAAAATCCGACCACAAAATCCATTGGATTTTTTCCGACGGATTTAGTCTGACACTGGTGTTGCATACACACGGTCGGACAAAGTTGTCGGAAAATCCGATCATTCTGAACGTGGCGACTTATGTTGCCTACGACGGGACTATGTAGAGGCTAGTAGCCAATAGCTTTGGTCTTGTAATGTGATCTGAGCATGCGTGGCACTTTGTCCGTCGGAATTCGCTACACACGATCGGAATTGGTGTGATCGGACTTTGTTGTCGGAAGATTTTTAGAGCAGGAGATACAACTTTGTCCGTCGGACAATCCGATGGAAAATGTCCGATGGTGCCTACACACGGTCGGAATTTCCGACAACATTGTCCGATAGGACAGAATCCATCGGAAAATCCGACCGTGTGTATGGGGCTTTAAACGATTAGTTTTAGCTGACCAGCATCATATGTAGTAACGTTGTTGTTATACGAAACATGATAACTAGAAAAATACTTGTAGACAGCTTGGCGATACGCCCAGACTTTGTTTATAATATAATCATAAATACTGATAACTATGTCTGGGACATATTGGGAACTAACTTTAAGATTGTACAATAATAAACACACCTATATATCCTTTAAGAATATGTGTATTAAATCACTAACAGGTGTTAAAGGGTGACAAACAAAATTGACGTCCTTTTCTTCCCACAAATAGAACTTTCTTTTGGTGGTTTTTGATCATCTCTGCGGTTTTTAGTTTTTTACGATATAAACAAAAAAAAGAGCGACAATTTTGAAAAAAACATTATTTTGTACTTTTTGCTATAATAAATATCCCCAATTTTTTTTATAAAAAGCGCATTCCTCAGTTTAGGCCGATACGTATTCTTCTACATATTTTTGGTAATAAAAATTGCAATAAGCTTATATTAATTGGTTTGCGCAAAAGTTCTAGCATCTACAAAATAGGGGAAAGATTTAAGGCATTTTTATTATTATTAATTTTTTTTTACTAGTAATGGCGGTGATCAGCGATTTTTATCGGGACTGCGACATTATGGCGGACAGATAAGACAATTTTGACATATTTTTGGAGCCATTGGAATTTATACAGTGATCAGTGCTATAAAAATGCACTAGGGGGTGATCAAGGGGTTAACTTTGTTCCCTAGGGAGTGATTCTAGATGTGGGAGGAGGGGACTGACTGGTTGAGGAGACCGATCGATGTTCATACTTAGTATGAACAACAGATTGCTCTCCTCACCCTTGACAGCACGGAGATCTGTCTGTTTACATTGAAAAATCTCTTTTCTGTCTCTGTGTGGAGCGATAGTGGGTGCCTGGCGGTCATTGCGACTGATGGGCACGTGCATCAGCTCTGGCATTGCGCCCCCTAGCGGTCAAAAGGGGAACTGACATACGTCGGTTCGCCCAGGGGAGCCAACCTGCTGCAGCTGGGCGGGAAGGGGTTAATGATGACAAGCAATGGGTGGACTTTTTCTTTATTGGTTTCTATTGGTGTAATGTTGTACGTATCACTTGGTCATATCTTGACAATATATTGTATTTAAGATACGGAACCAGGAAATAAAAGATGAGTGATGCATTATTCGGTGTCCAAGCATTGCTCCCCGCAGAGCTCTGTGTGTGTGTGTCTGAGAGTGTGGAGCGGAGAGTGCTGGCACAGGTTAGTATTGTAGTAATATATAGGGAGGACATCCTTAATGATAGAAAGGTAATATTAACTTGTTGTAAGGTTGTAGTAAATGATGGGAAAAATAATTGCCTGGCCACCTTGGGAGCCTTGAAGAAAGCACGACAGTTCCCAGCAGACAACAGATTAACTTGAGCAATTTTGGTCCCTTACCAGATCCAGGGTGCTCTCTTCTGGGTCTCTGGAGAAGTGTTCAGATTCTGTTCAAGTACTCAGACAGGGATAGTAGTTGCTGTGATGTCTCTCTTTCAATCCTGCTGAGACATTCCCTCTTTTCCTTCCTTACAAGCGGTAGGAGAGCTCTCTAGTACAGTCTGATCTCTCCAGGCATCCAAATCACACTTCACACCCTCTCGGGGAGAAGCTTCTGGTCTCTGATTTAAGGTCTTGTGCATTGAGAAAACTTTGTTTCTCTGAGGTCTCCCTGATTGTGGTCAACTATGGCAGGGTACCATTCCGGCAGTCTGCAGACAAACCCACTTCTCCTTGCTCTGCTGCACCAGCCAATCACTGTCCTCAATGATCGATCCAGACCCAGCCAAGATGGCTGCCCCCTGCACTGGAGACTCTCCATAGCCGAGTATTGCAAGTGGTCTCCTTAAAGTGGTTGTAAAAGTAGAATATTTTTTACCTTAATGCATTCTATGCATTTGGCAGGGGGGAGCCAGAAGTGCTGGCAGGGGACCTGAGAAGAGGAAGATCAGGGCTGCTCTGTGCAAAATCATTGCACAGAGCTGGTAAGAATGAAATGTTTATTATATAAAAATGGTAGGCTTACAATTACTTTAAAGGGTAACTCCACTTTCATGGGGTAAAAAAATAATACAGCGTATACAACTGCGAGACAAGTCATATTGACATTGAATGTTATTAAAAATTACCTTTCCTTTAATCTGCAATCGTGGTAATTTTCTGAAAATGCAATGCAATATGGCTACCTGGAGTTTTTCTGTACACAGAATGTGTACTGACCATCCCCCCTCCCACAAAACATAATTTTCGCCTTGTGTGACTGGCCAATTTTCCCAGAAGATACAAGTCAGATTTCAGGCATCCCCTGCAATAAAAATTCAATTTTTGGTGAGATACTCCCAATAGGAACACGTCAAAAGGGATGCAGGCCCAGAAGCTTTCCTCATTAGTGCTCTGAAGCTGCACAGCTGATGGATACTTATGAAACCACTCCCATTAGACCCACTTTCCTCATTAGTGCTCTGAAGCTGCACAGCTGATGGATACTTATGAAACCACTCCCATTAGACCCACTCAGCACAGAAGCACAAAGAAACAAAAACAGTGATTTCTTCATAATAACAAAAGGTAGGAATCTGCAACAGAGGTTGTTATAATCCTTGCAATGTACATACATCATCCAGAGGGGAATGTTTTTTTTCTCAAAAAAAGTGGAGTTACGCTTTAAAGATGGCTGCTGCACTTCTGCAATAACTAAACTTCAGTTTAACTCTCTCCACACTGCAGAAAGATAATGCAGGAACAATAAAGAAAGAACGGTTACCACAAGGTTACAATAACAAACCCAGTAAATGTGGTTTTACAAAAATGCTTTTACTTGCAATGGATAGAGGCTAAGACGGACACTTTTAGCGCTGTAAGCACTTGATCAATAAATTGTATGTTGCATCAATATAGCTGATGTATTTATGTCGGCCATTTACACAGTTATTTAATGTATTTCATGAAAATTTTTAGATCTGGAAACATTGTTAGACCTGGAAAGCTTTTCTAGCATTCTTTCCAAACGTAACCTGGTGCAGTATACATGTAGCTAAAGCAATTGGCAGCATTTCTTTTTATGAGAAAAAGAACAATTGTTTCTTAGAGCCACAATAAATAAATACATAAATTTGACATGGTATGCACAATGGCATTACTGTAATGCAGTGTATGCATTACTGCCAGGTAAAATACATGCTAAATTATTTTTTTCTACAATGAAAAATTTAGCGTACTTATCATCAGATATATTTTCTGTGTTAAATTTGAAATAAACTTATGGGGATTCTATCTTCTCACGGTCTTCTTCCTGGGTTTGGTCAGTTTGGCTGATTGAATGTCTATACTTTCATGCATGAGCATAGGGGTCACATGATCATGACACAGAGGGGGTGCCTTGAATGCACTCTGAACTGCGCATGTGTGGCTCAGTGTGCATTACTACTGATAGGCATGGTGGAGCACAATATAGTCTCTTCTGTCGTAAAAACCCTACTTTTTTTGGAGTTCAATTCCACTTTAGGAGCAAACATGCTAAGTAATGTGCAAGTGTTACACTTGCAGCCACTAAATGCTTCCAACAGGGATCACAGTACTCCCTCTGACATCTGATTTTTTCCCAAGCAGAACAGCATCATCTTTGTTTAGGCATTGTCCCATGTCAGCATTTATGTCCTGGACTAAGATGCTGGCTCATAAATAACACATATTGGTGCTTGTGCAGTTTATGGATATGTTTACAATTGTCTAACTCAGATCAACCCCAATGCTGCAGCTTCCCAGGGGTAGGCAACCTCAGCGCTCCAGCTGTGGTGAAACTACAAATCCCATCATGCCTCTGCCTCTATGGGCTCATTTACACTTGCTTTGGATTCAACAAGGCTTCGGACAGGCTTTGTTAAAGCTCTTTGCTGAAGCCCCACCGAAGCCCCATGAAGCCCCACTGAAGTCTTATTGAAGCCTCATCGAAGCCCCACAAAGCCTCACTGAGGCCCTATAGAAGCCCCACCGAAGCCCCACTGAAGCATCATTGCAGCTCCACAGAAGCCTCATCAAAGCCCCACCGAAGCCTCATCGAAGCACCAAGCAAAAGCAGGTGTAAGCAGGATTGTAAGCTACCCATTTAATTTAGTGGCAGGAGCTTTGACTGGCGTTCAGAGAGCTTTAACGAAGCGTGTCCTCCGAACCCATGTTTTGAAGCAAGTGTAAACTTGCCCTAATGCCGCACACATGATTGGAAATTCATCCAGCAAAAGACCGATATTTTTTTATATTACGAAGATATTTTGGTCGGAAAATGCGACCATGTGTATGTTCCATCGGACTTTTGCTGGCCGAATTTCCGCCAGTAAAAGATTGAGAGCATGTTTCGATCGGAAATTCCAATCGTTTGTACGAATTCCGACACGCAAAATACCTACGTATGCTCGCAAACAATTTCGACACATGCTTGGAAGCATTGAACTTCATTTTCTCAGCTCGTCGTCATAGTGTTGTACGTCACTGCGTTCTTGATGGTCGAAAGTTCAGCGAACTTTTGTGTGACCGTGTGTATGCAAGCCAAGCTTGAGCGGAATTCCGTCGAAAAAAGATTTTTCCGACTGGAAAGCTGCTCGTGTGTACATTAGAGTTATGACTCTTGTAAAGTCTCATGAGACTTGTAGTTTCACCGCAGCTGGAGCGCTGAGGTTTCTTACCCCAAACTTTGATCACTATGAGAAGGAATACAGATTCCATTTTTTCCACTTACCTGCAGCAGAATCAGAGCTCAAGCACTGCTTTTTTATATTTTTTTAAAGTTTCGTTCATGCACATTGTGACAGGTTAGAAATGTATTTATGCAGACTTGTAAAATTACTAGGTTGCCCACTTTAGTACCGGTTCACACTACAGCGACTTGGGATCCGACTTGTCAGACCTCAGGGAACAGAAGGGGGAAGGGATCACCGCTCCAGGTGGATGTGAGGATAAAAGTCTCCTCAGGATTGGAATTCCAGGTGCAGGCTAAGCATATAGCAAATGCGGCAAGGAAAAGTTCTGGACAGCCGCACTCTGGAATATAGCCTTTATTGTAAATAAATGGGACAAATGAACTGACACATTTCACACTTAACAGTGCTTAATCATAGTTATGATGAAACGCGTCAGTTCGTTTGTCCCATTTTCTGCTGTGGCTTGGATTTTTGGATTTTTTACAATAAAGGCTATATTCCAGAGTGCGGCTGTCCAGAACTTTTCCTTGCCTCATTTGTCAGACCTCAAGTTGCCCCAAGTCGCTGGACATAAGACGTTCCATTATAGTCAAAATGGTTGTAAACCCATTACAACCACTTTAACCTACAGGTAAGCCTAGATTAAGGCTTACCTGTAGGTGCAAGAAATATCTCCCAAACCTAAAAGTTTAGGAGATATTTGCAAAAATAGCGGCACTGATGTCTACGGCGCATGCGCCGTAGACATCGGGCGCAGGCGCACTGAGCGTGCCGTTTCTAGCGATCATGCCGTTATGGTGTCACCAGCACCAGACTTCAGAAAGATTCCTGTACTACTTCAAGGCGACTTCTAGGCGACTTGTACCCATAGATGTCAATAGAAGTCGCCTCCAAGTCGGATCCTCACCTATAGTGAAGGGACTTTACAGGAAAAATAAAATAATTTACCCAGGAAGAGAACAGAAACAACAATTATGTCACAAGAGCTGATTAGCTCTGATTGGCCACAGGCTAATCCGCCTGTCTTGGAGGCGACTTGAAAATTGCATTGTAAGTCGCTCAAAGTCGCACTGAAGTCGCCTCCAAGTCGCCTTACAAAGTCGCGCTGAAAGTCGGGTTGCCCCTGTGTGAACTGAGCCTTATGGTACAACATGAATTGTGAACAGGCATTGTTTTAGGAAATATTAAAACAAACCTGTCATGGCAGCTAACACTTGCCACTATCAAGGAGTATGTAAAGCTCTGGAGCCTGTCAATACCTGTTCCCAAATTGGGGCAGTGTCATATAATTGATTTCATTGCTTAGTTAGCGATGTGGAATGTTGACTAGTAAGCTGCAAATTCAGGGTAAGAAATTAGGTTTTTATCTAGTTGTTCAGTGTGTCAGAAACTTTATGCGGTCCTGCATTGTATGTGAGGATGTCAGCTGTTGGAGCAGTGAGGAATAAGGTAAATGTTGTGCTTATTCCTATCCACCTAGACAAAATTTGCATTTAAACATTTAAGTGCAGCAGTGGCAAGACACTGCAAGGTTATATTTTACAAAAACCCAGAGTTCAGTTCTAAGATCTATTTTAAATTTGAAATCATGCAGCAAATGAAAGCGTTTGTAACCTTAAAAATAAAAATGCATTTATCTGCCTCTTTAGGGCCCATTCATACCAGAAACTGCACATACTGTAACTGCGTGTTTTTGACTGAATGTTTCCATGCATTTGAAGCACGTTTGAAGTGCCCTTGACGCACGCTTGCTGAAAGCTTGATGTGCGCTTGACGCGTATTTGAATGCGTTTTTGGGCTTGGCTTTCTTGGCTTAAAGCGGTGCAGTGCGGTGCATTTGAAGCGTGTTTGTAGAGTATTACCTGCCTACAGCAGTATGCTCTACTTTTTTTTAACTGTGCTGAACTGCACTGCAATGATGTGTACTGTGCCCATAGGATTACCTTCATTTTGGGCTGTCTATGCAGTTGGAGTGCAGTTCAAAATGGATTCAACCGAAGCCTACTGCATCCAACGACGTTCGGTGGGAAAAGGCCCTTGGGGTATTTAACCACTTCAGCCCTGGAAGAATTTACCCCCTTCCCGACCAGAGCATTTTTTGCGATTCGGCACTGCATCGCTTTAACTGACAATTGCACGGTTGTGCGTTGTTGGTGTTGCACCCAAACAAAATTGACGTCCTTTTTTCCCACAAATAGACCTTTCTTTTGGTGGTATTGATCACCTCTGCGATTTTAATTTTTTGCACTATGAAAAAAAAACAGACCAACAATTTAGAAAAAAAAGCAATATTTTTTAATTTTTGCTATAACAAATATCCCCCAAAAATATATAATAAAAAACAAATTTCTTCCTCAGTTTAGGCCAATAAATATTCTTCTACATATTTTTGGGAAAAAAAATCGCAATAAATGTATATTGATTGGTTTGCGCAAAAGTTATAGCGTCTACAAAATAGGGGATAGATTTGTAATGGCGGTGATCTGCAATTTTTATCATGATTGCGACATTGCAGCGGACAGATCGCACACTTTAGACACTATTTTGGGACCATTGACACAGAGCTAAAAATAGCCACTGATTACTGTATAAATGTCAGTGGCAGGGAAGGGGTTAAACAGGGGGCGGTAAAGGGGTTAAAAAACAAAAAAGGCTTAAAAATCCTAAAAAAAATAACAAATGCGCATGCGCAGTGGGTGCCCGGCTGTGAAGCCACAGCCGGGTGCCCACAGTTGCAATGCCAGCGCCGCCGAGCGGATCGGGGGCTAGCGGAGCTTCGACCCCACACATCGCTGGACCCTGGAACAGGTAAGTGTCCGATTATTAAAAGTCAGCAGCTGCAGTATTTGTAGCTGCTGACTTTTAATTTTTTTTTTTAAGGGACACACCTCTTTGAGTATGTTTCCTCAGTGTGTTCTAACTGTAGGGGGGATGGGCTCACTAGAACATGACAGAGATCACTGCTTCCGAATACTGGGAGCAGTTGATCCCTGTCAAGTTGCTAGGCAGAACAGGTAAATGCCTTGTTTACATAGGCTTCTCCCTGTTCTGCCTCTCTGTGCCATGATTGCAGGCCACCAACAGACATTGAGTCTGCGGGACCCACGAGGCACGCTACTGCAACACGTGACAGCACGCGCACCCGCTAGCCAACAAAGATGGAGGGACGTATGGGTACACCCATTTGTGCAGCCATGCCATTCTGCCGACGTATATCGTCGTGCGTTGAACAGCAAGCGGTTAAAGTGTTACTAAACCCACAACAGTATAATTAGTCCAGGGATCTCCAAACTATGGCCCTCCAGCTGTTGCAGAATGACACATTCCATGAGGCATTGTAAAACTCTGACATTCACAGACATGACTAGGCATGATGGGAATTGTAGTTACTGAACTGGAAGGTCATAGTTTGGAGACCCCTGAATTAGTCTGTATATGCAGTCAGGGCCGCTGATGGAAATCATGGAGCCCAGTACAGCCTACCTGACAGGGCCCCCTTCAGCCCTGCCCCTGGCCCCTCCCCGGACCCCACCTTGAATTAAAATGCAGGTTTGTCTTCAAGTGATATTTATCTTTCTGCAGCCAGTTATAAGTTTGATTATGCCGCCTCACTGCAGCCTCACTGTCCCAATCTGCAGCCTCGCTGTGCCCATTTCAGCTCACTGTGCCCATTTTAGCCTTACTGTGCCCATCTGCAGCCCCGCCAGTACCTTGATTACACAGAGTATTACACAAGAATCTCCCTCTGTGTCATGGAGCTGGCATCTGAACTGTTCAGCGGCCGTCTACTGTATCCTAGATCGTGATAGACGGAACACTAATTCAATTTCCCATGTCAGATTTTTATTTATTTTATTCTGCATGCATTCTTCTGTCAGATTGCCTGGGCCGCCCTGCTGGCCGGGCCGGTACAACAGGGCCAGTTGTACTGGCTTATCAGTGGCTCTGTATGCATTAAAGCATGCTTGTTATACTCACTGTGGAACCTAAGGAGTTAATCATCCACATTGTGCAAAAATGCTGTTTGATCCTGTCTATTTGATCCTGTCTAATAGTACAGAGTTTTGGGGACATTCCGCACATACTCAGTTTGGTGTGTAATGTTGGAGAGCTTTTTTATTTCAAATCTATTTGAATTAAAATCTATTTGAATCTTTGTTGAATAGTTTTTGAATACTTTTCAAATTCAAAAAATTTTTCAAATTCGAAAAGTTTTTGAATTAGAATAGTTTTCCAATTTCCAAAGTAAAAACAATAGAATAGAAAATAAAGGAATAGAACAGAAATAAAAATAATAGAATAGAAAAAAAAATACAACAGAAAATAAAAGAATAGACTATAATATAGTAAAACAGAACAAGGTAGAATAGAAAATAAAAGAAAAGACTAGAATAGAAAAGAAAAAAATAGACTAGAATAGAATAAAATAGAAAGAATATAACCATCTTCTGAAATTTGAATTTCAAATAGAATAAATTGAATTTGAATACATAAGAAAAGAATAGAATATAATAGACTATACTAGAATAGAAACAAATATCATTAAAAAACAATAGAATAGAATATAACCATTTCCCAAAATTCAAATATAATCAATCCGAATTTGAATAAAATAGAAAAGAATAGATTAGAAAAGAATAGAAAATAACAGAAAAGTATAGAAAAAAAAAAACAGGATAGAATAGAATGAATATAACCATCTTCTGAAATTCAAATTTCAAATAGAATAAATTTGAATTTGAATAGAATAGAAAAGAATAGAAAATAAATCAATAGAATAGAATAGAATAAACAAATAGAAAAATAAAAATTTAAAAATAGAATAGAATAGAAATAATATAACCATTTCCCAAAATTCAAATAGAGTCCATTCGAATTTGCATAGAATAGAAAAGAATAGATTAGAATAGGAAGATGGTTATATTCATTCTATTCTATTTTTTTTCTATACAAGTGTGTTATTTTCTATTCTATTCACATTCGAATTGATTCTGTTTGAATTTTGGGAAATGGTTATATTATTTAGATTCTATTCTATTGTTTGTTTTTTTGAATTCTATTATTTTATATTCTATTCAAATTTGAGAATATGGTTATAATCTTTCTATTTTATTCTATTCTTTTTTTTATTCTATTCTAATCCTTTCTATTCTAGTCTATTATATTCCATTCTATTCTGTTCTTTTATTTTCTATACTATTTTTTTTCTGTTTTACTCTATTATATTATATTCTTTTATTTTCTAATAGATTCTATTCTATTTTTTTTCTATTCTATTCCTTTATTTACTCCTTTTTTTTTATTCCATTTTATTATTTTTGGAAACTGAAAAACGATTCAAATTTGAAAACTTTTCGAATTTGAAAACTATTGGAGGTCAAAAACTTTTCAAATCAATCCGAATTCTAATTCAGGAAAATTCAAATGAATTTGAATACAAATAAACAAAACTAATTCTGAAAATGAATTAAACGTGATACATTAATTTAACTAAACAAATTTATGTAAATAATGAATCGAAAAACAAAACAATTTTTTTTATTCTGCACATGTCTAAAAGAGACCACATAACCTGCACATTTCAATCAGAAAAACAGATCTAAGGGCTAGTTTGTTTTTTTACACTACACATCCCTGATAGCAAGGATAACTTGCCACAAATTTGTGGCAGTGTTGAATTGTAAGTCTGTTAACTTGCTGCACATTTTACTGGCAAGTTGTACACTTGCAGAGCACTTGAAGCAAAATTTCTCCACTTTTCCAATTTGTAGCAAATTTGCACGGCAAGTCTCTAGCAAGAACAAAGTTGCAGTGGTGAGTATACAGCAAGAGCTCTGCAAGTCTACAGCATGACAATCCAGCCACAGTGACCCCCTGTGGTGGGATGACTATTGCACAACATAACTGAACCAGAACTTGCAGAAAAAGTTGATCAGGAGTCATGCAATGCGGACTTGCTGCAATTGTGCTACAAATGTGTAAAGCCTGGCAAGTCTAGCAACAGCTTAGCAAGTCATTTTCAAACTTGCAGCACAATTGCTTGCTATCTGGGATATGTATTATTGAATTGTACTTATTTATCCATTTAAAAATGTATATAGGATAAGTGAAGTTCACAACTACTTTAAGTCCAATAAATGATGGTTATTACTGTCTATTACAGTAGATTGCAGGCATTTATTGTAACAAAAGGGAAGAGAATAGAGGGGAATTTTGGACATATTTCTGTGTTAAGAGCATGCATGCTAAGTAATGTGTAAGTATTCATTATTTCTAACAGAGATCACAATCTTCCCCCTGTCAATGCCTCCATCTACTTTTTTTTTTTTCTCCAGAAGAACAGTATTGTTTTTGTTTAAGAACCATGTGTTCTAAAGAGGTAAAAGGCACCAAGATATCATCACCTTTTCTTCACTTAAGGGTTAGTGAATTATTATTGGCCAATCTTGCAATGAAATAAGACTACAAAACTCTTGGATGAAGACGATAAGTGGCCTCGGTCTGACCATAAAAAAATCTTTGAAAATAATATTAATTCAGAGGAGACTCATCTTCTCTTCTTATAATGCCGTCATTTGGTTTTCTCTTAGAAACGTTCTGTTTATCTGCTATTCTTCTGCCTTAATGATTTTCTGGTACATTAGTACCTTAAGGGCTATTCATTATGCAGTGACATTGTAAATCGCCTGCCTGGACCTAGCACATACATTTGAAAATATGTATGTACCCTGAGTTTAAAATGGGCACGTCTTGTTAAATGTAGTAAACAAGTACCACATTAGAATGTAAATTAGGACTTCGTTTTTCGAATGTAAAATGAAGAAACATTTTCTTACCAGGCAAAAAGCTCACATGGGTAATTTTGCATTAGACAAACCCTTATTGTAATTTCACTGATTTAATCATTTTTTTAAATTATGTTTTTGGTGCAACAGATTTAAACAACCAGTGTGTAAATTCTTCAAACCAGCAATTTGAAGATAGACAGACATTAGCAGTTTTTCTAAGCCATTTTGTGATTTTTGCAATGTAAAATAAAAATGGGCTTATTTAATGAAGCAATAAACAATGCAAGAAGTATAGTAATCTATAGTGGCCAGTAAGCATTTATCCTTCATAGCCTATGTTCTGTATACTCTAAAGCAGGGGTCTCCAAACTATGGCCCTCCAGTTGTTCAGGAACTACAATTCCCCTCATGCCCAGTCATGTCTGTTAATGTCAGATTTTACAATGCCTCATGGGATGTGTAGTTCCACAACAGCTCGAGGGTTGTCGTTTGGAGATCCCTGCTCTAGTAATGAGCAATGAAATCTGATTGGTTGCCGGGTACATCATCATTACTCTTTGCACTGGCCTAATCATCTCACTTGCTCTATGTTACTGATCCAGATAACAGCACACAATTAATGTTTAGATTGGTGTTGATTTGCTAAAGGAATAGAGACATTTATTGAGCTTAGCAAATAAAATGTAGCTGAGTTAATTTCAATCAACCAATCACGTGCTAGCAAAAATCTTTTTTGTTTTTCTATTTCCCCTCACGCATAATTGGGTTTTCAATGTTAACTCAGGTTCAACTTATTTATTATCACTCCTTTTGCAAACTGAACATTTGCTTTGCTAAAAGTAAAGAGCCCTTAACCACTTCAGCCCCGGACCAATTGGCAGCCAAAGGACCAGGCCCCTTTTTGCAATTCGGCACTGCGTCGCTTTAACTAACAATTGCGCGGTCATGCGACGTGGCTCCAAAACAAAATTGGCGTCCTTTTTTTCCCACAAATAGAGCTTTCTTTTGGTGGTATTTGATCGCCCCTGCGGTTTTTATTTTTTGCGCTATAAACAAAAATAGAGCGACAATTTTGAAAAAAATGCAATATTTTTTACTTTTTGCTATAATAAATATCCCCAAAAAATATATAAAAAAACATTTTTTTTCCTCAGTTTAGGCCGATACGTATTCTTCTACATATTTTTGGTAAAAAAAATCGCAATTAGCGATTATTGATTAGTTTGCGCAAAAGTTATAGCGTTTACAAAATAGGGGATAGTTTTATAGCATTTTTATTAATATTTTTTTTTTATTAGTAATGGCGGCGATCAGCGATTTTTATTGTGACTGCGACATTTTGGCGGACACATCGGACATTTTTGACACATTTTTGGGACATTTGTCATTTATACAGAAATCAGTGCTATTTAAATAGCACTGATTCCTATGTAAATGACAGTTGTAGTTAGGGGGTTAACCACAAGGGGGCGGGGAGGAGTCAGTGTGACGTGTTGTGTTGTGGTTACTGTAGGGGGGCGTGGCTGTACGTCTGACGTCATTGATCGGCGTTCCAGATGACAGGGAACCGCCGATCACTGACAGTCAGTGTAGGAAGCGCGGGGAGAGGTTTGTTTACATAGACCTCTCCCCGTTCTTCCGCTCCGTAACCCGATCGCGGGATACCAGCGGCGATCCCCGGGCAGGCAAATTAAAGGGGACGTACAGGTACGTCCTTTTGCCTGCCCGTGCCATTCTGTTGACGTATATCTACAGGAGGCGGTCGGGAAGCGGTTAATTATTTAGTTTGTCATTTCTATTGAAACACAAATGCTGGGGAAATAGACTTATGAGTGCTGCCAGCATTGCTGCAGAGGTTGAAGGGGTAGGGGATCAGCCTGTCAGTGCTCAGACCATACACCGCACACTGCATCAAATTGTACTGCATGGCTGTCGTCCTAGAACGAAGCCTCTTCTAAAGATGATGCACAAGAAAGTCCACAAACAGTTTGCTGAAGACAAGCAGACAAAGGACATGGATTACTGGAGCCATATCCCGTGGTCTGATGAGACTAAGATAAACTTCAGATGGTGTCAAGCGTGTGTGACTGCAACAAGGTGAGGAGTACAAAGGCAAGTGTGTCTTGCCCACAGTCAAGCATGGTGGTGGAAGTGTCATGGTCTGGGGCTGCATGAGTGCTGCCGACAGTGGGGAGCTACAGTTCATTAAGGGAACCATGAATGCCAACATGTACTGTGACATACTGAAGCAGAGCATGATCCCCTCACTTTGGAGACTGGGCTGCAGGGCAGTATTCCAACATATTAATGACCCCAAACACACCTCTAAGACAACTACTGCCTTGCTAAAGAAAGGTGATCGACTGGCCAAGTATGTCTCCAGACTTCAACCATATTAAGCATCTGTGGGACATCCTCAAATGGAAGGTGGAGGAGCGCAAGGTCTCTAACATCCACCAGCTTCATGATGTTGTCATTGAGGAGTGGAAGAGGACACCAGTGGTAACCTGTGAAGCTCTGGTGTACTCCATGCCCAAGAGGGTTAAGTCAGTGCTGTAAAATAATGGTGGCCACAAAAGTATTGACACTTTGGGCTCAATTTGGACATTTTCACTTAGGGGTGTACGCACTTTTGTTGCCAGTGGTTTAGACATTAAAGAGGAAGTAAACCCTAATAGGTTTACTTCCTCTTTGTTTACCTAAAAAGGTAAAGCATAATGGACTACTATGCATCGCATAGTAGTCCATTATGTGTCACTTACCTGACACAGGAGCCAGCAAATTCACGGCTGTCCCCTTGTGTACGGCACCTCCATCTTCTTGGTGGGTCTCGCGGCTCCATCACTGTCATTTGACGGTGCTGCGATGTGCACGGGAGCCACCACTCACGGCATATCGCCATTGAGAGCGGCTTTCTCAGTGCGCCTGCACGCCGCTGTCTACGGTGCATGCGGTGTAGACAGCGGTGCCTGTTTGGCAAATATCTCCTAAACCGTGTAGGTTTAGGAGATATTTCTTTGACCTACAGGTAAGCCTTAATCTAGGCTTACCTGTAGTTCCAAGTGGTTTATAAGGGTTTACAACCACTTTAATGGCTGTGTGTTGAGTTATTTTGAGGAGACAGCTAATTTTTTCCTTGGTTGGACTAGATGGACCTGTGTCTTTTTTCAACCTAACTATGTAACTCTGTAATTTGAACTGCTTTGTAGACTTACACTAAAGCCTCCCATTTGAGGCTGTATACCCCAAAATAAGCTGTTTTAATTGCACTATCTATCTATCTACCTATCTATCTATCTGTTTATCACCACTGATGAGGGCAATAAAACCCCAATAGAGATTCTAACCCTTTCATACTCTACATAAAACATTAAACTACATTTGCTTGCAGTTGCGTTTACTATTTTTGTATGTGGGTCATAGACTATAACTGAGACACAACTGCCATTAAAATATAGTTGTTGAATGAATATTTTTTTTCAAAATGTGTAACTAGAAAGCATGCCATTGTTGCTAGCCATTGGAAGCCAATAGTCGTAAAGGTCTTTTAAGCCTTTGGGCTACAAGAATTAAAGATGCTTGCTATGATGTGATACCTTCAGATTCCCCTCACTGGGTCATAAAATAACAGATAGCTCCAGGAATGATCTACGAACTCAGCAAAGATGTCTGCGTAATGCAGGAGCACCTCTGCCCTCTTATAAGGTTTTAAATATCTTAGGATCACAAAGGTATATGACTTGATCAAGATAAGGGAGGATGGAAAAGGAAAATGTCAGCAGAGAGACGCTGACATTGTGGTGTTTACCATTATATTGCAGTACTGTCTGTAAACAGCTTTTGTGTATTTCTTGTAAAATCAAGCTTTAGAACAAAATATCTCTGCAAATTGTGCAACTACTTTAAATTAAGATTGTTGGTGGTTGGTGGTGGCATCCCAACTCTTCTCTGTTTTCTGTGGTAATGGACATCATTCAGGTTGGCTTGTATTGAAAATGAAAATGTAGGTACAGAATAAATTGGTTTAATTGAATGAGGTATAAGAAGTTAAGATAAAAGTAAATCTAAAGTAAGTCAAAATTTAGTTTTTAGTCTTGGATAGAATAGGGAATGGACAAAACCCCTTCTATGAATCTACCAAAAGTATCAACAATTTAAACTGAACTTGAGTCAGCAATAAAACTTCATGTTAATTCAGTCCAGGTTTAGGGGAAACACATGCACCAACGGAAGAGCCAGATCAAAATATAAAACAGTCCAAATTAATTTATTGAAAAGCCAATGCATTTAAGAGTCCAGAAATCACTGCTCTTTCATCGTTGCTTCAGTTAAAATAAGAGATTTGAATTGGGCTTTCCTGTGTGAATCTATGTAGGGAAGATAACTGCTGGACTAGGAGAGTTACTAGTCAGAAGCATCTGCATAAGCAGTTAAAGCATCTGTGGAGGTTTAGGGCAGAGATACACTTACTTTACTTCTCACTCCTTCAGGCTGCATCCCCACTTCATAACCAGTCCCATGGAGCTACTATTTTTTTGCTCCAAAGTCATCATGTACAGTGCAGGACCGGCCCATCCAATTTCCAAAAGTGGAGGAAACCAAGAGAGGGCATTGGCTGTAGGTTCTTGAAACCTGCCTTAGTCTAAATGGGCGCATGCGCGAGGCTCTACATGGCGGACGTGTTCCACTAGAGCTCCGCACCTCCCGCCGCAACATCGGGACCATACGCCGCGCCTGAGCCACCCTGCAACCCCGCTTCTCCTTGATATAGCCTCCGGAACAGCCACAGCATCACCCGAGATGGTTTTAACCGGCCACCGCGGCAAGGCCAAGCCAAAACCGATCAAGGAAGCCCTAGCCCGCGCCTCATCCAAGATGGCGGCGAAGGCCCTGGCTAAACAGCACGCTGCCTCACCGGACAGACCGGCACAAAATACCGCTGAGAGCGACGACGAAGAGGATAACCCTGACTATACAACCGGCTGTTCTCCCTTCCTGCCTCCCTCAGGTATGTCTCAGGGGGACTTTATACAACTGATGGAATCCATGCTACATAAAGCCCTAAAATCCACTTCAGACCAGATAACCAGCAGACTGACACGTGAGATCAGGGAGCTAGGCCAACGCACAGCAGACCTGGAGACCAGGGTGGATGACATGGAACTCACACTGCAAGAGCAAGCCCAAGAGCAGGCAGCCCTCCGTGACGAGAATGCTATGCTACTTTCCCGCCTCGAGGACGCTGAAAATCGCTCCCGAAGGTCAAACTTGCGCCTGAGAGGTATACCAGAAAGTGTGGACGACCTACTGTCCTTCTCTACAGCCCTATTCCAAGAGCTAGCACCCTCTATCCCCATAGAACGCCTGGAATTTGACAGGATACACAGGGCCCTGACCCGCCGCCAGCAAGACGGGCCGCCACGAGATATTATTATCAAGCTGCACTTTTTCCGCACAAAGGAACAACTCCTAGCTGCTGCTCGCAACAAGGACACTCTCCTATTCCAGGGCCACACATACCAACTATTCTCTGACCTAGCTCCATCCACAATTGCCAAGCGCCGTGCCATGAAGCCGCAGCTTCAAATCCTCCTGCAACACCAACTGAAGTACACCTGGCGCTTCCCCTTTGCTTTGCAATTCTCTTACCAGGGACAACAACACTCCTGTACCTCGCCAGAATCCCTCCAACGCCTTCTTGAATCCCTGCGCCTAACTACCCCAGAACAACCCACGGAGACAACGCTACCTCGCACCCCTGCCCGTGCGACAACCCATCCCTATGCAGCCACTCCAAGGAGGCCTAATCCGGGCCCCTCATCCATCTGCAAAGGCACCCCAGCTCGCTCACCCAGAGACAATCTGCCGGATCGACAAATACACTCGCCACGTTGAACTTGAATCTCTACACCAAATGACCACTTGATGCTAGTTCCCGGAGACCAACTGTCTGAAGCTACTCTACTCTTTGCCACCTGAAGCAACTGTTATCTCTTCAGTCAAGTCAAAGGTGGACTGCCCGGTTATAGGCTACCCCCCAATGGTAAAAGGGGAGCCTGTACAGTCCACCTAATCCCTCCGGGGTTGCAGGGGCTCAGACCCCATGTTATTATTACATCTTCTTTACCACCAACATGTATGAGGGAAAAATCTCCCTCCCTTTTTTCTTTATCTTTTTTTTACTCCCTTTCAAGGAAGAGGAGACCCCTTTTTACTCCCCCCGTTTCTTTTCTCTCCTCCCCTACAGGTTAATTTTATTTTTTTCACCTTCCCTTTGTTATTGGGAAGAGACAACATATGTTATGCATAAATGCCACTATACCATACATCATCGGGCGCTGTCTGTCTGGCTCGCTGCAGGTGCCCAGGGTTTACCCTGGGGGCCTGCGGCGACCCAGACGCTGCTGCCTATTTGTTACCTACTAACCCAAGTCATTGGTTACTTGAAATGTTATGCTTGATTGTTTTTTCTTTTTTTTTCTTATTCATCCTGTGTTTAAGACATATGCAACAGGACACATGTACATGGATACACTCAACATGAACACTCAAGTATCCCTGGCCATGTTCCCTGAGTACTTTCCCGAGGATTTTTGTCACCCCAGGTAGAAATGGGTTATATCGCAATGCCAATGCAACTAAAGTCCTTCTTCCCTATTGTCTTTTTTTTATATACTGTTATGTTTGCTCAAATTTCCAAGATATATGTTGTAATCCCCTTCTTGCGGCGGGAGGCTGTCACTGCCCCCCCCCTACATGGTGAGCACACTCGCGAGTCGGCTGGCCGGCTGGCGAGTCTACCCACTATTTGGTCGGGCAACCAAACTTCACCTTTACCTACTCTACCTACTTATTCATATGCCCTACAACTACTACCTACCCCTCCCTCCCTTTCTCTCTTCCCACCCCCCTTCCCTCCATCCCCCTCCTGATCCTTGTCGGCGGGGTTGCGGAGTCCCCGGGCCCCTTCACATCAACAACCTACCCTCCCCTCTATGGCCCCCCTGAATATTCTCTCCCTTAATGTGAAGGGACTCAACTCACCTCACAAACGAGTGAAAGCCTTCAACTCTTTTGCAGCACTCAAAGCTGGCATTGTGGCCCTCCAAGAGACCCACTACACGACACAATCAACCCCAAAATTTTTTAACCACCGATATCCCCAAGTATATACTGCCTCAGCCAATGTCAAAAAACGTGGCGTGCTAATAGCGCTCCACCAATCCCTTCCCTTTGTTTTAGCATCCGAAATTAAAGACCCAGAAGGGCGTTATATAATCCTAGTAGGCACCCTCCAGGAAGTAGAGACTACATTAGTCTCCTATTATGCTCCAAACGATAATCCGATTCCCTTCTTCTCTCACCTGCTACAAGTTATAAGAACACATTGTAAGGGCACAGTGATCCTCTGTGGTGACTCCAATACAGTGTTGCACCCGCACATAGATAAATCCCCATATGCTCCTGACCAATATACCCCCTCCACGCGCTTTAGGAAGCTGCTACAGCAAGCTACACTGCTTGACACTTGGCGAGAATGCAACCCGACAAAGAGGAACTACACATTCTACTCATACCCCCATAAATCCTTTTCTAGGATTGACCACATATTCCTCTCGGTTGCATCCTCCCCAACACTTGTCAAATCTTCCATACAACCTATACCCTGGTCGGACCACTGTGCAGTAGTTACCACGATCTCCTCCTTAATCCCCCAAACTAGGGACCGCTCCTGGTGCATTAATGAAGCCCACCTCACTAACCCATCCTACTGTCTTGACATCCAAGTAGCCCTCACGGACTACCTGCGACACAACAACACCCTAGAAATCTCCCCGGTTCTCCTCTGGGAAGCACACAAACCGGTAATACGGGGCACATGTATATCAGTATCCACACACCTCAAAAGAGACAAGAAGCTCCAACTAGCTAATCTCGAAAAGGAATATCACCATCACTTTCTTCAATTTCAGGCGACCCCATCTGAACCCCATAGGGTAGCAATGGAAAAAGCCAGAACTGAACTGGATCTGCTGTTGGCTGAATCGGCCGATAAGGCCATCCGCAGATCTAATCATACCATATACACCAAAGCCAACAAACCTGACACCTTTCTAGCTATGCGCCTTCGCCGTCCCGAACGGAACCATGTCCCCATCAGGTTAAAAATCGACAAAAACTCCTACACCAGTAACCCCATCAAAATCCTGAGAGAATTCCGTAAACGATTAGAGGACCTCTATAAAGCCAAATCCACCTTCTCCCCCTCAACCGCTGACTCACTTCTACAAGACGCACCGCTCCCTAAACTATCAGACACGGACCGCGAACCCCTAGAAGCGCCCATCTCCGCAGAAGAAGTACTTGCTGCAATAAAAACCCTCAAATCCCACAAACGACCTGGCCCAGACGGACTCTCTGCCACTTATTACAAAAAATTTGCTGCAATTCTCACCCCACTCTTATGTAAATCATTTAATGCCCTCTTACAGAACCATGCCTTTGGTCGAGACACACTAACAGCTATTATAGCAATGATACCCAAGCCAAATACTGATAACTCCCTGTGGTCCAACTTCAGGCCCATCTCCTTACTCAACCTGGACATTAAAATCTTGGCCAAAATATTAGCCCTCCGCCTCAACCCTCTTATCGGTAAATTAGTAGACAGAGACCAAGTTGGCTTTATCCCCCGAAGACAAGCTAGCGACAACATTAGGCGAGTGATACTCCTCCAACACATTGCAAAAACCCGTAACATTCCAATGCATTTGTTATCTCTTGACATAAGGAAGGCATTCGACACGGTATCCTGGCCGTACCTAGACTACATTCTTAAGCGCTGGGGCTTTGGCCCACACTTTTTACAATGGATAAACTCCCTTTACAACCAACCACAAGCCTATATCAGGTACTCAGGATTCCGCTCAGACTCCTTCTCTATAGCAAGAGGAACCAGACAAGGATGCCCCCTCTCCCCTCTAATCTTTGCGCTGGCTATCGAACCCCTGGCGGCCCTGATTCGATCCAACGTCAATATCAAAGGACTTGAAATAGCCTCCACATCACACAAGGTCTGTCTGTTCGCGGATGACGCACTCTTATTCATTACGTCACCCCTCACTACCCTCCCCAACCTTATCCTCACCTTAGATAAATTTGCCTCCATCTCAGGTCTAGAAGTCAACCAAGCCAAATCTAAAGCCCTCAATGTGTCCCTTTCACCCCAAGAAGTCTCTCATCTACAACTAAACTTCCCGTTTACTTGGTCCACCACCTCCCTCCCATACCTAGGTATAAAACTGACTGGAAACCCAACCTCACTATACCAAGCCAACTACCTCTCCATGCTGGCACATCTGTCATCCCTCCTTGACACCTGGAAGCCCTTATGTGTATCCTGGTTGGGTCGGGTTGCAGCTGTCAAAATGTCTCTACTCCCCAAGCTTCTATACCTCTACAGAGTCCTCCCAATCAATGTCCCCTCATACTATCATAGGATTATCCAAGCAAGAGTCTTCAAATATATCTGGGGCCCCATCAAACCCAGAGTCCCACGGTCAATTCTCCTACGACACAAACTACACGGAGACCTGGGTATACCAAGTTTTGCTAAATACTATCACGCAGCCCAACTAGCCCAACTCACACTATTGCACGCCCTCACAGAAACCCCAAAATGGGTCTCCCTCGAAGCAGTAGATCTCCACCCTTTGACAGTTGATAACGTACTATGGCTACCCCCTCTCACCCGAGGTCATCTAACCAACCCCATCACCTGTCACTCTTTGAGAATTTGGGACAGACTACGTAAACAATTCAAACTGATCTCCCCACATAACCCCTTACTCTCTTTCCTACACCACCCTTTCTTCTATCCTGCTTACTCCGAACCCAGCACCTTCTCATGTTGGTCACAGGCAGGTATAACTAGAATACGCGACCTTACCACCAGCTCCACCTTTAAGACATTCACGGACCTTCAGACTAACGCCAAGCTCCCATCCTCGGAATCCTTCCGATACCTCCAAGTGATCCACTTTGCCAAAACAGTAATTGGTTCCTGTACCGGCTTAAATACCCAATCGCCCTATGAAAAAATTTGCATGACAGACCCCCACGCCCCAGGCATCATTTCTGATCTGTATACACACTTCACCGCACCAACCGCCGCCTTACCCCATTATGCTGCACAGTGGTCCAAGGACCTAGATATATCCCTCTCTCCTGAAGAATGGTCCGACATCTGGGCCACTACGAAATCATCCTCTCAAAATGTGGTAGCACTCGAAACAAATTATAAAGTATTAATGCGCTGGTACCTTGTCCCAGCCAGAATATCCAAATTCATATCGAACTACCCACCCCACTGCTTTCGTGGATGCAACGAACATGGCACCCACCTTCACATCTGGTGGTCTTGCCAGGTAGCTCAACAATTCTGGACAAATGTCTTCCAAATGATCTCCACAATACTGCATGAGACTGTGCTCCCTGACCCGGCCCTAGCCCTACTTAACCATATCCAGGGAGAATACACCAGAAGTCAGATCAACCTCCTCCTCCAGTTGACCACAGCGGCCAAACAAACTATCGCTAAGGCCTGGAAAACCCCCAAACTTCACATAGCAGAAATGAAGAACAGAGTAACCCAAGCCATGATCCACAGCAAAATTGAGGCCACCATACTAGACAGGGTCCCTCGACATACTAAAATATGGACCCCCTGGGTAGACAACTTTCTCCCCCTAGACTTTGACCACAATCTCCTTATCCCATAATTCCCTGCTCACCTCCGCCCCTGCAAGTATAATGGCCCCCTCGGCCGTGCCGCAGCCTCGCCGACACTGATCCCCCCCCCCACCCTATCTTTTCCCCTCTCTCCCACCTACCTCTCCCAACCCTCCCATCCTTTCCCTTCTCTACAAACCCAACTTGAACCTATGTTCACCTACCTTTTCAACAAGAACAGGCCCTCGAGGCTATGACTCCACCAAGTAAACATTCCAGGAACCTGCTCCACACGATTGATATTCCATGCTGTCATAGTTCCTGGGACGCTACATGCTGATACATGCCGACCCCATCATGATACTATAACCCCACTTACCTATCAGCAACTACTAAAAGCACTTAGGTTACTTTTTTCCTGATATTCCGTAACGTTTACACTCTGTATGTATCGTGAATGATGTTCATTCACCGTTCATGTTTATTTCTTGTTGTACTTTGTACTTTGTTCCAATAAAAACTTTGAAAAGAAAAAAATAAAAAGGGTCCCGAGCGCCGCCGCGGGCGCGCGTGCCGCCGGCGGCGCGGGGGCGCCCCCCCAGGCGGCCGGGAATGGGAGGGCGTCATATGACGCCCACCCAGGATGGGAGATCCACCTTGTGGGCGTCATATGACAATACGCGGGTATTGAAGTGGTTAAAGAACGTTATAGTAAAATTTCCCTATCGTAGTTTGTTTCTCCAAAGAATGCCACATAGCTTTAGGTCTCTCTATCTGTCTGCTTCTTTGTCTGTCTTTTAACATCTGTATTAAGAAAAACTATCATGAAAGTGTGATAACAGAATTTGCCTTGGTAATTTGGAATTTGGTCAACCCATTAAAGTAAATTATATTATTCTACTTTGCTGGGAAAATATTGGATGTGTAAAAAAAATTGTAAAATAGTCTAAAGAAACACTTATCTGTTCACTTTCCAGGAAGCTGGCAGTGAGAGACCCCAAAAACAAGAATTTTGTGTTCCAAGCAAGTGAAAGCAAGCAAGAGTTCATTGGGTATCCCACCCACCCCATACCACAGGGTTTGGGCTAGGAATTAGATCTGTGTTTTTTACTTGAATCCAGCCTGTTCACAATTTGAATGGGTTATAAACTGGGTTTATCTGTCCAGTTTGCCTGCCCAAACCTCTGGCTGATTGTTCTTTGGGATTGACAATTATTATTATTATACAGGATTTATATAGAGCCAACAGTTTGCACGGTACTTTACAACATTAGGGCAGACAGTACAGTTACAATACAGTTCAATACAGGAGGAATCAGAGGGCCCTGCTCATTAGAGCTTACAATCTAAGAGGGAGGGTCAAGTGATACAAAAGGTAATAACTGTGGGGGATAAGCTGATGAAGAAAATAATAGAACAGTTGTTAGATGAGGGCAGCATAGGCTTCCCTGGAGAGAAAAGTTTTCAGGGATCGCCTAAAAGTGGATAGAGTTGGAGATAGTCAGACAGATTAAGGTAGGGAATTCCAAAGGATGGAAGAGGCTCAGGAAAAGTCCTGAGGCGAATAAGGGAGGAGGTAATGAGGGAGCTAGAGAGCAGGAGGTCTTTGGAGGCACAGAGAGGACGATTTGGTTGGTATTTTCAGACTACTTTAGTGATGTAGCTGGGGGCAGAGTTGTGGATGGCTTTGTAAGTTATTGTAGACAAAATAAGAAAAATTAGCTGCACACCAACATCTGTCCAACAGGTTTATTGAAAGACTGCCATCAGAACTGTGACAACGGACCAAGGGGTGAAGACGTTTCACACATATTTTGTGTTTCTTCAAAACCCGGGGGGTTTGGGGTTTTGTCACAGTCCTGGTGGCAGTCCGGATGTTGGTGTGCAGCTAATTTTTCTCATTTTGTCTACATGTTCACAGTTGTGGGCCGGAGCTAGCACCCAGCACCTCCTGTTTGGTGGATTAGCATATTCACCTGGAGCAGCGATTTGTCTCATTGTTACTCTTTGTAAGTTATTGTTGGTATTTTTATTTTAATTTGTTGGGTGAGTGGAAGCCAATGGAGGGATTGACAGAGAGGGGCAAACAATGTACCGACATTACTGGATGGTGCACTTGATGGTGGATTTACACCTTGAGCCTGGTGTGGCTGTGTTTATTTATTATCTACGTTTTTTTAATGACTTTATAAAAACTATGTACTGTATTCTTTTCTCATTCATGTGGGGTTTGCAGATTTGAGGCTGGGTTTAGCTGGATTCAGAAAACAGCACATACATTGAAGCCCAAAGTTGAAGGCATGTGGCCTAGATTAGTTCATGCAGAAGGGGTGGGGGCACCTGTCCCCTTGTTTCCTGGTCCCAATGCTTCATATCTGAATAGGGGTCTTTTATGAATCTTTATAGGATCCCTAATGATTCATAAAATACCCATATCCAGGCATGTGGTCTGGGTGGCCAGGAAAGAGGGGGCAGTGTGTGACCTCCTCCTGTAACATACCAGGCCATATGCCCCCAACAACGGGAGGGTACCTTGCTAGAGATGTTCTTTCTAGTTAGTGGAGGTCTTTAGAATAAGTGGGCCCCCAGATATTCGGGATGCCATGATGTGGCCACTGTAGCTTACGCATGTATTTGCAAATGTGTACAAAGTAAACCTTTTATTTTTAACATGAACTGTTAGACAGGGTCAATTTGATTTGTTGCAGGCTGGCTGGTAAGTAAACTGAGAATTTTAGCATAAATCATTGTCCCTGTGACATCTTGTCTAATATAGAAGTATACTCATTGATTAGGTGCTTGAAATCAGACTTTAAAGTAAAACTAAAGGCAAAACTTTTTTTTAAATTCTGGATAGAGCAAGGGAGGGTTATAACCCCTGTCAGATTTTTTTCGCCATCTGTGTCCCATTGCAAAGATTCCCATCATTTCCTGTCTTATAGCCAAGCAGGAAGTGAGAGGAAATGCCTGCAAATTAAGGGAATTTTTCCTCTCATTATGTTTTTCCCCCAATTTTTAATGCCTGCTCCATATATATATATAAGATCATCTGTGCAATTTCTTCTTGCCCTCAATAGACATGTGCACACTGAAATATTTTGTTTCAGAATTTTGTTTTCGTCCGAAAAATAAATTTATTTAGTTACTCCCGAAATTCGTTTTTATTTATTTAGTTTCCTTAAAAAATGCATTTGTCCGAAAATCCGAAATAATTAAGGTTGAATCTGTCATTGAAGGCTTATGGTGTCTGTCGAATGTTCTAAGAAGATTTGACGGAGCAGCTAAACTGTACGACACCCCAATCGTACATTTACGGTCGAATGTTCCGCTACAAGCTATAGTAGAATTCTAATGTTGTATGACACTAGTAATAATTATATTTATTAACCACTTCAGCCCCGGACCAATTGGCAGCCAAAGGACCAGGCCCCTTTTTGCAATTCGGCACTGCGTCGCTTTAACTAACAATTGCGCGGTCATGCGACGTGGCTCCAAAACAAAATTGGCGTCCTTTTTTTCCCACAAATAGAGCTTTCTTTTGGTGGTATTTGATCGCCCCTGCGGTTTTTATTTTTTGCGCTATAAACAAAAATAGAGCGACAATTTTGAAAAAAATGCAATATTTTTTACTTTTTGCTATAATAAATATCCCCAAAAAATATATAAAAAAACATTTTTTTTCCTCAGTTTAGGCCGATACGTATTCTTCTACATATTTTTGGTAAAAAAAATCGCAATTAGCGATTATTGATTAGTTTGCGCAAAAGTTATAGCGTTTACAAAATAGGGGATAGTTTTATAGCATTTTTATTAATATTTTTTTTTTATTAGTAATGGCGGCGATCAGCGATTTTTATTGTGACTGCGACATTTTGGCGGACACATCGGACATTTTTGACACATTTTTGGGACATTTGTCATTTATACAGAAATCAGTGCTATTTAAATAGCACTGATTCCTATGTAAATGACAGTTGTAGTTAGGGGGTTAACCACAAGGGGGCGGGGAGGAGTCAGTGTGACGTGTTGTGTTGTGTTTACTGTAGGGGGGCGTGGCTGTACGTCTGACGTCATTGATCGGCGTTCCCGATGACAGGGAACCGCCGATCACTGACAGTCAGTGTAGGAAGCGCGGGGAGAGGTTTGTTTACATAGACCTCTCCCCGTTCTTCCGCTCCGTAACCCGATCGCGGGATACCAGCGGCCATCGGGTCCGCTGGTCCCGCGGCCGGGGTCACGGAGCTCCCGACCGGGTCGCGAGCGCGCCGCTAGCGGCGCGCGCGACCCACGGGCAGGCACATGCACGATCACGTACAGGTACGTGATTCTGCCTGCCCGTGCCATTCTGCTGACGTATATATGCAGTGGCCTGTCGGGAAGCGGTTAAATATTATTACTAGTCAACCAACATTAGAATTCTTCTATAGCCTATGGGCGGAGCATTTGACCATAAATGTCCGCTCGCAGCGACTGCTTTGTCGAATCTTCATGTCAAATCTTTTCTCTCTATGTCGAATAATCTTGGAGTAATAGAATTAGGTTAGTCACATTCGACCTTTTTTGCTATTGTCTCTATTATGTTGAATCTTTTCTCTCTATGTCGAATCTTTTCTCTCTATGTAGAATAATCTTGAACTAATAGAGCTAAGGTTAGGCACATTAAACCACAGGTTCGATGGACACAGATCGCTATTGCCAGCGTCATGTCGAATATCCTATCTATATCGAACTGTTGCAACGAAAACGAAAATAAAGCATTTGTTTATGTCGGATCTTTCGGTTTTCGGATCCTGCACATTCGTTATCGTTTGTTAAAACGATAACGAAAATACCCGAAATTCGGACGAAAACGAATGCACATGTCTAGCCCTCAATAGTCATCCTTTTGGGATATTTTCATTAGGAATATAAGCATTTCTATCTGTCGGTTTGAAGTATGTCCAGGTACCAATTGCCTTCCTGTTAGACTATGATCTCCAAATACAAAAAGTTAATTCTTTTGCTACTTATCTCCCATGAAAAGTTCATAATTTTTTGGTTGTCATTTCATTTCTCCATGAAATCATTGAGGCTTCTTTCATCCCCATTCCAGATAACCATAATATCATCTATAAACTTGTGGTACATAATGACTTGTTGAAGTTTGCCTTGGTCGGTGCAAATCTTGTGCCCATTTCTATAAGTTTATTTTGCTTGTAATATTTACTGCTGTACCAAAAATAATTATGATCTAGGCAATAATCACGACATGCCAATATATATTTTCTTTGCTTCCTACACAATTTCCTATCCATTTCCATGGCCCACTTCACCTCCTGTTATGTAACTGGTCAGTGAGCCTGATGTGCAGAGAGAGGAAGGCCTCTTGTACAGCTCCGGCTCGAGGGCCACTGATAGTGAGACAGTAACTGCAAGAGCACGGTGAGGTATGAGTGCCTAAAATCAGTTCAGCAGTCTGCACTTGTAGTAGCAGATAATTCACTGGAAGAGTGCCAAGAAACAAAGCAGACAACTGCAGGCAGATGAGACAACCAAACAGCTAGACTCAGGCAGGCTGGTACAGGGCTTGGCAGATGACAGACTGTGGATGTGCAGCAGAAAGCAGGAGCCCAAAGATGATGAGCTGAAATGAAGGAGTTGTAGCAGGCTGGAAGTCTGGATGCAGGGTCAGATGTGCAGAGCCGGTAACGGGCGGCAGATCAGGCAGACAGCAGGATCATCAAGGCACAAGCAAATTTGGCAATGGAGAGTGGATCAAATGAGCAAAAGGCAGAGGCAGAATATGAGGACAAGCCAAGGTTAGGGCAGGTAACAGACGGGGATAGTCAGGAGCAAGCCGAGTCAAGATCAGAGGTCAAACGCAGGAATCAGAAACACACTCACAGAATGCTGTCGACCAAAAAGCAATTAGACAGTGCAGAAGCTCCATTTAAATAGGCGCATGCACGTACATACATGGAACACCATCTGCACAATGGTGGAGCTTTTCCTGACTCCTCCATTGTTTCACAATGATTAATAATTATCTAAATTGAACCCACTTCTGCCATGGCAAGTATTACTCCATCAGTTCCCTTTACCACTTTTAATATCTTAAATAAATGCTTAGTATGCTTTAAACACACAACTGTGTTTTTATACTAAGATTTCATGCACACTGGACATTGAAATTACGTTATAAAACGCCAGTAGCTTTGCAGTGAGTTTTTCAATGTTTTTGCAATAGCGTTTTCTTTTCAATGGATCAAAAACGTCAAATAACGCTCGGCATTTCATCAGCGTATTTTGACGTTAGAGCGTTTTTACAGCTGAAAACAGCCAAATAACTCCCAAGCCAAAACTGCTGATAACAGCCTATGGGTGCATGGACACATAGGATAACATGATGGGGAGTTTATTGACTGTAGAAAAAAAAACTTCTGAAGCCAAAAACAGCTGCTGTAAAAACGTCCAAAAACGTCCAGTGTGCATGAGGCCTTATGATTGTAAATAACCATGTATTGTTCCATTCTGGCACCAATTGACTTGATCTCATTTATTTTGGGTCTTCCGAGGGGATGTTCTTTACCCTTATGGATTAGACTGTACATAACTGGTATCTGCATGTCATGGACATGGCGGCTTTGCAGCGCTCCCCTATTGTTTCAATGGGAAGGGGCGCTTTAGGAGCGGTGAATACACCGCTCCTACAGTGCTACAAAGATACGGCTTGCAGGACTTTTTTGACCTTCCTGCAAGCGCACCGCTCCAGTGTGAAAGCCCTCGGGCTTTCAGATTGGAGACACAGCAGCGGCTGTTTCAGGGCGCTTTGCAGTCGCTATTTTTAGCGCCGTAGCGCCTGCAACAAACCCTTGACAAAATGTGGAAAATTATTTCAAGGGTTATGAATACTTTTTCAAGGCACACTGTGGGGTTGATTTACTAAAACTGGAGAGTGCAAAATCTGGTGCAGCTGTGCATGGTAGCCAATCAGCTTCCTGTTCAATTAAGCTTTGACAATAAAACCTGGAAGTTGATTGGTTTCTATGCAGAGCTGCACCAGATTTTGCACTCTCAAGTTGTAGTAAACCACCCCCTGTATGTATCTCTATCTTCCAGTAGTCTATTCATCTCCTTTCTATACTCTTCTTTAAACATAACCACAATTCCCTCCCTCTTTTCTGCTGGTCTTATTACCACATCATTTTTTGTCTTTATTTATTTGATGCCCCTCCTAATATATACCTGATACTTCAGGTTTTTTTACTTGCAATTTATTGCTACCACCATCTTTTTGAATACATTGATGTGCTTATTGTTTTTTTTTTTGTTTTGTTTTTTTGCTGTGTTTTGGATTGGAAGATTCACCCTCTCTTTCTGTCCTGCTGACTACTGTTAATGGGACCGAAAGAAACATGTAAAATATTTATGTAGAGCGGGTATAAACAGGTTCCTTTATGAGTTGAAAACTATAATGCAGATTTGAGGAAATATTATTTCTATGAATCTGGATTTTGTTTTTCAAAATTGCCTGTAAAATCAGTACAAACTTGATCCATATGCATATGGTATAAGTATTGTGTTCTGTAAAATTTCTATATAGGGGATTTTTATGTGCTTAGTTTCCAAAGATAGCATGTTTCATTGACAAAAGATCTTGTTTCTTTTCTGGCCCTATTGGAAATTCAATAAATGGACATATATGGATCCAGGAAATTTCTCTCACGTCATAAGCTCAGCTATTAGAAAATGAAGTTGAATCACTTTACTTTAATCATGTTAATTAATATAATAGTCAATAAAGTGAGCATCCATTAGCATATCTCATTGACATGACGGCCTTATTTCTAGTTAATAGCATGGTATATCATTTTGTCAAAACCTCAACTTGCTCTTAGCAGGGAAATTGTTAATTTTATTTGATAGTCTGGGATGAAAAACTATTCATCAGCTTATCAAGGCATCAATCTTTATATACATGTTTTAGATTTATTATCCATTTATATTCAGAATAGAGTGAAAATAAGTAAAGATTTTAGCAATCCTTGTACAGAAATCAGCACTTTGTGCACCACAGTTTCATTCTGAATCTTTTTCAATTATCTCTAAATAACATTTGTGATATTTAAGTTCTGCTATGCTTGGATAAAAGATGTTTATTGCATGAACCTTGCTATATACATAGAATTGAACAATGTGATCTAAGGAAATGCAGACTGGCCTTATTCATCCCAGAGAGGAGTCAAGAATGTATAGAGTTTTTTTTCAATGTTTTTATTTTTTTCGTCAATAGTACTCATCCAAAGCAATACCACAAATTCTAGGGGACGCCAGCACAGAGTAATGCTTATTACTACAGGGATGGACAGCACAGACTAATACTTAATACTGTAACAACTGGCGGTCCTCTTCTATCCAGTGCTGGAATGTTTGTGGAGACTCCTATGTTATCACATACAGTCATCTGGATGGGACATGGCTGTTGGTCCTTGCTTTGCTTTACTTGTGAGGATGTTGATGAAAGGGGGAGTGACAATGTTGATCAGAGTCTGGCAAGAAGAGAATCTTTGTGGGAACTGGTCATCATAACTGGAACCAGGGGGGTAGGGAGATCATTATGGTGGGTAATAATCTGTTCTAGCCTATCATGAGCTAGAGCCTATGGCAGAGGGTGCGGGACAATGCTAATAATCGTTATCTGCTCAGAGTACCAGTGAATACAAGGCTTCCTCTGAATAGCTGACATGGAGATCATGACACCATCTTTATGTCTCTCCACCATAGCCATTCAGAGGAAGCCTTGTGTTCACTGATAAAATGCAAGGCTTCCTGGGAAAGGCTGAGCAATGCTCAGCCAACTCGATTTTGTTCTGACTGCAGACAGGGAATCCTCATAGCACTGCTGGAACATAGCACTGCATACAGTTTATACAGCACTGACAGTGGCAATTAGTAAAGAAATGATTTGTTTGGCCAGCTTGGTTCAAACTGACTATTTAAAGCAATAGCTTTAAATATATTTAGCCACTTTATTGCCTGCATTTATTGAGACAGATTCCATTTAAAAGTACAGTCAAAATAAATTACCCAAGTCCCCTTACCTAGTCACGTTATGTAACCACTTCTGCATGAGCCTGGGCCTGCAGGGCCATAAAGTATTGCTCATGTGTGGCCTATTCTCCATAGACTCCAATGAAGAAGCCTGCAGACTTGTAGGATGATGGTTCCTTTGAGCCATATGAAAAAAAAACTGATGTTTCAGTTGTCAAAACAGAGCTTTATTTGCTTAAAGCGGAGCTCCACCCTAAAGTGGAACTTCCGCTCATCGGAAACCCTCCCCCCTCCGGTGCCACAATTGGCACCTTTCAGGGGGAGGGGGGTTCAGATACCTGTATAATACAGGTATCTGCACCCACTTCCGGGCATAGATATCCATAGAATCTGGGGGTATTTACGCCACTTCCTGCCATCCCCCCGCTGTCTGCTGGGAAACACACAGATCCCAGAGACAGCAGGGAGCGTCCTTATTGCGCAGCGCGATTTGCGCATGCGCAGTACGGATTCCCATAACGAAGATGGCGGCGGCAGCACCCGAGAGACGATCGACAGATCGGCTTTCGGGTGCCGACATCGCGGGCGCGCTGGACGGGTGAGTGTTCATATTTTAAAAGCCAGGCCTTCCGGTTCCGGCGCCACATGGGAAGGCTGTAATCAGACACAGCTCCTGCCACCCTGCTCCAAACAGCCGCTGAAAAACCGGCCCAAGCTCCGGGGAAACCCCCTAAACTATAGCAGCACAGAGGGGACTCATGGACCGCTTTGTGGAGCGATCGTACGCTAGAGCGGTCACAGCGCAAGCACCTCTTGCGGGGGACACAGCTCCAGGCACAGCCAATATGGCGGCCGCGCCACTCTCTAATGCGCCCGTGCTACCGCTGCCCCAGCCGGACATACAGCGGGCATTGCACAGGAGGTAGTGGCCCTCCTGGGACCCACACTTGCGGCCACAGTAGATGCAGCTGTGCATAAGGGTCTCGAGCAGCTGCACATTGAGCTCCAAGCACAAGCTCAAAGACTCACGCAGGCAGAGGACAGGATCTCATACCTGGAGGATGACACTACTGCACAATCAGCAACATTAGCACGTCTAACTGCTGAAAATAGGGAATTATGGGAGAAAATAGATGACCTTGAAAATCGCTCTAGGAGAAACAATCTACGCATAATTGGTCTCCCAGAAGCTATAACACACACCCAGCTTACCAACATATGCGCAAAAATTATTCCAGAGCAGCTGGGACTCCGCATACCGTGCACTATTGAGAGAGCGCATCGCATCGGTCAGTATGAGGAAAACCGAGCCAAACCTAGGCACGTTATCGTCAAATACTTAAACTATGCGGATAAAAACGCCATAATGCAAGCATTCCGCCGCACACGCTCCCTATCAGTAGACGGAGCAAAACTGCTACTTTTTGCGGACTATTCGATAGAGGTAATGAAGCAGCGCAAAGCTTTCTCCACGATCTGCTCAACCTTATACCATAACCAAGTGAAATTCTCTCTGGCGTACCCAGCTGTTTTACTCAGGAGAACATCTCACCTTTACATCGCCAGAAGAAGCAGAAAGGCACATGGCAACAACCTGCTCTGAAATGGAACACGCCGACTCCGCAGAAGACTCCTCACCATTACTGAACGCAACACATTCAGCGACACGCAAACCACAATCCAGTCCGAGCAAACCACCGTACAAACGCAGTCGCACTACTCAGCATGCAGACCGCGCTGGCAATCGTCGACGACAAACAGACGAAAGATAGGTAATATCTTTCTTATCCCTTTTTATACACCTTTCCCTGTGTCTTCCTCCGTACTGTTTAAACCAACAGCTATACATGATGAACCATAATGGGACTGTACCTAAACATAGGTACCAAAGAACTTTCCTTTCTTAGGCGCGTTGGTTACGTTAACTGTACGGACTGCCCCTCTGACGCCTAAACTCCTTTATAGACTGTTGAGAATAACCGCTCACCCTGCTCGTCAACGAGCCACTATCTACTTCCGGCATCATACACGCCTGAGCTTAATAACCCCCCTAGTTCAGGCCTAGATTAATACCGAATTTTGTTTGAAACAGCATATAGGCCTATACCCCCCATCTTCCTCATTCCTCTTGCCCCACCCAGCTCGGTGCCCCAACCACACCCCACACAATGGAGCAGGTAGACGGCGGGAGGAAAGGTTACCTGGTCTAGCCGAGTGTGGAAAAAAGTGAAGTACTTGTTGGACTATAGTTTTAGTCTACTTCGCATTCTCATTATGTTATATGTTGTCAAGTTTATATTGATGGTTACACAATATGTAAATTTATACTTTGTGCCTTTAGCCCTGGGAGACATACAATACTTGGGTACCCCTTTGGTTGATGACGCAGTGTCTAGAGGGGAGTCTCATCCCCTATGTCAAGCTCAAAACATTCTTACTCATCAGACATGGCCTCAGCAATCGATGGGAATCACCTAAAAATTGTATCATGGAACATCAGAGGGCTTCGCTCTCCAAATAAACGCATGATGGTTCTTAGACACCTAAAGCGGCTGCGGGCAGATGTGGCACTACTACAAGAGACACATCTGTCCGCAGACGATCTGGCACGTCTGCACAAATTATGGGTCGGAGCGGTTTATGGGTCGCCTGCAGAGGGACGTAAAGCCGGTGTAGCCATCCTACTGCACAAGAACCTGAATCATGCCATCAAAGACGTAAGAATAGACCAGTTTGGACGTCACATAACGATCCATATGACCTTAGCTAGCAAAGACATAGCTATTACTAATATATATGCACCGAACTCGCCAGACTCTACATTTTTTCGAGAAATGACGGCCTGGCTGGTGGCAGTACCAGAGACTTTACATCTAATTGGGGGAGACTTTAATTCGGTCATGTCCCCCGCGATTGATCGTACGGGTAAAATAACAGGTGGAGAGACCAGCACTGAGAGTTTAAACTTCTCCCCAACTCCCTTAGCGCGGACAATAGATCAGATGCAGCTAATAGATATCTGGCGATTATCGCACCCGACCGATAGGGAATATACCTTCTATTCCCCCCCCCCCCATAACTCTTTTTCCCGAATTGACTACTTCTTTGCATCACCAGCACTTTCACAAATGTTACGAGACCCGGAAATTAAGGATGCCAGAATCTCAGACCACAGCCCCATCGCAATACAAATGATAACCGCGCGACCCTCGTCCCCAATACAAATGTGGCGCTTTCCTTCTTACCTAGCCGAAAGCGAAGACTTTCGCCATATGTTGCAAACATCATGGGCGGAATGTACTTCCACCAATGCAGCACACCTCTCGGACCCAAATCTCTTCTGGGAGGCTGGAAAAGCCTTCCTACGTGGAAAAATAATTTCATATACTGCTCAATTAAAAAAAAATGCCAAACAACATTACATGCGAGCCAGTGAAACCCTACGCTTTGCACACGAACGGCTAACGCTTAAACGTACGCCCAACAATATTGAGACTTGGAGAGCAGCTAAGCGAGAATTCGATCTTTGGGCAGAACAACAGGAGCTGGCCAAAACCTCTTATTCCTCTCTATATTTCCATAAATTTGGTAATAAGGTGGGTAAGCTGCTTGCAAAACTTTGCACGGGAACAAAACGACCCACTCACATTCAAGCTTTGAAAAGTAGCACGGGAATATTACACACCACTCCAACAGACATTAGTAAAATCTTAGCAGAGTTTTATACTCATTTATACTCAGCAGACCCTATTGATCAACACACAGCAGACACTCTCTTAGATAAATTGAGCCTACCTAGGCTACAGGGAGATACTCTAGATGCCCTCAACGAACCTATCACCGTGGAGGATATCCAAGAAACGATCAAATCACTAGCATCTTCTAAAGCCCCGGGTCCAGGTGGCTATACGGCCGAATTTTATAAATTAACAAAGGAATTCATTCCAAATACTTTAGAACAGGTCTTTAAGGCCGTCTGGGACGGAGGCCCATACCCACCTACAGGAACTCAAGCATACATTAGACTGATAGCCAAAAAAGATAAGGACCCCACACTCCCAGGGTCATATCGACCAATCTCATTAATTAATGTAGATGTCAAAATCTTATCTAAAATAATCGCGACACGCCTAGCCCATATACTTCCATTCATACTACATCCGGCCCAATCGGGATTTGTAAAGGGACGCTCGGCCACCCTAAATATCCGTAAAGTTTTTACAGCATTGGAATACGCCAAATTGAACCCAGAACAAGATGTTGCGATAATCTCATTAGATGCTGAAAAGGCTTTCGACAACATCAGTTTGTCTTGGCTATTCCGAGTAATGGAGCGTCTTGAATTCTCGGGTCCAATTATGCGCTTTCTACACCGACTGTATGAATCCCCAACGGCCCGATTAGTCACGCCTGACTTTATCTCAGACGCGATCTCCCTGACAAAAGGAACCAGACAAGGGTGTCCCCTTTCCCCCTTATTGTTCAACATTGCAATCGAGCCTTTATCCAGGTTACTCAATTCACCTGACGGAATTAGTGGTATAACAATTGGGGACCAAACACTGCGCTCCTCTCTATTTGCGGACGATATACTACTTTTCTCAACCGAACCCTCAGCAGACTTTGAGAAACTTAGAGACATCTTCCAGACTTTCCGGCTTTGCTCAGGTTTGCGTATTAATTTTGACAAAAGTGAAATACTGTCGCTCCGACCTAAACTGTCTGCTAGATGGCTACATCGGTCCCCTCTACCCATAGCATTGCAACATATTACATATTTGGGCATACGCATTGGTCGAGAACCATCTTCGCTATACACACTTAATTTTCCACCGTTGATATCGAAAATTGTGAAGGAGTTGGAAGCTTGGACAGCTCTCCCTCTCTCGCTCTTTGGGAGATGTCATCTTTTTAAAATGGTGTCATTTGCATGTTTACTCTACCCCATGCAAACAATCCCTCTTTTAATCAAACACTTAGATGTCAAACTAATCCATAAGGCGTTGACCAACTTTTTGTGGTCCCGCAAAAAGCCACGTGTTGCCCTACAAAAACTGTGTCTCCCAAAGACGGAAGGGGCGGCGGGCTTGCCCAATATACGTTTCTATAACTTAGCATGTCTACTTAGACAAGGCTTGGATTGGATATCGGGCAAATCCAGGTACTCTAATAATATACTAGAAGGTGCAGCTACCCTACCTTATACTCTACCAGCTATTCTCCACTCAAACCCAAACAAGCTACCAACACACCTTAAATCGAATATGCTTATAAGGGATACAGTCATAGCCTGGAGAGAGACTCGAAGACTACTGGGGCTGCCCTCTAGTATCTCGTGCCACCTGCAATTCCAAGCTAATCCAATGTTTCCCCCCTCCGTTATGCACAAAGCTTTTGACCAGTGGAAGGCTAGAGGTCTTACTAACATTAAGGAAATCTATCTTAACGGCCCGGGTAAAATGAAACCCTTTCAGACACTATCGAGGGAATTTTCCTTACCAGCGACTCATATTTTCTACTATCACCAGCTCCTCAGTTATCTAAAGACCTGCTATGGACCTAGCACAGACCCTTTTCAAAAATCATTTATAGACACGGTACTGAACAATGAGGACTATTCCATTTCCAGTTTATACACTCATCTTATCACCAGTCTGCCAAATATCATCTCAAACCATTCCAAAAGTGGTCTGACATATTTGATGACGTAGACCTTACCGAAAAAATACTGGAAGGATACAAACGAGTTTGCCAGCTTATTGTTTCCGAAACATGGAGAGAAACACAATTCAAGATTGTGCATAGAGCAAATTATCCTTTCTGCATTAATAAAACAGATCCTGAGCAGGAGCGCTGCCATTGGTGCTCGACGCAACGCCCCACACTGGTGCATCGTCTATGGGAATGTCCTTCCATTATCGCATACTGGGACTCAATACTAAACTTTATATATGAGATTGTTGAAATACGGATCCCAAGGGATCACCTAATATGCCTGTTTGGACACATACCACCTCTACCCACACCGTTGGATAAAAGTACACCACAGATCCCTCACTGGGCACAAATCTGCCTTCTGGTGGCACGTAGGACAATAATGGCACAATGGATCAAGGAAACACCGCCAAATCTGCGGGCAGTGAAAAAAGCCCTTGTATCATTCTTCTACCTTGAAAGATTAGACACTATCTCATCAAACTTCCGCTCTACCGCACGATTCTTCAAGAGATGGCGCAGATTCATGGAACATGTGTTCTCCCAAGAAGAGATACAAAAAAATATGCAACCATTCCGATACACAGACTGGTACCTTAAGCGAGACCTTACAAACTCTTTGGGTATCCTAAAGCTACCTAATTCACTGGATCCCTAACGGCCCCTCTAGATCAAATCGTGAAAAAGAAACTAGGAGTCCCTCTGACATCCATAGCTAGCCCACTCTGGCACAGATAAAATGTGTCTGGAATTGCTACCCTAGTTAGGCTATTGTACATACTTCTTGACTTGACTCTTCAAACGTTACTTCCACTCCTAAAGGCACTAATTGTTGTTATACTTGTTGTTATACTTGACAACCCCAATACGTTGTTATGAAACAGCTGTTAAAACTACTTTATACATATATGTGTACTGTTGAAAATCTCAATAAAAATGTTTTCAAAAAAAAAAAAAGCCAGTAGCTGCAGTATTTGTAGCTGCTGACTTTTAAAAAAAAAACATTAATTTATCTAAGAAAATAAAGAGCATATATATTTAATTTGTTATCTGTAATTTAAGGAATTTAAAAGAAAAACAATATTTTGGTTTGCATATAGTCAGATGATTAAACTGAACACAGTTTTACTATTTTTGCTAAGTTCGGTGAACATTCTCTACTGTTTTAGCTAAATCACTCCCATTGCATAATTTCCTTTGTCATATCGGTGCCTGTTGGAGCTATTTATGGATATCTAAGTTTCAGAAAATGTGCAAGAGTTAAAAGGGATATTATTCTTAAGGAAAAAATAAAAGTAATACTGTATATAAAAAATATATATATATTTTTTCATTTATCAGTAGAGCTAGAAAGGACAATAAAAGAACAATAAGAACTGGAAAAGAGAATTTGCCAAACATTGACTTTTCCCCTGTTTCAGGACACAGCACAGTTTTTCAGACTTTCATTAAAACACCAGCACTCCCAATGTAGCCATTACAAAATGGCTGTAAAACACTGGCATCAAGTGTATTGCAATAACAAAAGAACAAAGATACGTACCGGTAACTCCTTACAGGAGGTGAACTTTTTCTCAAACTTTCCAAATAGATCAAAGTTTCTCTTAAGACTAAAGTGACAACCATATGAAGAAATAAATTTTGGCGCAAAGCTGTGTGCCTGTGTGTGTGCAAAAACAAAATATAAACACCCTGGACTTCACTATGCCTTTTTTGTTATTTTGTACTCAAGATCAGACTGTACTTTTGTAAAAACAAAAACTAGAAAATAATTATTTACCAATGTTAGGTTAAGCATAAGCAAAATGTAGTGAAAGAAAAGGCTCAGTGGTGTATGAAATGCTGATTGTGAAGTATGCAGAGTTGACATAATTTTTAAGTTGGAAGCCATTATTGGAATTAAGCTATAAAGCCTACGAGCAATTATCCGGAGAAACCACTAATCAATAATATGGGTAGCAAAGGTGTTTCCAAAACTGAGAAATATTAATATTAATAGAAGTGTCAGTGTTTCAGGATTATTATTATTTTTTTTAGGCCTCTCTGCAAAGGCTTTTTAATATTGCATCATCAAATTTTAGTATACACAGCACATCCAGCAATGATTTTAAAGAGATCATATGATCATAACAGCTGAACGGAGTTAATAATTAAAAAAATGTAGATATTGGGTGTAAATGAATTTAAAGTCTATGTAAAGGCAAAACCTTTTTTTAGTTTTGGATAGATTAGTGGGCACTTAGACGCGCCTGTCAGATTTTGGGCTTGATTTACTAAAGGCAAATATGCGGTGAACTTTCCAAGTGCCATTGCACTCAATTTATCCAGAGCTTAGTGAATGTAGAGAAGCTTCACCTTGTAAAGAATACCCAATCAGGTGCAAGAAATGCGCATGTTTGTACAATGGAAATTAGCAAAGATTCACCACATTCAGTAAACCCTGTGGAAAATGAGTGCAACTGCACTTGCAAAGTGCCCAGTCTACACTGCCTTAAAAAAGTATTCATACCCCTTTTTAAATTTTCCACATTTAGTCATGTTACAGCCAAAAAGGTATATGTATTTTATTGGACTTTTATGTGATAGACCAACACAAAGTGGCACATAGGGATGGGCCGAACACCCCCCGGTTCGGTTCGCAGCAGAACATGCAAAGCGTTCTAGCGAACATGTAAACCCTTTTAAAGTATATGGGACACGAACATGAAAAGTCAAAAGTCCTAATTTTAAAGGCTTATATGCAAGTTATCGTTTTTTCAGGAGCAGTGATTTTAATGATGCTTAAAGTGAAACAATAAAAATGTAATATTCCTTTAAATATCCGGCCAGGGGGGTTTCCTTAGTCTGCCTGTAAAGTGGTGAATATGTGCAATGTATAGAACATGCCGCAGCAATAATGACAGTTTTAATGGGGAAAAATGTAATTTAAACTTGCTCGCGGTTGTAATATATTGCCAGCTCCCAGCAATATAGATGAAAAATCAATGAAAAAAACATCATGGTGTCCCCCCCCCCCCCCAGTCCATACCAAGTCCTTTGTGTCTAGTGTGGATTTTAAGGGTAACTCCATGCCAAAATTAAAAAAAAAATTGTTTTGGGGTCCCCCCAAAATGCATACCAGACCCTTATCCGAGCATGCAGCCTGGCAGGTCAGGATTGGGGGTGAGCGAGCACCCCCCCTCTTGAACCATACCAGGCAACATGCCCTCAACATGGGGGGGTGGGTGCTTTGGGGCAGGGGGGCTCTACACCCCACACAACAAAGCACCTTGCCCCCATGTTGATGGGGACAAGGGCCTCTTCCCGACAACCCTGGCCATTGGTTGTCTGGCTTATCGGAATCCCAGATCCCACCCCCACCTATGTGAATGGGTAGGGGTACATTCATAGAAGCAGCCAAGAGGCCCATGGTAACTCCGGAGGATCTGTAGAGATCCACAGCTCAGCTGAGAGAATCTATTAGTCATGCACTCTACAAATCTAGCCACTGTTGAAAGAAAGCCATAAGAAGTCCAGTATGCAGTTGGAGAGAAGCCATGTGGGGGACACAACAAACGTGCAAGAAGGTGCTCTGGTCAGATAAAACCAAAATTGAACTTTTTGGCCTAAAAGCAAAATGCTATGTGTGGCAGAAAACTAACACTGTACATCTGCCTGAACACACCATCCCCACCGTGAAACATGGTGGTGACAGCATCATGTTGTGGGGATGCTTTTCTTTGGCAGGGACAGTGAAGCTGGTCAGAGTTGATGGGAAGATGGATGGAGCCAAATACAGGGCAATCTTAGACGAAAACCTGTTAGATTTTGCAAAAGACTTGAGACTGGGGAAGAGGTTCACCTTCCAGCAGGACAACAACCCTAAACATACAGCCAGAGCTACAATGGAATGGTTTAGATCAAAGCATATTCATGTGTTAGAATGGCCCAGTCAAAGTCCAGACCTAAATCCAATTGAGACTCTGTGGCAAGACTCTAAAATTGCTGTTCACAGGCGCTCTCCGTCCTATCTGACAGAGCTTGAACTATTTTGCAAAGAAGAATTGGGCAAAAATGTTTCTTTCTACATGTGCAAAGCTGGTAGAGAAATCCCCAAAAAGACTTGCAGCTGTAATTGGAGCGAAAGGTGGTTCTAAAAAGTATTGACTCAGGGGGGCTGAATACAAATGCACGCCACACCTTTCACATATTTATTTGTAAAAAAAATTTGACAACCATTTATCATTTTCCTTCCACTTCGCAATTATGTGCCACTTTGTGTTCATCTATCACATAAAATCCCAATAAAATACATTTATATTTTTGGTTGTAACTTGACAAATTGTGCAAAATGTATGAATACTTTTTTCAAGGCACTGTATTTGCCTTTATTAAATCAACCTCCATAAAACCCAAGAGCAATGATCTGAAGAAACCACTAATATACTTTAATATCTTATTTATGCACATTTTACATATGTAAGTATGTGCAGGACATGTGTATGTGTAACCATATACTGTATAGCAAAGGGAAGACACAGACCCAAAGGTCAAAAGAGTGCTGCTCACCCCTAAAGGATAGCAAAAAGGAACAATCCCCCACGTTGGGGTTTTTAGGCAGCGTACAATGAAAAAGTCAGAGTTGATATGTAAAAAAGTTTTAAAGTTTATTTAATAAAAAAATGGGACAATTAGATTAGAACATGAGCTCCAGTGGGAAAAATGGTATATATATATAAAAGAACATGGATATACATTGAGCAGACTAAAGTTCACATAACAGTAAATACAGAGTCTGTCGTATAAATGAGAAAATATCCTTGACGCGTTTCAACCCAATACGAGGGTCTTCCTCAGAGGGGAAAAAGGTCTGCTAGACAAAAAGGAATACAATGTCAATGTTAGTGGCAACAATACAGTTTGCAAAGTAGAGAGGCTCCGAAGTTGGGAGCAAAGAATGCCAAAGCATCATAGGATTTATATTTACCACAATTCTGTATATCCTGAAGATAAAAAATATATGATATTCCCACGTGGAGAGTTTTTAGTAAGGAAGACACCATCCACTTTCCATAGGGTGTGCCAGAGAGACTCCACTGGAAGTCACACGAGTCCTGGGGCGCCAAAAGCCTTACGGGAGGTCACACGCTTAGAATTCCTCTCCTTCTTCTCCCACTGCTGAAGCAGGGGTATCCAGAGGGGAGGAAAACAACCTGGGTGGGACCAGGAAACGCGCGGGCACCACCTGTGGCAAAGTCCAAAAGGTAGGGGTTGTATTAATGGTTGATATCAGACTGAGCTAAAAAAATCGCTCTATCTTTCCCCATTTAGTGTGTAGGGGGAGAAGAGCGAAGCAGTATACTACAGCCTACGTGTGCACTCCCCACTTCTTCACCTCCCTTTCACTGAGTTTCTGTGATTTAGGTTTCTTCCCTGTGGTTTGTTTTGGCTTGCCTCTTTTTTCACCCACACATCACACTTACTGCATGATATGGTCTATGGCTATCCTGTATGGCAATAATGACCACACACAGATGCCCATTTAAGAAATGTCCCCTCTAGGCTGTAGTATACACAGACTATAATACCCACTTACTTAATCACCTCTTCTCAGTGGGAAATATATTCAGTTTAGATTTGTTTAGATTTATTATAGTTCATAATGGGATTCTTCATTTTCCTTTTTTTTAATTGTTGTTTTTCCTTGGTTAGCTTATCTGTGCATTCCTGTCAAAGCAGAGAGAGCAGCAGACCCTCAAACGAAAGAAGTCCAAATTCAACGGTAGCGTAGGCTCTGTGTCTTTCCTGGGGTCACCTGGCAGAGGGACAGTTCCACCTTTAATGTTGTAGAGATGCCATTGGTCTTCTAAGGAAGTAATATAATGCCAAGCTCAGGGTAATAACACATTGGGTTTGGTGCTAAAGCCAAAAGTAAAATGTTGGTCTCATCAGACTAGTCTTTTTTCCCTTGTTTGCTGCATCTTCCAGTGGGCATATGATAAACTCCAGTTCAGTTTTACCTTTTTTTTTCCTCCCATATTGGTGCTTCACCTGAACCTTTTTTTTTTATTTACTCCTTGATCTTTATGATTCTTCTGTGCAAGAGGGCATGGGCAGGGAGGGGTTGGAAAACTTTCCCTAGACTCACCACATTTGGCTGGGAATACAAATAAATGTAATAAATTTAATCACTGCAAAATGAGGATCCAGCAAATATGCGGCACTTGCAGCCTTCTGGAATACTTTCTTTTCCTAGTCTTTGTTGTAAAATGCCTACAAAAATAAGACAAGAAAAGATCAGAACAAGCCCAGACAATAACAATTTTATATGTACTGTACAACACTCCCTTTTACTATGCATGGGGACATTTTATTTATTTATTTATAATTATCATACTTATTTTTGTGAAATCTATACAAGAGCCTTAAAAATTGTTCCACATAAGTATCAAATGCTTGTTAAGTCTATGGGTAGGGTAATAACCATGATGTTTCCCTTATTCCTCCCTCTGGCAAGCTGTGTCACTTTGATAACATCACATACAATGCAGGACTACATTGTATGTGAGCAAGGCGAGGACCTGTCCACAACCTAAAGCATCAGAAGAGTGCAGCACTGGAATCCTGCAAGGACTAGGGAAAGTATTACAGCTTATTCCTCTGTCCCTAGACTTAAAGTGCTGCTAAACCCATAACAGTAAAATCAGTCTGTATATGCAGTAAAGCATGCTTGTTATACAGACTGTGGAACCTAAGGGGTAAATGCTCTGCATTGTGTAAAACAGCTGTTTGATCCGGTCTTCTCTTAACATCCCCTTCTTTCACAGTCCCCAAACCATCTCCTGATAGAAAAGAGCCTTGGGGGCAAGCTGCACATGCTCAGTTTGGTGTGTATTGCTAGAGTGTGTTCTTCTAGGGAGAGTGCATGTTATCAGCACAGGGCCAATCAGCACTGTCAAGACAGAGGGTCAAGGGCCCTGCAGCCTCATAGGACAATAAGGGGAGAATGAAAACTCTTCCTACTAGCTTTAACCAGACACTGAAAGAAGTCACAAGACTGCTCTAACTGCTGATAAGAAAAGGTATTTAGCAGTTTATATTTACTGAAATAATTGCATTTCAATGTTCTGTGTACTGTAGGAGACCAGATATATTAAATGCAGGGTCCTGGGTCAAGTAACACTTTAATGAGCAGTTAAACTTTGCAGTGTAGTAGGATGTCACTGGAAAGGTATTAAGAGAAAAAGATAAATTCTTTTGACTACAATAACATTGTTTTATACAATGTCGACAAAACTGATTAAATAGAGATATTTGATTTAAGCATTCTGAGGGTCCTATGGATTTGATACATTTCAGAATTTGCTGAATATATATAGTCAAGCAACTGTTTCTGCTAACAGAGAATAAATTCACCACTGCATGCGATTGCATGGGAGTGTCGTGGGACTATGCAGTGCTGTATATTGCAGATAAGAAGCAATCAAAGTGAAAGGTTTGGAAGCCATTATGACTTGCCTAACATAAGGTCAGAAACATGACAATGCACCTTTAGATCCAGGAGCAATAGATGAATGCTTTATTATATATGTATCCTTCACAATAAGAACATGCCCAAACAAATTTTATAAGTAATTTATAAAACCTTATTGTTGCACTATTTTGACGGGAATTAGAAATAATAAAAATACAATGAAATGTGCATTATGAGTGAATATTATGGCAAGATGGTTTACCTTGTGAATCTTTTAGTACAGTTATCCTTTAAAATACCTCTGCCACCCCTCACAGTCTTTCATTTACCTGCAATCCCTACTCCGAGATCCCCGCTGTAAGACACGCAGTTGCTGCAGCAGAGGTCTCATAGTCAGGCTCTCTTTTTTCCAGACACGTGGAAGAATCTTTTATCCCTATGGAGTGCCTTTCCTTCATTGGAACGCCTAACAGATGGCTTCTCTAGAGGAATGAGGTTCCTTCCATTCATGCATGGAAGAAGAAGCCAGCTGGGAGATTTCTGCAGCTGTATCCAGTGGGAGCCACACAGCCACACAGCAAAGGATGTCTGGGGAGCAAAAAATGGAAATATAAAATTGTTGGGGGTGTTGAATAAAAAGGGTGTTAGTTAAAGGATGACTGTACTAAAAGTACAGTTATCCTTTATTGATTATAACACAATAAAACTTTTATCCCATGCTCTAAAAGAAGAACATTTAAGAAACACTCAAAACAGATTCCTGTATTATTGGAGAAAATCCTTAATACTTTACTTTTTTTTTTTTTTTTTTTTAATTGTGACAGCGAGCCGGGGGAGAAGATTCCCTCTTCGCTATCAAAATGGGGGAACGGAGGCTAGTGCATCTGTAAAATGTTAAATGCTACACCCTGAATATGTATGTAACAAGTAACATGTTACAAAAGGTGAACTTATCCTAGAGAGCCAGGCCAACTAGTCTTCAATATTTTTGTGCCCTTTGCTTCAGCACTTTTTGGCAAATTGTGTTGTTGGGAAATTTTCTCCCCCCCTTCCCTCCCCACTATGTCCACTGAACAGAATTTTCGTGGGCACACTTCTTCTCTGCAGGTGCCCAGTCTCCTGCAAGACCAATGATTCTCTTAAGCTAGTCATACACTGTCAAAATACAATAGACACAGAGGGAGATTTGGCCATCCATACTGAAATCTGTTAGTTTCAGCTTGCGGGCTGAAAAAAAAATGGAATTCCTCCATCCACGCTGTACAGTGTGGATGGATGAACTTCCCGCTGAATGTCACAATAACTGAATAGAAACTGCATCTGTTTAGATGCAGACACTTTATGGCTGACAGTTTGCCGCTTGGCTTCTTCAATTTTTCAATCAAAGGATATTGGGCAGGAGGCAGCTTCTGGGTCACCCACTGAGTGAATTTGATTTGCTTTATCAGGAACCAGCTGAAATTTGTACAATCTACAGCTTTAGATTTATTTTGCCATGCCCCCTGTGCTTCAGAGGGTGTCATGCTGTGTGACGCTTCTGTTCTTGTGACAGCTATTATATTGCTGAGGGCGGGGCCACTCGGTAACCCCCACCCCCCTCTGACGCATGGGGACTTCTCTATGGCTTCCCCCGTGGTGTTAGAGGGGGCGGCGTCACCCGTTTACATAAACAGGTGACCCACCCCTTTGATAACAAGGGGAAGCCGTAGGGAAGTCCCCGTGCATCAGAGGGGGCGGGGTCACCAGGTGGCCCCATCCTTGGTTATATAACAGCTGTTACCTGAACAGAAGCGTCACACAGCGGGAACCCCCCATTGAGGCGGATCGTCCGGAGGACGAAGCAGGGAAGAAGAAGCCGGAGGAAGATGCCGGAGGAGAAGACCGGAGGAAGAAGCAGAGGAAGACAGAGGAAGAAGCGGGGGAAGAACAAGATGAACGGCTGTTTTTAAAACTTTTTTTTGCATTGGAACATGTTCCCAGGTCCTCAAACACTTATTATGACAATACCATACATATAAGCCTTTAAAATTATCACTTTTGATTTCTCCCATAGACTTTTTAAGGGTGTCCCGCGGCTTTCGAATTTGCCACAGACACCCTAAATGTTCGAGTTCGACCCAAACATAAAGCTCATCCCTAATCACCATTAACTAGGCATTACTGCATGTGCTGGCTTCACCTGATCCCTACCACATGCCATTGGTAGGCTAATGAAATAAAAAGATCAAGGATAGTCACGTGACCTTTTTTTACATTTATGTGTAGGATTGGAGGAATTACAGACATGATCATGGCTTTATTTTTTCACCTTGGTGGTGCAATGTGGAAACATTCAAGCTGACCTTGTAACAGGTAAGAGGAATCATCCAAATGATCAAACAGTGACAGCTCATGAGAGCAATGTCTCTGTGACTCAGTAGGGACACCAGGTGGAAGTACAGCACAGTGTCTAGAAAATTACTCCTACTTGAGTAAACCGTAAAGTACAGTACACAACAGCTGCTCGCACTTATGCTCTGCAGCAGCATCTCTCACAGTAAAGCCAAACAGCTGGAGGGATCTCTGGGCTGACACCACAGGAAAGCATCTGAAGGAGTCCCGGGTCTGGTAATGCAGGTCAGCAGCTGGAAATGCAGGACAACCCTACTGGAAGCACAGTAGTCTGGTAGCGTTTGATGCAGTGTTCTCTGTAGTAGCTGGGTTTTCAATAAAAGTTGCATGCTATTGGGCTCAAGCCTGTTTGCCCATACCTCACGACCAATGGTGAAGGACCAGCCTACTCTTTCTCACCAAGAGCAGTCTCTCTGAGCTGCTAAGGGAAGGAAACAGAGAAACTTATATCCCCTGAACATCGTAGGAAAAGGAGTTAAAGGAGCCATGTCTGCTTCTGATTATGGCAAGTAATGGGACACTTTGTAACCAGCTTTCATATAAAAAGATCAAAGTGGCCCAGCGAGTTAACCCAAAGAAATGGGGAGCAAAGAGGTGACAGGGTTTACAGCAAAAGTTGTTATGAGCACCATCTATTGGAAATTCCACAGGAGAGTTTAAGGACATAAGGCTGCTACGAGTTACTGCAAGGATCAGACCATTTGCAGAGTGGAATTGATTATTTTGTTTTGAAAAATGCAATTACACAGAAGAAAGCATTATATACGGTAAATGTTTTTATATACAGTAAATATTTCATTTGTAGTTTTGTTTATATAGAATTTCTTTATACAGGATTAGGGTCCTTTCCCATAGGCTGTCCAATCAGGTCCGCTTGTCAGTTTTGCAGGCGGACCTGATCGGACCTTGCAGTCTCCCCTATGGAGGGGGGAATGTCAGGGGACACATGGCGCTATCTTATCAATCCTGCAAAATCCAGACGGATGGTGGTTCTGTTTTCCATCCATCTGGCAGATCAAATCGAATATAATCAGAGGGAATTGGACAGGAGGTTTGTTTCCATCAGATTTTCCCCAAAGAGCGGGACTGTATCCGTGTCCGCTCTGCACAGGGGATCAGAGGGGACCTATTATCCACCTGCTCAGTGGGGATTAGCGGAGCAAGCAGAATCCTTTGCACGAAGGTGCCTGTGTGAAAGGGGCCTTAGGCTTCATTCACACGGCTGCAAAACAGCTGATGTTACTGATGTTATTACACATGTGTTTTTTAGGGGTAAAGTTCTTGCGTAATGATAAGTAAAATACTTGCGTATAGATGCATTAAAATGCATTAAGATGCATATGCATACATAATGCTAATTTATTTTCCCATTTGTTTAGACTTAATTTACGCATTTACAAAAACTTGTATATGCATTTATGCGCGTAAGAGTGTAAAGCGCAAGTTTGTGGATGCGGATTTTTGGATTCTGTGTTACACGGATAGGTGGCATGGATGGGCACTGATGGGCACTGATAGGTGGACACTGATGGGCATGGATGGACGCTGATAGGTGGCACTGCTGGACACTGATTGGTGGCACTGATTACACTGATGGGTGGCACTGATAACACTGATGGGTGGCATTGCTGGGTGATGGGTGGCACTGATTGCTACTTGATGGTGCCAGCCAGTGCCCATTTGTGGGCACTGACTGGCACAGATTGGGCATCATTTGCACATGCGGATGGCCAGGGGGTACATTCCTGGCCATCCACATGTTGCCCACTTCCCTGGTGATCCTAGTGGAGTCCCTGGTGGTCCAGTGTGGGCATCTGAGGGGGGCTGCGCTGATAAACAATCAGCGCAGACTAGGGATGGGCCCGGTGCTCGATGCGAACCCACGTTCGCATCGAGCACCGGGCGTTCGCTCGCTCGGCGAGCCCAGAACTATTTTGGCCGCTCGCATCACGTTCGGGTGAGGCGAGCGGCCCCGCAATGCATTGCGGCCGGCGCGGCCGGCGCAGTGCATTGCTGGCTGATGATTGGCCAAGCATGCACTGTGACCCCGCATGCTTGGCCAATCACAGCCCCGGAAACTCGAAGAGCCATAATTGGCTACAGGCAGGACGCCTGTAGCCAATTACAGCTCAGGGGCTGTAGTACACGCCCCCCCCTATAAAAGGCCGCCACGCCGTCTGCGCCGGTCACATGCTGTTCCGGCGCAGATTGAGCAGGCTGATTCTGTGACACTCTGCTCGATTTAGTTAGGTAGAGAGATTCACTTACAGAAATTGAGTTAGATAGATTCAGTTACAAAGATTGATTGAGAAAGAGGGGCTTGTAGTGTGTTCGTGGCAGGCAGGCAGAGCTCCTATATTTTGTTACCAGAAGCACCTATAGGACTTGTAGTGTGTTCGTGGCAGGCAGGCAGAGCTCCTATATTTTGTTACCAGAAGCACCTATAGGACTTGTAGTGTGTTCGTGGCAGGCAGGCAGAGCTCCTATATTTTGTTACCAGAAGCACCTATAGGACTTGTAGTGTGTTCGTGGCAGGCAGGCAGAGCTCCTATATTTTGTTACCAGAAGCACCTATAGGACTTGTAGTGTGTTCGTGGCAGGCAGGCAGAGCTCCTATATTTTGTTCCCAGAAGCACCTATAGGACTTGTAGTGTGTTCGTGGCAGGCAGGCAGAGCTCCTATATTTTGTTCCCAGAAGCACCTATAGGACTTGTAGTGTGTTAGTCCCATCACACACACAGAGCTATATTTTGTTCCCAGAAGCACCTATAGGACTTGAAGTGTGTTAGTCCCATCACACACACAGAGCTATATTTTGTTCCCAGAAGCACCTATAGGACTTGAAGTGTGTTAGTCCCATCACACACACAGAGCTATATTTTGTTCCAGAAGCACCTATAGGACTTGAAGTGTGTTAGTCCCATCACACACACAGAGCTATATTTTGTTCCCAGAAGCACCTATAGGACTTGAAGTGTGTTAGTCCCATCACACACACAGAGCTATATTTTCTTCCCAGAAGCACCTATAGGACTTGAAGTGTGTTAGTCCCATCACACACACAGAGCTATATTTTCTTCCCAGAAGCACCTATAGGACTTGAAGTGTGTTAGTCCCATCACACACACAGAGCTATATTTTGTTCCCAGAGGCACCTATAGGACTTGAAGTGTGTTAGTCCCATTACACACACAGAGCTATATTTTCTTCCCAGAAGCACCTATAGGACTTGAAGTGTGTTAGTCCCATCACACACACAGAGCTATATTTTGTTCCCAGAAGCACCTATAGGACTTGAAGTGTGTTAGTCCCATCACACACACAGAGCTATATTTTTGTTCCCAGAAGCACCTATAGGACTTGAAGTGTGTTAGTCCCATCACACACACAGAGCTATATTTTGTTCCCAGAAGCACCTATAGGACTTGAAGTGTGTTAGTCCCATCACACACACAGAGCTATATTTTGTTCCCAGAAGAACCTATAGGACTTGAAGTGTGTTAGTCCCATCACACACACAGAGCTATATTTTCTTCCCAGAAGCACCTATAGGACTTGAAGTGTGTTAGTCCCATCACACACACAGAGCTATATTTTGTTCCCAGAGGCACCTATAGGACTTGAAGTGTGTTAGTCCCATTACACACACAGAGCTATATTTTCTTCCCAGAAGCACCTATAGGACTTGAAGTGTGTTAGTCCCATCACACACACAGAGCTATATTTTGTTCCCAGAAGCACCTATAGGACTTGAAGTGTGTTAGTCCCATCACACACACAGAGCTATATTTTGTTCCCAGAAGCACCTATAGGACTTGAAGTGTGTTAGTCCCATCACACACACAGAGCTATATTTTGTTCCCAGAAGAACCTATAGGACTTGAAGTGTGTTAGTCCCATCACACACACAGAGCTATATTTTGTTCCCAGAAGCACCTATAGGACTTGAAGTGTGTTAGTCCCATCACACACACAGAGCTATATTTTGTTCCCAGAAGCACCTATAGGACTTGAAGTGTGTTAGTCCCATCACACACACAGAGCTATATTTTGTTCCCAGAAGAACCTATAGGACTTGAAGTGTGTTAGTCCCATCACACACACAGAGCTATATTTTGTTCCCAGAAGCACCTATAGGACTTGAAGTGTGTTAGTCCCATCACACACACAGAGCTATATTTTGTTCCCAGAAGCACCTATAGGACTTGAAGTGTGTTAGTCCCATCACACACACAGAGCTATATTTTGTTCCCAGAAGAACCTATAGGACTTGAAGTGTGTTAGTCCCATCACACACACAGAGCTATATTTTGTTCCCAGAAGCACCTATAGGACTTGAAGTGTGTTAGTCCCATCACACACACAGAGCTATATTTTGTTCCCAGAAGCACCTATAGGACTTGAAGTGTGTTAGTCCCATCACACACACAGAGCTATATTTTGTTCCCAGAGGCACCTATAGGACTTGAAGTGTGTTAGTCCCATCACACACACAGAGCTATATTTTGTTCCCAGAAGAACCTATAGGACTTGAAGTGTGTTAGTCCCATCACACACACAGAGCTATATTTTGTTCCCAGAAGCACCTATAGGACTTGAAGTGTGTTAGTCCCATCACACACACAGAGCTATATTTTGTTCCCAGAAGCACCTATAGGACTTGAAGTGTGTTAGTCCCATCACACACACAGAGCTATATTTTGTTCCCAGAAGCACCTATAGGACTTGAAGTGTGTTAGTCCCATTACACACACAGAGCTATATTTTCTTCCCCAGAAGCACCTATAGGACTTGAAGTGTGTTAGTCCCATCACACACACAGAGCTATATTTTGTTCCCAGAAGCACCTATAGGACTTGAAGTGTGTTAGTCCCATCACACACACAGAGCTATATTTTGTTCCCAGAAGCACCTATAGGACTTGAAGTGTGTTAGTCCCATCACACACACAGAGCTATATTTTGTTCCCAGAAGCAACTATAGGACTTGAAGTGTGTTAGTTTCATCACACAGACCTTTATTTTCTTCCCAGAAGCACCTATAGGACTTGAAGTGTGTTAGTCCCATCACACAGAGCTCCTCTATTTTCTTTGCAGAAGCACCCATAGGACTTCTAGTGTGTTAGTGGCATCACACAGAGCTCCTATATATTCTTCTCAGCAGCACCCACAGGACTTCTAGTGTGTTAGTGGCATCACACAGAGCTCCTCTATTTTCTTTGCAGAAGCACCCACAGGACTTCTAGTGTGTTAGTGGCATCACACAGAGCTCCTCTATTTTCTTTGCAGAAGCACCCATAGGACTTCTAGTGTGTTAGTGGCATCACACAGAGCTCCTATATATTCTTCTCAGCAGCACCCACAGGACTTCTAGTGTGTTAGTGGCATCACACAGAGCTCCTCTATTTTCTTTGCATAAGCACCCACAGGACTTCTAGTGTGTTAGTGGCATCACACAGAGCTCCTCTATTTTCTTTGCAGAAGCACCCACAGGACTTCTAGTGTGTTAGTGGCATCACACAGAGCTCCTCTATTTTCTTTGCAGAAGCACCCACAGGACTTCTAGTGTGTTAGTGGCATCACACAGAGCTCCTCTATTTTCTTTGCATAAGCACCCACAGGACTTCTAGTGTGTTAGTGGCATCACACAGAGCTCCTCTATTTTTTTTGCAGAAGCATCCACAGGACTTCTAGTGTGTTAGTGGCATCACACAGAGCTCCTCTATTTTCTTTGCAGAAGCACCCACAGGACTTCTAGTGTGTTAGTGGCATCACACAGAGCTCCTCTATTTTCTTTGCAGAAGCACCCACAGGACTTCTAGTGTGTTAGTGGCATCACACAGAGCTCCTCTATTTTCTTTGCAGAAGCACCCACAGGACTTCTAGTGTGTTAGTGGCATCACACAGAGCTCCTCTATTTTCTTTGCATAAGCACCCACAGGACTTCTAGTGTGTTAGTGGCATCACACAGAGCTCCTCTATTTTCTTTGCATAAGCACCCACAGGACTTCTAGTGTGTTAGTGGCATCACACAGAGCTCCTCTATTTTTTTTGAAGAAGCATCCACAGGACTTCTAGTGTGTTAGTGGCATCACACAGAGCTCCTCTATTTTCTTTGCAGAAGCACCCACAGGACTTCTAGTGTGTTAGTGGCATCACACAGAGCTCCTCTATTTTCTTTGCAGAAGCACCCACAGGACTTCTAGTGTGTTAGTGGCATCACACAGAGCTCCTCTATTTTCTTTGCAGAAGCACCCACAGGACTTCTAGTGTGTTAGTGGCATCACACAGAGCTCCTCTATTTTCTTTGCATAAGCACCCACAGGACTTCTAGTGTGTTAGTGGCATCACACAGAGCTCCTCTATTTTCTTTGCAGAAGCACCCATAGGACTTCTAGTGTGTTAGTGGCATCACACAGAGCTCCTATATATTCTTCTCAGCAGCACCCACAGGACTTCTAGTGTGTTAGTGGCATCACACAGAGCTCCTCTATTTTCTTTGCAGAAGCACCCATAGGACTTCTAGTGTGTTAGTGGCATCACACAGAGCTCCTATATTTTCTTCTCAGCAGCACCCACAGGACTACCGACTACAATGGCTGGAAGACCGCCAAGGGGAGGCAGAGCGTGCAGAGCCAAGAACACAGGGCAGGCAGGCTCTGTTTCTAGTGGACGTGGCCGTGGTCGTGCATCGTCATCAGCACGTGGCCATGGGACACGCGCGTCTTTGTTTTCGGCAGCTGGACATGTGGAGCCGCATCATGCTGAAGGCTTGGTAGAATGGATGACCAAGCCCTCCTCATCCTCCTCATCCTCTCTCACCCAGGCTCAGGGTACTGACAGAGCATCATCAGCCACCCCTTCCCTAGACCCACCATGTCCTCCTGAGGAGTCCCCCGAACTCTTTGAGCACAGTGTTGGGTACATGCTCCAGGAGGATGCCCAACGATTCGAAGGCTCGGATGACGATACCCAGCTTGAGGAATCTGGCAGTACTGTTCCACCAGCTGCAGCTTACTGCCAGGTTTGCTCTAGTGGTGAAGAGGGAGGGGATGATGAGGTCACTGACTCCACGTGGGTGCCTCAAGGGAGAGAGGATGAGGAGGAGGAGGAGGAGGAGGATGCGGCGTCACATGTCCAACGAGGCAGGATGCCCCCTGGAGGCCAGGTAGAGGCCAGCACAGCAACTGTACAACACCGCAGAGCTCCGCCTGTGCAGGGCGCTGCCTCTGCACGTTATCAGAAAAGTTCTTTGGTGTGGGCCTTTTTTGAGACGAGTGCAGCAGATCGCACCACTGCTATTTGCAATATTTGTCTCAAGCGTATCTCGCGTGGCCAAAACATCAGCCGCTTGGGCACGACAAGCATGACCAGACATATGGCGACCTGCCATGCAGCTCGTTGGCAGGCACACATAAAAGACCCACACCAAAGAACTAAGCGGACCTCTCCTTGCTCCTCCTCAGCTGGGATCTCCATCCCCACTACACCTTCAGTCCTCTCTGAAAGCTGCTCTGAGAGGACTGAAGGTGTAGAATTCGGTGTGTCACAACCAAGTACTTGCAGTACACCGACGTCCGATTGCAGCAGGCAAATTTCCCTGGCCCAGCTGCTGGACCGTAGAAAGAAGTACACTCCCAGCCATCCACATGCCCAGCGGTTGAATGCTAGCCTTGCTAAATTGCTAGCACTTCAACTGCTGCCTTTTCAGTTGGTAGACTCGGCCCCCTTCCGTGAGTTTGTTCAATGTGCGGTTCCTCAGTGGCAGGTTCCCAAACGCCACTTTTTCTCGCGGAAGGCGATTCCGTCTCTCTACCGGCATGTGGAGGGCAATGTCCATGCCTCGCTGGACAGGGCGGTCAGCGGTAAGGTGCATATTACCGCTGACTCATGGTCCAGCAGGCATGGACAGGGACGGTACCTTTCTTTCACGGCCCATTGGGTCACTCTATTGGCAGCTGGGAGGGATGCAGGACAAGGTGCAGTAGTGTTGGAGGTTGTTCCGCCACCACGCCTCCAAAACGCGACTACTGCTACTGGTTGTGACACACCTCTCTCCTCCACCCCCTCCTTTTCTTCTTCCTCCAGTGCTCTGTCCTTGGAACCAGCGGTGCTCCGTAGGCGTACAAGGGGCTACGCAAGTACGCAGGCAAAAAGATGCCATGCCGTGCTTGCGCTGGTGTGTTTGGGGGACAGGAGCCACACTGGGCCAGAGGTTCTGGCAGCTCTGCAGGGGCAGGCCGAGAGGTGGTTGACGCCACGTCAGCTTAAGCCAGGAATGGTCGTTTCTGACAATGGCACCAACCTCCTCTCCGCCCTGCGACAGGGGCAGCTCACCCATGTGCCCTGCATGGCTCACGTCCTCAACCTGGTGGTGCAGCGGTTCTTGGGCAGGTTCCCAGGCTTACAGGATGTCCTGAGGCAGGCCAGGAAAGTCTGTGTGCATTTCCGCCGATCTTATAATGCCAGTGCTCGGCTGACTGAGCTGCAAAAGGAGCTGAACCTGCCCAAGAACCGCCTAATATCTGACATGCCCACCAGGTGGAACTCAACGTTGGCCATGCTGCAGCGACTGCACACGCAGCAGAGGGCCATCAATGAGTACCTTTGCGACTACGGCACCAGGACAGGGTCAGGGGAGCTTGGTTTTTTTTCCCCACGTCAGTGGAGCATGATCAGGGATGCATGCACTGTCCTCTCACCATTTGAGGAGGCCACGAGGATGGTGAGCAGTGACAGTGCATGCATCAGTGACACTGTCCCTCTTGTCCACCTGTTGGAGCATACGCTGCGTGGGATAATGGACAGGGCACTTGAGGCAGAACAGAGGCAGGAAGAGGAGGACTTCCTTGCCTCTCAAGGCCCCCTTTATCCGGACAGTGTTCCTTCTGTCCCACCCATCACACAGGAAGAGGATGAGGAGGAGGAGGAGGAGGAGGAGGAGGATTGTGTGAGCATGGAGGTGGAGCCTGGCACTCAGCATCAGCAGCAGCAGTCTTTTAGGGATGATGTACAGTCCCAACAAACCAGTGGACTTGTACGTGGCTGGGAGGAGGTGGCTGGCGATCATGTCATCCTCAGTGACCCAGAAGACTCCGGACCGAATGCCTCAGCTAACCTACGCTGCATGGCCTCCCTGATCCTGCAAAGCCTGCGGAAGGATCCTCGTGTTCTTCGGATCAAGGAGAGGGACCATTACTGGCTGGCCACTCTCCTTGATCCGCGGTACAAGGGTAAGGTTGCGGACCTTATCTTGCCGTCGCAGAGGGAGCAGAGGATGAGACATCTCAGGGAGGCCTTGCAGAAAGGTCTGTGCAACGCGTTCCCAGAAACTGGGAGGCTACAAACTCCTGGTCCTGGGCGACGAGTTGCTGAGGCTTCGGTCAGTGGCAGAAGGAGCGGTGGGGAAGGTGGACGTCTGACCGATGCGTTCAGACAATTTTTTAGTCCGCAGCCCCAAGGTATGATCGGTTCCAGCAACCATCGCCAGCGTCTGATATACATGGTGCAGGAATACCTTGGGGCAAGGTCAGACTTGGACACCTTTCCCACCGAAAATCCTCTGGCTTACTGGGTCCTGAGGATGGATCACTGGCCAGAGCTTGCACAGTATGCAATTGAGCTACTGGCCTGTCCTGCCTCCAGCGTTCTTTCCGAACGCACATTCAGTGCTGCTGGAGGATTTGTGACTGATCATAGGGTGCGCCTGTCCACCGCCTCGGTTGATCGACTGACATTCATCAAAATGAATCAGTCTTGGATCACCACCAGCTACCAGGCACCTGAGGCGGATATAACCGAATAATTTTTAATGTCACATCCCTTCAAGACTGCCTATGCTGATGCTGAGTGACTGTCCTCTTATGTTCACTGACTATCCTCTTCCTCCTCCTCAATGATCCATGCCACCACACCAGTGCCTAAGGCACAATTTTTCAGCCCCTGTTTAACAGGGGCGTGTACTTACAATTTTTTAAAAAAATGCTTCGCAACACGTGTGACTGCTGTGCTCCAAGTACAGTCTCTGTGAGGGCCGTGTTGCAGTGTTGTGGCACCAGCACCAGTGCCTAAGGCACAATTTTTCAGCCCCTGTTTAACAGGGGCGGGTACTTACAATTTTTTAAAAAAATGCTTCGCAACACGTGTGACTGCTGTGCTCCAAGTACAGTATCTGTGAGGGCCGGGTTGCAGTGTTGTGGCACCAGCACCAGTGCCTAAGGCACAATTTTTCAGCCCCTGTTTAACAGGGGCGGGTACTTACAATTTTTTAAAAAAATGCTTCGCAACACGTGTGACTGCTGTGCTCCAAGTACAGTATCTGTGAGGGCCGGGTTGCAGTGTTGTGGCACCAGCACCAGTGCCTAAGGCACAATTTTTCAGCCCCTGTTTAACAGGGGCGTGTACTTACAATTTTTTAAAAAAATGCTTCGCAACACGTGTGACTGCTGTGCTCCAAGTACAGTATCTGTGAGGGCCGGGTTGCAGTGTTGTGGCACCAGCACCAGTGCCTAAGGCACAATTTTTCAGCCCCTGTTTAACAGGGGCGGGTACTTACAATTTTTTAAAAAAATGCTTCGCAACACGTGTGACTGCTGTGCTCCAAGTACAGTCTCTGTGAGGGGTTGCAGTGTTGTGGCACCAGCACCAGTGCCTAAGGCACAATTTTTCAGCCCCTGTTTAACAGGGGCGGGTAATTACAAATCTTGATCTAATAGTTCACAGCAGGGCCCATTCCTGCGCCCACCAAGAGTAACTATGAGGGCCTGCAGTCTTGTGGCAACACCGTCCACCACCACCGCCAAAGGCCCAATTTTTCTGCCCTGTTCATCAGGTGCTTGCAATTACAAATCTTGATCTAATAACTCACAACAGGGCCCATTCCTGCGCCCACCAAGAGTAACTGTGAGGGCCTACAGTCTTGTGGCAACACCGTCCACCACCACCGCCAAAGGCCCAATTTTTCTGCCCTGTTCATCAGGTGCTTGCAATTACAAATCTTGATCTAATAACTCACAGCAGGGCCCATTCCTGCGCCCTCCAAGAGTAACTGTGAGAGCTTACAGTCTTGTGGCAACACCGTCCACCACCACCGCCAAAGGCCCAATTTTTCTGCCCTGTTCATCAGGTGCTTGCAATTACAAATCTTGATCTAATAACTCACAGCAGGGCCCATTCCTGCGCCCACCAAGAGTAACTGTGAGAGCTTACAGTCTTGTGGCAACACCGTCCACCACCACCACCACCCCCAATTTTTCTGCCCTGTTCAACAGGTGCATGCAATTACAAATCTTGATCTATTAACTCATAGCAGGGCCCATTCCTGTGCCCACCAGTCTTGTGGCTACACCAACATCTAATAGGGCAAATTTCTGCAGAGTATATACGCCAGGCCCCTACTTTCAAACATCCAACTTACAAACGACTCCTACTTGCAAATGGAAAGAGAAAACAGGAAGTGAGAGGAAATCTACCCCTAGGAAGGGAAATTCTATCCTGTTAGATTTAATTTGGGAAAAAGGTATCTCCTCTCTACTGATACTTTATCACCAATCCTTGTTTCAATTAAAACCCCACTTTTCCAAAAACATTTGTCATTGGGACGGAAAGTGAGGTGACATGTTCTGAACAGATGTGCAAAGACAGCAAATGTTACAGGGGTGATAACCCCTCCCTATGTTCTCCAAAAAGCTTAAAAATAGATTTTTTTGGGATGGAGCTACACTTCATAATGTACCTGTTCAGATTCTACTTAAGAACAAACCTAAAGCCGCAAGTGGTTTTAAATGGCTTCTTTTTTTCCTTTACAAATGTCATTTTGTGCAAGGACAGTTCTAAACACGGGAAACACATGCCACTTCACAGGCATACTTTAGACACCCCCCAGGTACCATATTTAAAGGAAAATTTCACTTTTTTTTTTTCACTTTATGCATCATTAAAATGACTGCTCCCGAAAAAACGTTAGTTTTTAAAAGTTCTTTTTGCATTGATATATGTCCCCTGGGGCAGGACCCGGGTCCCCAAACCTGTTTTATGACATTAACATGCATATTGGCCGTTGTAATTAGCACTTTTGATTTCGAACGTTCGCGTCCATTATAACGTATAGGGTTCGAAAATTCGCGCGAACTTTCGGTCCGTTCGAAGGTTCTGGTTCGAACCGAACCCGGGGGTGTTCGGCTCATCCCTAGCGCAGACCCCCCCTGTCAGGAGAGCCGCCGATCGGCTCTCCTCTACTCGCGTCTGTCAGACGCGAGTGAGGAAAAGCCGATCACCGGCTTTTCCTGTTGACATCGTGATCAGCCATGATTGGACATGGTGGATCATGTGGTAAAGAGCCTCCGCCGGAGGCTCTTTACCGAGATCAGTGTAGCGGTGTGTCAGACTGACACACCGCTCCACCGATCGCCGCGATGCGCGCCCCCACGGGCGCGCGGCGGCATGTTATCCTGAAGGACGTCATATGACGCCCAGTCAGGATAACGGAACCACTTCCCGGACGTCAATATGCTATTGACCGGGCGGGAAGTGGTTAAAAACTATGCTGCTGTGTTCAGATCCATTATTAAAAAACAGAGACTTAGCAAAGTGCTGCTTGACCATTTCTCAGTCTCCGATACTGAGGCAGCATTGAAAAACACTTGTATATGCATTTTTTTCGTGTGAATGAAGCCCTTTTGTTTATTTCGCACATGGGGAAAGGATGAACAAAACCATGTTTGTAAATAATAGTTAGCCTAATAAAAAAGGCTGGACACTGTTATAATTCATATATGAATAAATATCATTCTAGGATATAAAACACTAGGTGATAGATGTAGATGATAGGTGGAGTTTTATTTTTAAAAAAATAGACTGCATAAAGAAGCAGATAGACTTAGGGATGACGTCACTGTAATGGAAACAAAAAGGTTTTATTTAAAAATGGAATTAGCATGTTGATGAGGGAGGAACCAGGAAAGGCAACATACAGCATAAGCTGATTAAACTTCAGCTTTAATTAAGCCTTGAATTCTCATTTTTTTTCTAGAATGCACCTTTAAGCCTGGGACCAATCTGTAAGCATTATTGCACAAAACAGGATAAGAACAATAGTGATGTGCACAATGAAGCAACTAATCATCAACTATCTGACTATAGTAGCTGAAAAATTATTGGTTGTTGTGGATTACAGCATGTTACCTATCATTATTGCCTTACTGGGCAAGAACATGTGTATATATACTTATAGGGGTCCAATTGCAAAAGCATTGATGGTTTGATTGTATTTTTCTTCAAAAATAATCAGAATATGGATATTCATTATGGTGGAATACCTTATAAGCAATTACTTTCAACAGCTTATTTTATAAACCTTCAAAATACACACAGTCTTAAGACATTAAAAATCTCAGGGTTTCAGTTAAGCTTGTAGTACAAATGTGCTCTGTTGCTCTGCTTTCTATACATCATACAAAAGGTGTCAGATTCTTGGGGAATGATTCAGCCTCACTAATAAATTAAAACAAAAAAGTTGACACTCCATGGTACTGTCTTATTAATATAAATTAGATTATCTATAATGAAGAACTTGATGATACTGAATGGTAATGAATTCCACAATTTTAAGATTAAATAGGTAGAAAGACTGATACATTTTTTCCCCTTTTACATAATTTTTTACATGTTATTTGTTTAAGCTGTTTCTGGCTATTTGTCTACTAAGGGGTTTAATTATTGTTATAAGGAATTTGAAGTGCAATTTGCACAGTGAATGTTTGCTGCACACTGTATGTATTTTACAGAAATTGCCTATCAATGAGAATTTGCCCTTTGCACTTATTTTTTTTTTTTTAAGACGATTCACAGATCAGCATACAAAATAATACAGAGATGCCAGTTACTAACAAGATCGTCATCAGCATACGACATAATAGCTCAGTGATTGCAGTATTCTAGTCTGCATCTCCCCAAAGTAATACATAAAACATGGCCTGTTAGTGGGCCATGAGGACAGGGTTGATGACCACTGTGCTAGGGGAATGGTGCATCCTTCCTTAACCACCTGAGATCCGCGCCATAGCCGAATGATGGCTACAGCGCAGATCTGATGTGCCGGGACGACGTCTATTGACGTCGTCCCGGCAACGAGCTGCCTGCGCACCCCCTGAAGGGCGCGCGCGGCGCGCTCTGTGATCCGCGAGTCTGTGAGACTCGCTGGATCACAGATCCGAGTAAGGGGTCGATCCCGACCCCTTACCACGTGATCAGCTGCCAGCCAATGACAGCTGATCATGTGATAATAACCGAGCCGGTAATCGGCTTTTTTTCCTGCTCGCGCTGACAGGAGGAGGAGAAAAAGGAGGAGAAAAAAAGAGCCGATCACCGGCGGCAGTGAGAGGGACATCAGTCCCTCTCACTGCAATATGCCCAGGGTCCATGGTGCCCACATTTGCCAAATAAAAGTGCCCACTAGCTCCACCTGTCAGTGCCCACAGTGCCACCTGTCAGTGCCCACAGTGCCATCTGTCAGTGCCCACAGTGCCATATGTCAGTGCCCACAGTGCCATCTGTCAGTGCCCACAGTGCCAGTGCTGCACATTCAGTGTCACCTACCAGTGCTCATCAGTGTCCCCTACCAGTGCTCATCAGTGTCCCCTACCAGTGCCCATCAGTGCCACCTATCAGTGCCCATCAGTGCCACCTATCAGTGCCCATCAGTGCCATCTATCAGTGCCACCTATCAGTGCCATCTATCAGTGCCATCTCAGTGCCATCTATCAGTGCCATCCATCAGTGCCCATCGGTGCCGCCCATCGGTGCCACCCATCCGTGCCACCCATCCATGCCCATCAGTGCCATCTTTGCTGTGCCCATCAGTACCAACTTATCTGTCCCCACCAGTGCAGCCTATCAGTGCCCATCAGTGCCACCTATCAGTGCCCATCAGTGCCATCTATCAGTGCCATCTATCAGTGCCATCTATCAGTGCCCATCAGTGCCATCTATCAGTGGCATCCATCAGTGCCCATCGGTGCCGCCCATCGGTGCCACCCATCCGTGCCACCCATCCATGCCCATCAGTGCCATCTTTGCTGTGCCCATCAGTACCGACTTATCTGTCCCCACCAGTGCAGCCTATCAGTGCCCACCAGTGCAACCTATCAGTGCCCACCAGTGCAGCTTATCAGTGCCCACCAGTGCAGCCTATCAGTGCCCACCAGTGCCGCCTCATCAGTGCATATCAATGAAGCAGAAAAATTACCTGTTTGCAAAATTTTATAACAAACTATTAAACATGATTTTATTTTTATTTTTTTAATTTTCCATCTTTTTTTATTTGTTTAGCAAAAAATAAAAACCCCAGCTGTGATTAAATACCACCAAAAGAAAGCTCTATTTGTGGGAAAAAAATTGTAAAAATTTCATTTGGGTACAGTGTTGTATGACCGCGCAATTGTCATTCCAAGTGCGTCAGCGCCGAAAGCTGAAAATTGGTCTGGTCACGAGGGGGGTTTAAGTGCAAAAAAAATATTTATTATTTATAATTTTTATAATTACTTTTAATATCTTTTAGCTATATGAAAAAAAAATTCAGCCCTGATACTTCTGAAATCAGTAAATAGTAATATTTTTTTGTAATGTTTTCTTATTCTACAGCCCTGTATCCACTCTTTATCTGGCTCATTTTATGACCTTGTGCATTTTTCACTCTCCCCTAATTTTCACTGGTTGGAATTTTAATTATACAATTTAGCTTTGCATTCTGTTAAACCTTTGTCGTATCAGTTTCTGGTGGTAGTTGTAAATCTCTTGAAAGCTTGGCATAAAAAATAAAGGGTTGATGCAAATAAAATAAAAAATATCATCTCATTCAAAGTATTATAGAACAGGGAGAGAAGAATTGAACATGTATGTGTATAGTATAAAGTTTATTGTTTTATGTGAACAGAACAGTAAAGGCTAACAGGCAGGCCACAGTAGCTGTTGACAATCAATATTAAATAATGTATTGAATATTGCTTTATTCAATAGACATGCCTCTTAAGGCTATGTGGACAATATGTCAAATTGCTGATTCAATAAATAGACTTAACAAAAAATCCACACTCCTACCACAACAAAGTTAAAAGGGAAGCTGACCAGAGAGCATGGGGAGACAGAGAGTGAGAGATTTACTAAAACTGGAGCACTCAGAATCTGGTGCAGCTGTGCAAAGTAACCAATCAGCTTCTAACTTCAGCTTGTTCAATTAAACTTTGGCAATAAAACCTTGAACCTGATTGGTTTCTATGCAGAGTTGCACCAGATTTTGCACTCTCCAGTATTAGTAAATAACCCCCGAAGTTTCTAATTAGGCACTGTACTGACTAGTGGTAAAGTAGCAGGGGGAACAAGGGAATAGACCAAGGGCACAATATAATGGTAGTAAACTCAATACTGCATAGTGCTGTTAAACACAGATCTGCACTGCAATCCACATTACAATCTAACCAGATATGTTACCATGCTATTGGAGTGCCCCTACTTTATTTGCATCCAATGTTTTATTCCTTCCAATGTATCTGAAACCGGCACCATCTCTAGGGAAACCCACTGAAGCCGATTCCTGCCTTACTTCTGCCCTTCTCCTACATAATCACGGTAATCCTGACTTGCGAGTCAGCCACAAGTGTGACTCCTTGCAAGCCACATACGGCCTGGACAATCTGCCGTGCCTTGATTCACCAGTGGGAGTCAGATTTGGAAGCCACCGGGAAAGACGATGGGATTTTTATGAATACCCATACAGAAGACCATTCCAGACACTACACGTATACTGGTAATTATATTGATAAAAAATACATATGGACATGAGTGTAACACATGGAAACACTTAATTGAGTAGTTTCTGTTACACTGTCTTTTTATCCCAACAGACCAAAAATACTCTGAGGAAGACCGATACAAACAACAGGTCGAAACGCGTCAGTTTTTTGTCACATCTTATACAATCACCTCTTCTGACCACATCTGTCAGAGGTACTCACCTGGCAGAGCTGTGATCAGGTAGAGGTTGCAGAGGTACCAAAGCATATACTGAAGGAGAACCCTCGGAGCATGAGGGAACTGCAAGTCCAGAACACTGAGCAGGGGGTCCAGCACAAGGAGCAGGAGATAGTCCAATAAGCAGGCCGAGGGTCAAACACAGGCAACCAGGCAGTAGAAGTATCCAAGAGGCAGGCCAGGGGTCAAACACAGGTAAGTAACTCGGAGAATGTCCAGGAGGCAGGCCGAGGGTCAAGCACAGGTAATCAGGCAGTAGAGGTATCCAAGAAGCAAGCCAGGGGTCAAACACAGGTAAGTAACTCAGAGAATGTCCAGTAGGCAGGCCGAGGGTCAAGCACAGGTAAACAGGCAGTAGAAGTATCCAGGAAGCAAGCCAGAGGTCAAACACAGGTAAGTAACTCACAGAAGGTCCAGTAGACAGGCCGAGGGTCAAGCACAGGTAGTCAGGCCGTAGAAGTATCCAGGAAGCAAGCCAGGGGTTCAAACACAGGTAAGTAGCGGCAGCGGTAGTCAGACGGATTCTGGGTCGGCACAGGTAGTCAGGTAGATGCAGGGTACAGGATACAGGATACAGGATACAGGATACTGGACTGGAGACAGGACTCAGAAGAGACAACAAACCAGCAATTTGAAAGCGAACAGGGAAGGCCTTTTATAGGCCAGGTAAATGGTCAGGTGGGATACCCGAACGAGTGCGCATGCGCACTCGTCTTCTGTCAGCGCCGCGCACAGCGGTGAGGCGTACTGGCTGGGTTGTGTCAGATACCCGAGTGCCACGGACCCGCGCATGAGCACCCGTTACCCGGCGTACCTGTAACATTCGTTGCGCCGCTCTACCGCGCGTGCGCAACCCTGTAACCCGGCGAAGAGGCCTGGTATTTCCCTGACAGTGCCCCCCTCCTAAGGGCAGCCTCCGGATGCCCACTTCAGGATGTCTATGATGATATTCTCGGATTAAGCGAGTGGCATGAATGTTTTCAGATGGCTCCCAGGAGCAGTCTTCTGGGGGGATACCCTTTTCATTTAACAAGATATTGAACCTGACCTCTTCTTCTTCGGAGATCCAGAATCTTTTCAACCTCGAATTCCTCCTCTCCTTGGATGGTGATGGGAGGAGGAAGTGGCGTCTGCCTATCAGGGAAAGAATTGGTAATTACGGGCTTCAGCAAAGAGGCATGAAAAACTGGATGAATCCTATAGGAACTGGGGAGATCTAGTTCAAAGGCTACTGGGTTGATCACTCTCTTGACCTCAAAGGGGCCGATGAACCTGGGACCCAATTTCCGAGAAGGACAAGGGAGTTTTAAATTAGCGGTTGATAACCAAACTTTCTCACCAATCTGGAAAGGCGGGCATTCCTTCCTGCCCCGGTTGTACTGTACCTCATAACCCTTCTGTGCTTCCTTCATGGCCTGTTGGATCCGGAGGAAGTTGTCTTGGATATTCTTGACTAGGTCCTGTGCAGCTGGAGTAGGGACGTCTGGTATGGAATCTGGAAGAAAAGAAGGGTGATAACCGTAGTTTGCCCAGAAGGGCGTTTGATTAATGGCAGAATGCAAAGAATTATTATAGGCAAACTCCGCGTAGGGTATTAGTAAATAAATCGCGTTCAGTTTTGACCGGCCTGACCAGTCATCTTGGGAGTAAGAACAAAACACCTCAGGTAACTGCTCGAGGGTCTGATTAGTGCGTTCAGTTTGACCGTTGGTATTGTGGGGGTGATATGCTGAAGACATGGAAGTCCTGATTTCAAGGATTTGCAGAGGTCTCTCCAGAATCTGGAGGTGAACTGTACCCCCCGGTCTGAGGTGATGTTAGCTGGAACTCCGTGTAACCTTATAATTTCTCTGATGAAGATGTCAGTGGTAGCAGAAAGCCGGGGGTACCTCTCATGGGCAGGAAATGAGCCATCTTTGAGAGACGGTCAATGACAACCAGAATTGTGGTAAAGGAATCTGAGGAGGGTAAGTCCACGATGAAGTCCATGGAAATCTCCTTCCATGGACGTTCCGGGACTTTAATCGCAAGTAATTCCCGGTCGCCTACATCGTAATTCTTTTCAGGGGGACTTAATTTTCGGGAGGCAAAGGCGACCGGGTGGAGTAAGGCCTTTGGGCCACTTCTCTGCGATAGGATCGCTCCCATAGCAGAGTCTGAAGCGTCCACTTCTAGGACGTAAGGGAGTTCAGGGTCAGGGTGCTGCAAGATGGGTGCAGAGGAAAAAAGTTCTTTGAGCTTCTCAAAAGCGTCTTGCGCTTGGGGAGTCCACTGGAACTTGACTTGCTGACGGGTCAGTTGGGTGATTGGGGACACAATGGCAGAAAACCCCTGAATGAACCGTCTATAAAAGTTGGCAAAGCCGATAAAACGCTGGACCTTTTGTCTGTGGGGGCAGGCCAATCCTGGATGGCCTTCACCTTTTGGGGGTCTATCAGTACTCCTCCGGTGGTTATGATAAAGCCCAGGAACTGGATGGTATCAGTCTCGAACTCGCATTTCTCTCCTTTGACGTAGAGCCCGTGTTTACGGAGGATGAGGAGAACTTTCCGGACATGTTGACGGTGGGCTTCTAGAGAATCGGAGAAAATCAAGATATCATCAAGATATACAATGAGGAAGTTATCCAGATACTCACGGAAAATGTCATTGACAAGGTGTTGGAAGGTAGCTGGGGCATTACAAAGTCCAAACGGCATGACCAGGTACTCGAAATGGCCGAATCTGGACCTAAAAGCCGTCTTCCACTCATCCCCAGAGCGTATTCTAACTAAGTTGTAGGCCCCACGGAGATCGAGCTTGGTAAACACCTTGGCAGTCCTGAGCCGCTGAAGAAGTTCGGGAATGAGTGGGAGTGGGTACCTGTTCTTGATAGTAATTTTATTGAGTTCCCTGTAATCCACACAGGGTCTGAGGGAACCGTCTTTTTTCTCAACAAAGAAAATCCCAGCCCCTGCTGGCGAAGAAGATGGTTGGATGAACCCTTTAGCAAGATTTTCGTCAATATATACCCGTAGGGCTTCAAGCTCAGTTTCGGACAAGGGGAAAATCCTTCCGAAGGGGATCTCGGCCCCTGGTGGGAGGGTAGGGTATTGGAACGTGTTGCAGGTCCTTGATACTGGGTTGCATGGCAAGATGAGAAAGAGGTACTGCGGGTTGATCCGGAAGGCAGTGCTGCAGGCAGTAAGGAGAGGAGAACTCCACTTCCCTGTTGACCCAGTCGATCCGAGGATTGTGAGCCAGTAGCCAGGGGTACCCCAGGATGATGGGGAACATAGGAGAGTGGATAATGTCAAAACGTAAAAGTTCCTGATGACCTGATTTGGTGCAGGTCAGGATAGGAGCGGTTTCCTGGGTAACCGGTCCTGAGCAGGGTGGAGAGCCATCAGCCAGCTGGATTTGAAGAGGTTGTTTCTTGGTAGTTAAAGGGAGGTTCAGGTGTCGTGCCAATGTCAGGTCCATGAAGCAACTGCAGGCTCCGGAGTCAAGGATGGCTCCCAACTGGAAAGACTCTCCAGCTACCTGTAGGGAGAGTGGAACAGTCAGATGAAAACAGAGTGCGAACTCGAGAGGGACCCAGAAGGGCACTTACTGGGTCTTATGGGGCATTTCTGTAGGTAGTGCCCCGTGCCCCCGCAGTAGAGGCAGAGATTGGCTTGACGACGACGGAGCCTTTCTTCAGCAGATAGGGGGGGACCGTGCCAGGCCCAGCTGCATAGGAGGAGGAGAGCGAGAGTTCCAAGAAGGAGCAGGTGCCGGAGGGACCCGGGGCATCGTCCAGGTGGGACGAGGGCTCTGCAGTCTCTCTGCCCGTCGTTCCCGTAATCGACGGTCAAGTTTAATAACAAGTTGGCAGAGATCTGTGAAAGTGCTTGGGATCTCTCCTCGAGCCAGTTCATCCTTCAATACCTCGGATAGCCCCAAACGGAATTGGTATTTTAGGGCTGACTCGTTCCATCTGTTGGCCCATAGCGGAAAAGAAAGTCTCTACAGAATTCATGGGCTCTTTTGTTCCACTATTGACTTTGTGTACTGTATTTGTATTTTATAAGGCTGTACTAAGCGCACGATGCCTCTGGAGTGGGTACAGAGGACACCGGGCTCAAAGATGCACGGGTTGCCAGCAGGAGTGTATGTGTCACATCAACTTTTTTAAATTTAAAATAAATAAACTTTCTAAATTGATCTGGACGGACTTGGTCTCTCACTAAATACATCCGTTTGATAATTCTTATCAGACGCATTGCTGCCTAAAAACCCCACCACACAGGGAGAACCTTTTCTTTTTTTATCCAAACCCGGGGTGAGCAGCTACTCGTAGCTCCCAACTGTGTCAATACTTTCCCCTTTTTTGTGTGCCATTAATTTGAATTGAAATGTGCATGTGCGAATGACGTAATCTGACAGAGAACAGGGCAAAATCTTCTAAACAATGCATCTCAAAAAGGATTTAAAGGAATATGTAGGTAAGTCTTATTTTAAGGTTTTTCATGGCCCTGAGTAAAGGGATAGTGTTTACTACCACGTTAAACATGTTGCTGTGGCAGCACACCAACACCTCTGGCAAATGCCAGAGCTGGCAGTCTATGGGAATTGTGGATGCTATCAGATCTACCAAATTGCAATTGTTCCCCATGATTAAACTCCCGGGGGGGGGGGGGCGGGGTGAAATGCATTGGGGGCATGGCCTGGTTGGAGTCCAGGCTAAGGTCGTCACTCTTAGCACCATCACAGCACTGCATGGATGTGCTGCATCAGGGATTGCTTCCTTCTTCTTCCTTACATTGCAATTGTTACCTTTGCAATTGTGTTGGTAGCACCTGTTACTATTTTGCCGTTCAAAGAAACCACTTGGAAATTTATGGTATCATTTGTGGACACCTGTTCAAATGGTATAATTATTACCTAATTTTGTGTTTTCCTTTTGTTGAAAACCAGTTTGGAAATATCTGCCTTTATACCCCACCTCTTCAACATTTTTCAGTGTACTGTGATGTGCAGTGACAATTTACAACACTGTTTATTAAACATACATGATAATCTAAACAGTCATTTCAAAGAATATTTGACTTTGCACAACTGGGGACTTTGCTTGTCAAAAGGTTGTTCTTGATTAATCATCTTAAATCAAATTCATCAGATGTATCCAAACTGCTTGCTCTTTTGCAGCTTTTGTGAACATGAGATGAAAATAACTCCTAAAACAAATAGCTGAGGAAGAAATTAAATGATTTAAGAGTACACAGAAAAAAAGGAGGTATATACCCAGGAGATTGTCATTTGACTGCTGAATCACAGAACATGCACAAAGGCTTCTAATTAATCTAGGGCTCCTGTTTCATGTTAGCAAAGATTTATTAACCATGACAAGAAATGTAACAGAGAACAATATCAAGGTAATTCTGTTTGCTAATTAAAACAGGACATTTTCCCTGTGTGTTTCTTTGCTATAATTCTTTATTTAAGGCCATGGTATAGCAATAAATTTATGAATTTCATTGCACATGCAATTTAAGAGTACAAAGGAAGATAATGAGAGACAGTGCATTTTGTTTTTTCATTTTCTAGATTGAGTTTTTTTCTTGGGTTAATTAGGCATAAGAAAAAATGAAATACCTTAGAAACTCTGCACCTGGGACCTGCTGGAGAAAATATGGGCAAAAGAATGAAGGCTGCAGAAACTTTGTTATGGAAATTGTGGCTTACAGGTAACTGAATGCAAGACTATACTACAGAAGAATACAAAAATGTATTCTCGCTACTTTGAGAAGGTGGCCATACATCAGATAATCTGAAAATTCACTAACAAATAATCAGACCATCAGATAGGACAATATTAATTCAACAAGTCTATATATAGTTCTGTGCATGTATAGATATCTCTCCTTTATTGCATATGTAGCATAAATCAAATATGTTTTTATGGGAGACTGGGGAAGATGAAGTAACCACTGAGAATAGTCCCCGAGCCCAGTCCATGACATAAAAGTTAGGAACACAAACAACTTCTGAAACACTCAGATTTCATATAACTGATCCATAAGTGGAGACATATTGTTCAAATTCCTCACATAGTCAGACTATTGCCTCGTACACACGAGCGGACTTTCCGGCGGGATTGTCCGTCCGACTGTGTGTGGGGCTTCGGCAGACTTTTTTTCCCAAAAGTCCGGCGGACTAAGTCTGATGTTTTGTTTTGCAAATTGTCCGCTGAACTTGGCAGTCCGGCGGACAATACGGCCGTCTGTATGATGGTCCGGCGGACCAAATAGGATGCATGCTCAGTAGCAAGTATGTCACGACTCGCTCGGTCTGGTAAAACTAGTGTTCGTATTGAAGCTAGCACGTTCGTCACGCTGCTGATTCTTTGATATTTTAATACAGCACAATTTTTATTTTATCGTGCTTGAAGAATGAGGTTGCCTTGCTGCTTATATTCACGCAGAGTCATCACGAACATTTTTCTTCATCATTAATTTGTGAAATTATATATATACAGTGGTGTGAAAAAGTGTTTGCCCCCTTCCTCATTTCCTGTTCCTTTGCATGTTTGTCACACTTAAGTGTTTCGGAACATCAAACCAATTTAAACAATAGTCAAGGACAACACAAGTAAACACAAAATGCAATTTGTAAATGAAGGTGTTTATTATTAAAGGTGAAAAAAAATCCAAACCATCATGGCCCTGTGTGAAAAAGTGATTGCCCCCCTTGTTAAAACATACTATAACTGTGGTTGTCCACACCTGAGTTCAATTTCTCTAGCCACACCCAGGCCTGATTATTGCCACACCTGTTCACAATCAAGGCATCACTTAAATAGGAGCTGCTTGACACAGTAAGGTCTACCAGAAGATCCTTAAAAGCTACACATCATGCCGAGACCCAAAGAAATTCAGGAACAATTGAGAAAGAAAGTAATTGAGATCTATCAGTCTGGAAAGGGTTATAAAGCCATTTCCAAAGCTTTGGGAATCCAGCGAACCACAGTGAGAGCCATTATCCACAAATGGCGAAGACATGGAACAGTGGTGAACCTTCCCAGGAGTGGCCAGCCGCCCAAAATTACCCCAAGAGCGCAGCGACGACTCATCCAAGAGGTCACAAAAGACCCCACAACAACGTCCAAGGAACTGCAGGCTTCACTTGCCTCAGTTAAAGTCAGCGTTCATGCCTCCACCTTCAGGAAAAGACTGGGCAAAAATGGCCTGCATGGCAGAGTTCCAAGGAGAAAACCACTGCTGAGCAAAAAGAACATCAAAGCTCGTCTCAATTTCTCCACAACACATCTTGATGATCCCCAAGATTTTTGGGACAACATTCTGTGGACCGATGAGACAAAAGTGGAACTCTTTGGAAGGTGTGTGTCCAAGTATATCTGGCGTAGAAGGAACACTGCATTTCAGAAAAAGAACATTATACCAACAGTAAAATATGGTGGTGGTAGTGTGATGGTCTGGGGCTGTTTTGCTGCTTCAGGACCTGGAAGACTTGCCGTGATAAAAGGAACTATGAATTCTGCTGTCTACCAAGAGATCCTGAAGGAGAATGTGCGACCATCTGTTCGTGTACTCAAGCTGAAACGAACTTGGGTTCTGCAGCAGGACAATGATCCTAAACACACCAGCAAGTCCACCACCGAATGGCTGAAGAAAAACAAAATGAAGACTTTGGAGTGGCCTAGCCAAAGTCCTGACCTGAATCCTATTGAGATGTTGTGGTATGACCTTAAAAAGGCCGTTCATGCTCGAAAACCCTCTAATGTAACTGAATTAGGACAATTCTGCAAAGATGAGTGGGCCAAAATTCCTCCAGGACGCTGTAAAAGCCTCATTGCACGTTATCGCAAACGCTTGGTTGCAGTTGTTGCTGCTAAGGGTGGCCCAACCAGTTATTAGGTTTAGGGGGCAATCACTTTTTCACACAGGGCCATGATGGTTTGGATTTTTTTTCACCTTTAATAATAAACACCTTCATTTACAAATTGCTTTTTTATGTTTACTTGTGTTGTCCTTGACTATTGTTTAAATTGGTTTGATGTTCCGAAACACTTAAGTGTGACAAACATGCAAAGGAACAGGAAATGAGGAAGGGGGCAAACACTTTTTCACACCACTGTATATAGAGCGAGATATATATAGATATAGATATAAATATATATATATATATATATATATATATAGATCTCTCTCTCTCTCTCTCTCTCTCTCTCTCTCTCTCTCTCTCTCTCTCTCTCTCTCTCTCTATATATATATATATATATATATATATATATATATATATATATATATATATATATATATATATATATATATATATATATTTATTTTTTTTTTTTTTTGGTGTTTTAAACAGCATTTTTGATTACACATGAGTAAATTAGAAAATCAGCAGAGCTTCCCCTTATTTCACATGTTAGCCTCACATTTACAGCGACTGCACTTGCAGTGCAATTGAAGTTGCACTTTCCACTTGTATTGTCAAATGAATATGCCTTTTGTAAATAACCCCCATAGTCTTTTGACATGTACCTGCCTACTCATAAACAAACTATGTTTTTCGATTACAAACACATATTACAATATTTGTTTAAAATTAAATTTCCATTTATTCTGGTTCAAACAAGCAAAAAAATAAGAGGAAGGCAACACTGGAGACACTTTTAGATTTTGTGAAGGCTTTTTTTTCCCCCACGGCAGACATCAAGTTAGTGCCCAACAAAATTAAGATTGGGCATATTAAATACAATAGGGAGCACAACATTGTCCAGGAATCACACAGACCAGGAACAGCAGCAGATGACATCTATGTCCCCAAGCTGTGGCACTACAACAGCCTGCGTCTTCTGTCAGACCAGACTGAAGCCAGGCAATCACTTCCGACTCTTCCTTGCAGCCTTCCCACCAAACTGCCCTGCAGTCTTCCCTCCACGCTTCCTTGGCGCCAATCGGCCTATTTAATCAGGCAGCACCTGCTGGCTAGTGCTGCCTGATCTTCAGTATACCTGATACCTTGCGCCAGTGATTTACCTTGCTCCAGTGATTTACCTTGCTTTTACCTTGCTCCAGTGATTTACTTTGCTCCAGTGTTATACCTTGCTTTACCTGTGGGACCCCGGCTTACCCTTTGGACTATTTGGATCTCCGCCTGCCCCAGACCTCCGCTTGACTGACCATTCTTCTGCCAGCTCCTCTGTACCTTGCCGCCTGAACGTTGTCGACTTCTGCTTGTACCCGGACTGCCTATCTCTCCTGCTCAAGGGACCTGTGCCTGCTTATCCAGTACCACATCCGACTAACAGTGAGTCTCACCATCTGTATTTGGAACCCCACCACTATCCCTCTTCCGCTGAGTGACGTGTGTCTGCCTACCATTACTTCACCTTGCTACCAGTGAACTCTGCATACCGGTACCTCACCCTGCCATTTGTGAACTCTGCTTACCTGTGCTTCATCTTGCCACCAGCGGACCTCCATTACCAACTTCCGGAACCCCTCTATCAGGCTCCCTTACCCTTCCTGACTCCCGTGCCTCCTGTACCCACCTCCAGGGGCCGTGAGTTGGACCCGTACGGGAGACCTCCCTCTGCCCAATTGGACTCATCTGTCAGGTACATGCCAAGCTTGATAGTATCAGGCAGCCATGACCGAGTCCGGGCAGGGGGCCTCCCCCATGGACGAACTGTGCAGACATTTAGCGGGTCTTACCCAAGCAGTGAAAGGTCTACAGGAAGGTTACTCTCGTTTGGAGGAACAGGTTCAGGCTCTGTCCGCATCCGCTAACTCTCAGGGAGCATCTTCTGTTGGATACCCCCAGGCACCTTCCGTAGTTATGCTACCTCCAGAACCCAAAGTACCCATACCTGAGAAGTTTTCTGGGGAACAAAGTAAGTTCCGTGCCTTCCGCAATGCCTGCGAGCTCTATTTCGCCTTACAGCCACGGACCTTCTCTTTGGAAGCTACAAAGGTGGGCTTCATTATCTCCCTCCTGACAGGGGAACCTCAGACCTGGGCCCACCGCCTGCTGGAGCAGAAAGCCGTGTCCTTGGACTCCCTTGACAGTTTTTTCACTGCAATGTGACAACTATATGAGGACCCTCAACCCACCGCTACGGCCGAAACCGCATTACAGTCTTTGCAGCAAGGTCGCAGAACGGCCGAGGATCATGCCGTTGAATTCAAACGTTGGAGCTCTGATACAGAGTGGAATGACGCGGCACTACGCCACCAATTTCGCAGAGGATTATCAGACCCTCTGAAAGATGAGCTGGCTCGGGTGGGGATTCCTCAAACTTTAGATGAACTTATCAACCTATTGGTTCAAATTGACCGCCGCCTCAGGGAAAGGCAGGCTGAAAGATCCTCTGGACCTTCCCGTCCCTTCTGGATGGTCCCCAAGGTACCCGGGCCGCCCAGTCTAGTTCCTCCAGCCTCATCTACCCCAACACCAGGAGCTCCGGAACCAATGCAGATTGGTTTACTCAGACCTTCTTTAACTCCTGAAGAGAAGATGCGCAGACGGGCTCATAACCTGTGTCTATACTGTGGGAAACCTGGACACTATGCAAGAGTGTGCCCCAACAAGACACGTAAGTGCCTGCTCTCTTCTTCCTTGTGTGCACCTGTCTTGCTTCCAACTGGCACTCACCTGGCTATCCCCATTGTTTTGCAGCTCTCCGACCGGAGCATTCCAGTATCGGTCATCATTGACTCAGGAGCATGCAGCTGTTTCATTGACCAAGTTTTTGCAACCAACCATGGCATTCCTCTCCAACCCAAGACCCGGGGCCTTGTAGTACACCTGGCGGATGGTTCCACACTTAGTTCCGGTCCGGTAACCCATGAAACCATGCCCCTATTAACCACCATAGACTCTCAGCACCAGGAGCTCCTATGTCTGGATGTCCTACCATCTCCGCTTTTTCCAATAATATTGGGGATGCCCTGGTTGCGGGCCCACAACCCCAACATTAACTGGGCCACAGGGGAAGTCCAGTTCTCTTCTGAATATTGCCGTCAGAACTGCCAATGTCGAACTTCCGGCAAACCGGCTCCACTTCTTTGTATGGGGACTGATTCTGAACTCCACCAGTCCATTCCTGAACCCTACCGGGACTTTGTAGATGTATTCAGTAAAAAGGGGACAGAGACTCTTCCTCCACAGAGGCCTTATGATTGCCCTATAGAATTATTACCTGGAACGGAAGTCCCCTTCGGAAGGATTTTTCCACTGACTGAGCAGGAGTTGGGCACTCTAAAAGACTACATAGACGAGAATCTGGCGAAAGGCTTCATCCGCCCCTCCACATCTCCGGCCGGCGCGGGCATCTTCTTTGTTGAGAAAAAGGACCATTCCCTACGCCCCTGCATCGATTACCGGGAATTAAACAAAATTACCATTAAAAACAGATACCCCCTTCCACTGGTGCCAGAACTCTTTCAAAGATTGGGGACAGCCAAAATCTTTACAAAGTTGGACCTTCGTGGAGCTTACAACTTAATCCGCATCCAAAAAGGGGACGAGTGGAAAACGGCCTTTCGTACTCGATTCGGACATTATGAGTGCCTCGTCATGCCTTTCGGCCTGTGCAACGCTCCAGCGACTTTCCAGCATTTTGTCAACAATATTTTCCACGATTATCTGGATCTGTACGTCATTGTTTACCTAGATGACATCCTAGTTTTCTCCGCATCCCTGGCCGATCACCGCAGACATGTCCGAAATGTTCTTATCCGCCTGAGACAGCATGGGCTATACGCCAAACTTGAAAAATGCAGTTTTGAAATTCGAAGTGTGCAATTCTTGGGATTAATCATTTCAGCTGATGGAATAAGAATGGATCCTGAAAAGGTATCCGCTATCCTGGACTGGCCAGCACCCATAGACAAAAAAGGAGTACAACGCTTCATTGGCTTTGCCAATTTCTATAGAAAATTTATTAAGGGTTTTTCCTCCATCATCTCCCCTATTACTGAACTTACCAAACAGGGAACTCGGTTTCACTGGACTCCTAAAGCACAACTGGCCTTTGAGGAACTCAAGGAACTTTTCACTTCGGCCACCATCCTTAAACACCCAAACCCAGCCTTGCCCTTTGTCTTAGAGGTTGACGCCTCTGAGATCGCAGTAGGAGCCGTGTTGTCTCAGTGGCAGGGTGCCAAGGCTCTTCTTTATCCCGTGGGCTTCTTTTCCTGTAAACTGACCTCCTCAGAACGGAACTACGGTGGCCTTGGAGGAATGGCGCTATTTGCTCGAAGGTGCTGCACATCCTGTTCTGGTCACCGATCATAAAAACTTGGAATACCTAAGGACAGCTAAAAGACTAAGACCTCGGCAGGCCAGATGGGCCCTATTCTTCTCACGTTTTCAATTTCATATAACCTATCGGCCAGGTTCCAAGAACATCAAGCCAGATGCCCTTTCTCGAATGTTTTCGGATACCGAACATGCTCTACTCCCTGACACCATTCTACCCGCTGGAAAATTCCTGCTCTTGCAAGGGGACCTCATTTCCCAGATCAAACAGGCCTCCGTTGGGATGCGTCCTTTGGATGGGGTGTCCATTAAGGACGGCTTGCTCTGGCATGAAGGTAAAATTGTGGTACCGGAAGAATTGAGGGTGCATGTACTGGAATTATGCCACGACCACAAATTGGCAGGACACTTCGGCACTCTAAAAACAATTAATCTGTTACAACGTACCTTTTGGTGGCCCCACCTGACCCGGGATTGTAAAAAGTATGTTGAGTCATGCAGTGTCTGTGCTCGAAACAAAACCAGCCGGACAAGAGCCTGGGGTCTATTAAAACCTCTACTAGTCCCAGAAAGGCCATGGAGTATGGTTTCAATAGACTTTATTGTCGAACTTCCCCCATCGGAAGGTTTTTCTTCTATCTTCGTCATAGTGGACAGACTATCAAAGATGGCTCATTTTCTGCCCATGAAGGGCACTCCTTCAGCTATGGAAACGGCACAAACATTCATTAAGGAAGTGGTAAGGTTGCATGGAATTCCAAGAAATATTGTTGCAGATCGTGGTGTCCAGTTCACCTCTAGATTCTGGAAGGCCCTCTGTGGATCTTTGGAAATTGAATTGGCGTTCTCCTCTGCATATCATCCGCAGACAAACGGCCAGACTGAGAGAACCAATCAAACTTTAGAGCAATATTTATGCTGTTTTTCTACTTTCTCTCAAAACGACTGGGCTTCTCTGCTTCCCATTGCCGAGTTCTCATATAACAACTCTCTACACTCGTCCATCAATCAGACACTGTTTTTCGCCAACTACGGCTACCATCCATCCTTCCTACCTCAATCAATACCTGAATGTTCCGTGCCCGCAGTATCCAAAACCCTGGATTTTTTCTCCACTAACAACAAATTGCTGCAGGAGACCATGACTAAGGCTCAGGAAAGTTACAAGAGAACCTTTGATGAAAAAAGACGTGGGGAACTTATCCTAGAACCCGGTAACCAGGTCTGGTTGTCCACCATCAATTTGAAGTTGGCCTGCCCTTCTAGGAAACTGGGTCCTAAATTTTTGGGGCCTTTAGCTGTGAAAAGGAAAATTAACAATGTCGCTTATGAGCTAGATTTACCTACCTCCCTAAAGATCCACCCAGTCTTCCACGTTACTCTTTTGAAACCCGTGATTCCGAATTCCTTTGTTGGCCGTAGGGTCGGTCCCCCCCAAACCTGTCATTATCAACGACGAAGAGGAATTTGAGGTGGAAGCAATCTTTGATTGTAGAAAACGGCATAACCAAATCCAGTTTCTTATCAAATGGAAGGGACATGGGCCCAAAGACAATTCATGGGAGCCTGAGGACAACCTGCATGCCGGTGAGTTACTACGAACTTTCAAAGACTCACATGCTTCCAAATTGGCGCAACTGGGCAGGAGGCTGCCCTTAAGGAGGGGGCACTGTCAGGAAAATCGCGGTTCCAGGCGACTGGTTGGCGCGCGACGATGCGTGCTGGTGTTCGCGCTCCCGTGGGCGCTGGCTTGCGTGCGTGCGCACGCGCTGGCATCCGGGGGCGTGCGCACTGTGATTTGCATACACCTGTGCAGGCTGTTGGTGCCAATCGGCCTATTTAATCAGGCAGCACCTGCTGGTTAGTGCTGCCTGACCTTCAGTATATCTGATAACTTGCGCCAGTGATTTACCTTGCTCCAGTGATTTACCTTGCTCCAGTGTTATACCTTGCTTTACCTGTGTGACCCCGGCTTACCCTTTGGACTATTTGGATCTCCGCCTGCCCCAGACCTCCGCTTGACTGACCATTCTTCTGCCAGCTCCTCTGTACCTTGCCGCCTGAACGTTGCCGACTTCTGCTTGTACCCGGACTGCCTATCTCTCCTGCTCAAGGGACCTGTGCCTGCTTATCCAGTACCACATCCGACTAACAGTGAGTCTCACCATCTGTATTTGGAACCCCACCACTATCCCTCTTCTGCTGAGTGACGTGTGTCTGCCTACCATTACTTCACCTTGCTACCAGTGAACTCTGCATACCGGTGACCAGGGGGGGGGGGCTCTTCGGAGGAGGGCAGTGGGGCTGGCTGCTTGTTAGGAGCCTGGGAGCTGAGATGTATGGACACTAGTGAATTGCCATGTCCTACTGTATTGCTGCAATGGCTGAAAGGTAAAGGAACCATAGGAAATGTTCCTAAAAACCACCCTTTGCAAACAACATAGTCTGTGGCGGAGGCTGGTTCCAAGTCACTTGTTGTCTGCTAGATCTGCGGACAAGGGTTTATCCAACAGTGAAGTGTCCAGTTGTGAGTGGCTACTCTCTGGGCTTTCTTAATCAAATTTCTTTGGATGCCAGCAGTTCAGAAGTGCATGAGCTTTATCACCCATGCCCTCAATTTACAACCGAGAGACTGTGTCATGTTTAAACGTTGTGAAATAATGAGCAAAAATCTTAACAAATGAAAGGTGCTTTGAGTATCGGTCTCCGCAATTGATGGTTACTAACCCTGGGAACCCCCTAGACAATGAATGACAAGCTACAAGAAGCGGGTAATCAGTAAGCCCAGAAAATACATAGCGGCCTGTTATAGAGTGGGAGTGGAGGTGGTTACACATAATAGAATTTTGAATTAAAACATACATTTGTAAGCAATTCAAAGATTTACATTTACATCATTAATATTAAGACAATCACTATTTTCTCTAATAAAATATACCTGGCTCCAGCTGGGCGCATCAACTTGCTCCAGGGTGTAAGGGTCTTCTACTTCCTCGGAAGCCTCAGCTGGGGTGGAGGGAACGGTGGAGGGAAGGGTGGAGGGACGAGTGACAACGGGGGGGGGGGGGGGGGGAGAAACTGCGCTATCTACACATAAATAGATTCAGCAGCCTGCACAACAATAATATGTTAAATCAAAAAGCGTGAATAAGTATATAGTGCGGCGCTCAAAGTGTTCAATAGTGATTATTAAACATATACTGTGAAATAATATATAATAATAGAAAAAAATCTTTAAAAATTATATATCACCAAAATAAATAAATATAAGTGACCAATAGTGGAACTATATTCCATATAGAATATCCATTAAATTACAAATGGTAAAATATACTGATTACAGACAAAACGTGACTGAATTGAGACCATCACAAATAAACAGTATAGTGTCTCAAAATTTAAAAATAATTGTTATAAAAATCAATATTACACCATAATAGTGACTTAAGTGAATACAGTAAAGTTGCCGACTTCTGCTTGTACCCGGACTGCCTATCTCTCCTGCTCAAGGGACCTGTGCCTGCTTATCCAGTACCACATCTGACTAACAGTGAGTCTCACCATCTGTATTTGGAACCCCACCACTATCCCTCTTCTGCTGAGTGACGTGTGTCTGCCTACCATTACTTCACCTTGCTACCAGTGAACTCTGCATACCGGTACCTCACCCTGCCTGTATGTGAGATGCTGAGGTCTCGTGTTCAGGGTTCAGCTTCCCTTTTGATTCCTGGTTCTAGTCTGGAACAACCCCACAAGTGTTCCCGGGCCCAGGAGTGTCTGCTGCCCCTGTTAGCCTGGTCACCCTGACCAGCCCCAGAGGCCCTCATGGTCTGGGGTGGGGATCCATCCGTTCCCGAGCCTCAGAACTGGCTAGTTTGAGGCACAGTAATTAAAGGAGGATTCTGAAGTGTCCCGGTGTCCTCTCAGGATTGAAGAGGCATAGCGACAGGTACCGGTGACCAGGGGGGGGGGCTCTTCGGAGGAGGGCAGTGGGGCTGGCTGCTTGTTAGGAGCCTGGGAGCTGAGATGTATGGACACTAGTGAATTGCCATGTCCTACTGTATTGCTGCAATGGCTGAAAGATAAAGGTACCATAGGAAATGTTCCTAAAAACCACCCTTTGCAAACAACATAGTCTGTGGCGGAGGCTGGTTCCAAGTCACTTGTTGTCTGCTAGATCTGCGGACAAGGGTTTATCCAACAGTGAAGTGTCCAGTTGTGAGTGGCTACTCTCTGGGCTTTCTTAATCAAATTTCTTTGGATGCCAGCAGTTCAGAAGTGCATGAGCTTTATCACCCATGCCCTCAATTTACAACCGAGAGACTGTGTCATGTTTAAACGTTGTGAAATAATGAGCAAAAATCTTAACAAATGAAAGGTGCTTTGAGTATCGGTCTCCGCAATTGATGGTTACTAACCCTGGGAACCCCTAGACAATGAATGACAAGCTACAAGAAGCGGGTAATCAGTAAGCCCAGAAAATACATAGCGGCCTGTTATAGAGTAGGAGTGGAGGTGGTTACACATAATAGAATTTTGAATTAAAACATACATTTGTAAGCAATTCAAAGATTTACATTTACATCATTAATATTAAGACAATCACTATTTTCTCTAATAAAATATACCTGGCTCCAGCTGGGCGCATCAACTTGCTCCAGGGTGTAAGGGTCTTCTACTTCCTCGGAAGCCTCAGCTGGGGTGGAGGGAACGGTGGAGGGAAGGGTGGAGGGAAGAGTGACAACGGGGGGGGGGAGAAACTGCGCTATCTACACATAAATAGATTCAGCAGCCTGCACAACAATAATATGTTAAATCAAAAAGCGTGAATAAGTATATAGTGCGGCGCTCAAAGTGTTCAATAGTGATTATTAAACATATACTGTGAAATAATATATAATAATAGAAAAAAATCTTTAAAAATTATATATCACCAAAATAAATAAATATAAGTGACCAATAGTGGAACTATATTCCATATAGAATATCCATTAAATTACAAATGGTAAAATATACTGATTACAGACAAAACGTGACTGAATTGAGACCATCACAAATAAACAGTATAGTGTCTCAAAATTTAAAAATAATTGTTATAAAAATCAATATTACACCATAATAGTGACTTAAGTGAATACAGTAAAACATAAAGTGACTTGTGCGGCTTGTCTGATGTACTCCGTCACCGATTAATGGAAGGCTTACCGACTATCGTGGACTCAGGTAGGCTTACGCCATATGAGTCAAAATTGCTGTATGGTGTTTGCAATACACCGATGTGGGCAGTTGTTCCAATTTGTGATGTCTGGTAACCGACGACAAGACTATGCGTTGAGTGGTTGATGGAAAGTAGGAGTGGTAGGCAGATATAGTATGTGGCTCATCCCCCAATGGTATTACCAATAAAGAGAAAATGAGACCATAGCGTAATACCGTCAAGCAAGTTAAAATTTAATGAACATATAAAATGGGTACTCACATGTACAAAAGCTTATTTAGGCATGTATGAAAAGAAATTGGCAGCAGTGGCATCAGCAAGTCTTTCTCCCGACGCGTTTCGCCTTAATGAGGCATCATCTGGGGTTGACCCAGATTTTATATGTTCATTAAATTTTAACTTGCTTGACGGTATTACGCTATGGTCTCATTTTCTCTTTATTGGTAATACCATTGGGGGATGAGCCACATACTATACCTGCCTACCACTCCTACTTTCCATCAACCACTCAACGCATAGTCTTGTCGTCGGTTACCAGACATCACAAATTGGAACAACTGCCCACATCGGTGTATTGCAAACACCATACAGCAATTTTGACTCATATGGCGTAAGCCTACCTGAGTCCACGATAGTCGGTAAGCCTTCCATTAATCGGTGACGGAGTACATCAGACAAGCCGCACAAGTCACTTTATGTTTTACTGTATTCACTTAAGTCACTATTATGGTGTAATATTGATTTTTATAACAATTATTTTTAAATTTTGAGACACTATACTGTTTATTTGTGATGGTCTCAATTCAGTCACGTTTTGTCTGTAATCAGTATATTTTACCATTTGTAATTTAATGGATATTCTATATGGAATATAGTTCCACTATTGGTCACTTATATTTATTTATTTTGGTGATATATAATTTTTAAAGAATTTTTTCTATTATTATATATTATTTCACAGTATATGTTTAATAATCACTATTGAACACTTTGAGCGCCGCACTATATACTTATTCACGCTGGAGGGAAGAGTGGGCAGTGATTGCCTGGGTTCCATCTGGTCATCAAGAAAACGCAGTTGGTTGTAGTACCACAGCTTGGGTACATACATATCATCTGCTGCTGCTCCTGATGTTTGTGCCTCCAAAATCTTGTTGCGCTCCCGCCTGTACATATGCCTCACACTTGCAATTCTGTCTTCAACAAACTTGATGTCTGCCTGGGGGAGTCGAGACTTCACAAAATCCAAAAGTGGCACCAGTGTTGCCTTCCGTACATCTCTATTACTATATAAGGTTTTTTTTAACTCCCACAGGTTTCTGTTTTTCATATATAATATAAATTGGCTCATGAAAGCCTCCTCCTTAAAGGGAATTAATTGGAATTTTGACATCTTTCTGTTTTTGTTACGAACGACAATACACAAGACAAAAAACACAAATGTCACTACAAACTCACAGTATGATTTTTTGGTAACAATTTACACAACACACCCACACACACACACACCCACACACACACACACACACACCCACACACACACACACACACACCCACCCACACACACACACACACAACGAAAATGCAGGCCCAAAACACTATAAACCATAGTGAAGTAACAAAAAAAAACCTACCTTCGTTCAGAGCGATCGCTACTTCCGTTCGAAAAACACGTTGCCGTTGAAATAGCCTTATATACACTGCACACGCGTCAAGCTCCGCCTGCGTCCTCCACGTCGCCCGCCCATGACGTTCCTTGTGACGAGAATTCCCCGCCCCGCTTCCCCTCGTTGCACTGTGGGAGAATAATTAGATGAAGATGGCGGCCACATTCTCATCAAGTAGCGCGGAGGAAAGCCCAGAATCACAGACATCTGCATCCAGCAGCAGATATAAGGCCACCAATATGGCCTTTGAAGAGATGGTGGAGATGGTGGACATCCTCCAAAGGGAAGATTACGACGGGAAAAATGGCCCCTACCCTCGACCCAATTTACGTAAGGACCAGATTCTTACTGCAGTTGTTAGCACCCTGGAGCATAAATTCGGCGTACCAAGGGGTAAGGATGAACTGCGTAAGCGATGGTCCAACATTAAATCAAGGGAGCACGATCAGTACAGGAGAATAAAAAAGGCGCTCCAAAAAAGTAAGTAATTGACATGCGCTACTATGCTTATATAGTAATTACCGATCGTAAATATTGTTCGTGAATATTGCACAGTGTTTAGTAGATATCGTTCGTGAACCTTGCAAAGTGTTTAGTAGTTATCGTTCGTGAATCTTGCGAAGTGTTTAGTAGTTATCTTTTGTGAATCTTGCGAAGTGTTTAGTAGTTATCGTTCGTGAATCTTGCAAAGTGTTTAGTAGTTATCGTTCGTGAATCTTGCGAAGTGTTTAGTAGATATCGTTCGTGAATCTTGCGAAGTGTTTAGTAGTTATCGTTCGTGAATCTTGCAAAGTGTTTAGTAGATGTCGTTCGTGAATCTTGCGAAGTGTTTAGTAGTTATCGTTCGTGAATCTTGCGAAGTGTTTAGGAAATTTAGTTTGTCGGTAGAAAGTTTGTTGTGTTTAACTGGCAGAGGGTTATTTTTTTGTATTGTTTTTTATTGTTTTGGGGTAACTCACACAGGGACTCCAGAGGATGGTTTGGGGGTCTCCATCTGTAAAACGTATGTAACCATGTTAAAGAGGGAGTCCAGCTAAAAATTACAAATAAAAGGTCAGCACCTAAAAATACTGTAGCTGTTGACTTTTCAAATAATGACACTCACCTGTCACAGGGTCCAGCGACGTCAGCACCCGAGGCCGAACCGTCCCTCCGATGCTGCAGCCACCATCTTTGATATTGGAATCAGGAAATGAAGCTTTGCGGCTTCACTTCCCAGTTCCCTATTGGGCATGCGCCAGTCGCGCAATGCAATAGGACTGGTCCGCGCTAGCTCTGGGACCCGTGTGTGTCCCAGCAGACAGCACGGTGGGACGGGAAGTGGCGTAGACTTCTGTGGGAGTCTATGGCCGGATTTGTGTGCAAATACCTGCCTTAGACAGGTATCTGCATCCCCCCCCTGAAAGGTGCCAAATATGACACCGGAGGGGTGGAGGGATCCAATGAGTGGAAGTTCAACTTTAGGGTGGAACCCCGCTTTAAGTATTGGAGTTTGATTAGATAGGGATTTCAATTATGTCTTCAACTAGGATCTTCTAACAAACTGCTAATAACACCACTTTGAACCAATGTTTAATATTCCTATTTAGGGACTCAAATATCACTGTGCTTAAAAGTGTACCTTTGGTTTCCATTTCCATAGGGGAAAAAAGACTCAGACCTGACTCAGGACATCACAGGACCTCCCGACCTCACCAGCCTAATTGGGCAATTAGCCCAAGCCCACGCGGGGATGTGGAGGAAGAAGAGGTGCTTGAAGTCGAGAACATCTGCACCCCACCAAGTGAGTGTCTGAGAACACAGATTGAGATAATAAATTAATGTCTGCATGTTTTTGACCTTTTTTTTGGTTTTATCTACCCAACTTTTAGGTGATGATCTGGTTGTGGAACACCAAGCTGTGGAGCAATTTTCGTCTGACAGTGCCCACAGGCTTATTGGGCAGATCATGGCCTGGAATAGCCAACTGGAAAGCATGCAAAACCAGATGGAAAGCATGCGCAACCAGATGGCCACCATGCAGCAGGGAATGAAGGACATGATTAATGTTTTGGGGCAAATCTAATACCCCTTTTCTGTTTCAAATCATCAATCATGTCCTTCATTCCCCTTTTTGATACCATCATTTTACCCTATTTTGGAGGCCAAATATTGAAGATGCACATGGTGTGTCAACATGTGCTATGTGCCATCAGGGGATCTCAATGTACGCATTTTGTGTTTGCAACCCCTTCATCAAAATGCTAGTAGGTGAGCGGAAGGGGTTTCACCCACAAAATACGTCCATTGATTCCCCATGATGAAAGATAGCACATGTTGACATTACCCATTTGGACTTTCGATTTGTGTGCATCTTCAAAATTTGGCTTCTACTGTACATGGGTGACATGAACCAGTTTAACTTTGTAAGTTCCATAGTTTTAACTTGGGTTATTTTTTAGACCAAAACCAAAATGTTTTAAGTGTTTTAAACCCTGTTTTAATTTTTTGACAAAAAAAAAAACAAAAAAAAATAAAAAATTAAAAAAAAAAAATAAATATTAAAAAATAAAATAAAAATATGTAAAAGAAAAAAAAATACAAAAAAAATATTCAGTAAAAAAAAAAAAGATATATTTTTGATTCACCCAAAAAAAAAAAAAACATGTTTGGATGTGCACTATAATAGAAAAAATGTTTGCACAAATTAAACAACAATGTGTGTGGCTTCTTCTTTTTCAATACTACCAGTTTGATGTAAAAAATGTTTGGTTTCATTGATAAAGGGGCTTATTTAATAAAGGCAAAACAAGTTTTTCACTATAAGTGCACTAGGAGAACATAGAAAACAGCAAAAAAGAAAAGCAAACGAAAAACACAATATTTTATCAGAAATAAATGTATTTATTTTTTTAACAAAAAAAAAAGTTTTAAGGGTCTGCTGCCATTGCAATGTCCCCCCTACCATTAAAATAGGTGACATAGCTGTCGCACACTTGCTGTGCAGATTGGGTGGCCGAGCCATGACGGCCATGATCCATGCCTGCTTCCTGAATTTTTGCGCAAAAAAATATGTAGTACGCAGCAGCTCAGGATAATGGTGTTGAGTTTGTACTCTGCCAGATGGATTGCAGTTAAAAACAAACGGAACCGGTTGGCCGCAATTCCAAAAGCATTTTCTACCACCCTTCTTGCTCTGGCCAGCCGATAATTAAAAACCCTCCTCTCAGGGGTGAGGGATTTTTGGGGAAACGGCCTCATCAGGTGGTCATCCAGACCAAACGCTTCGTCAGCAATAAAAACAAAGGGGAGTCCCTCCACATTATCCGCATCTGGTGGCAGTTCCAGGCCACCAGTCTGGAGACGAAGGCAGAACTCCGTCTGGTTAAAGACTCCTCCATCTGACATCCGGCCGTTCTTCCCTACATCCACATAGAGGAAGTCATATTGTGCCGACACCACCGCCATCAATACAATACTATTGAACCCCTTATAATTCCAATAGTAAGACCCCGAATGGGGTGGTGGCACAATCCTCACATGTTTGCCGTCAATCGCCCCTCCGCAGTTGGGAAAGTCCCAACGGGCAGCAAACTGGGAAGCCACAGTCTGCCATTCCTGTGGCGTGGAAGGAAACTGTAGAGTCAAACACAAAGATACAATTCTAAGTAAATTAAATAAAAAAAAAAAAGCCTACAAATTCAACAAACATTTTTGACCAACATCTGTATTTTTTTAAGTAGTCCTTAAAAATAAAAATTAATATGAAATATAAGGCACAATTCTAAGATTGCTCACCCCTCTGATGGCCCATAGAACATAATAATGGGGGTGGGGGGGAGTAATTAATTATAAGGCCACACATTACACCTGAACACATTTAAAAGAGGAGTGGGGGGAGTAATTAATTATAAGGCCACACATTACACCTGAACACATTTAAAAGGGGGTTGGGGAGAGTAATTAATTATAAGGCCACACATTACACCTGAACACATTTAAAAGGGGGGTGGGGGGGAGTAATTCATTATAAGGCCACACATTACACCTGAACACATTTAAAAGAGGAGTGGGGGGAGTAATTAATTGTAAGGCCACACATTACACCTGAACACATTTAAAAGGGGGGTGGGGGGGAGTAATTAATTATAAGGCCACACATTACACCTGAACACATTTCAAAAAGAGGAGTTGGGGGGAGTAATTAATTATAAGGCCACACATTACACCTGAACACATTTAAAAGGGGGGGGGGGAGTAATTAATTATAAGGCCACACATTACACCTGAACACATTTAAAAGGGGGGTGGGGGGGGAGTAATTAATTATAAGGCCACACATTACACCTGAACACATATAAAAGGGGGGTGGGGGGAGAAATTAATTATAAGGCCACACATTACACCTGAACACATTTAAAAGGGGGTGGGGGGAAGTAATTAATTATAAGGCCACACATTACACCTGAACACATTTAAAAAAGAGGGATGGGGGTGAAGGGGGGGGGGGGTGTAAAACAGTACAATGGAGCTGAGAATATACATTTTAGTTTTAAAAAGGGACTAGGCTAGGGGTGTATATGGGCCCAGGATTGCATGCTGGGGAGGTTGGTGCAAGCAAATATGCATGTAGGCCACTAAAGAAGAAATTCAAACAAACCTTAAAATAAAATATACAAAAAAACTAAAACATTTGGAAAATGCATGCATTAATAGGGGACATTCACAGAATATTCCTATCATGGTAATTATCTAATGATGAAATGAATGCACTACATTAGCAAACATACAATACATATAATGTAAGTTTAAAGGATAAAACTTACCTTCATATATTCCTCCTGCAGGACCTGAATTATGGCAGAACAGGTCTCTGGAATAATGATCCCCAGAGCCTGGGGGGAGATGCCTGTCGTGAACTTGAGGTCCTGCAAGCTTCTCCCCATCGCCAAGTAACGCAACGTGGCGACTAGCCTCTGCTCCGGAGTGCTGGCTTGCTGCATGCAGGTATCCTGCCTGCTGATAAAAGGGGACAGCGAAGCCAACAGGCGGTGAAAAACGGGGTCCGTCACCCTGAGATAATTCCTGAAATCCTCAGGATTATTCTCACGGATCTCACGGAGCAAAGGCATATATTAGGGATGAGCCGAACACCCCCCGTTCGGCTCACACCAGAACCCGCGAACGGACCTAAAGTCCGTGCGAGCTTTAGAACCCTATTAGTTATAATGGATGCGAACGTTCGAAATTAAAAGTGCTAATTTTAAAGGCTAATATGCATGTTAATGTCATAAAAAGTGTTTTGGGGACCTGGGTCCTGCCCCAGGGGACATGTATCAATGCAAAAAATTTTTTTAAAAACGGCCGTTTTTTTCAGGAGCAGTGATTTTAATAATGCTTAAATTGAAACAATAAAAGTGTAATATTCCTTTAAATTTCGTACCTGGGGGGTGTCTATAGTATGCCTGTAAAGGGGCGCATGTTTCCCGTGTTTAGAACTGTCTCTGCGCAAAGTGTCATTTTTGAAAGTAAAAAAGCTATTTGAAATCACTCGCGGCTAATGTTAATTCACGGCTCCCGTAACACAGAGAACAGTGATTCATTGAAACTCATTCATAAAAAAAAGTCATTGATAAAAAAAAAAAAAAAAATTTAAAAAATGAAAAAAAAAAAAGCGTAGGGGTCCCCCCAAATTCAATAACCAGGCCCTTCAGGTCTGGGATGGATAATTAAGGGGAACCCCAGCCAAAAAAAAAAAAAAAAAATGGCGTAGGGTCCCCCTCAAAATCCATACCAGACCCTTGAGGTCTGGTATGGATTTTAAGGGGAACCCTAGCCAAAAAAATGGCATGGGGTCCCCCTCAAAATCCATACCAGACCCTTATCCGAGCACGCAACCTGGCAGGCCGCAGGAAAAGAGGGGGGGACGAGAGCGGCCCCCCTCTCGCCTGAACCGTACCAGGCCACATGCCCTCAACATTGGGAGGATGCTTTGGGGGTCTAAGACCCCTAAAGCACCTTGTCCCCATGTTGATGAGGACAAGGGCCTCTTCCCCACAACCCTGGCCGGTGGTTGTGGGGGTCTGCGGGCGGGGGGCTTATCGGAATCTGGAAGCCCCCTTTAACAAGGGGACCCCCAGATCCCGCCCCCCCCCCCTGTGTGAAATGGTAAGGGGGCACTGTGTTGCTTTAACTGACAATTGCGCGGTCGTGCGATGTGGCTCCAAAACAAAATTGGCGTCCTTTTTTTCCCACAAATAGAGCTTTCTTTTGGTGGTATTTGATCGCCCCTGCGGTTTTTATTTTTTGCGCTATAAACAAAAATAGAGTGACAATTTTGAAAAAAATGCAATATTGTTTTGCTTTTTGCTATAATAAATATCCCCAAAATATATATATAAAAAAACATTTTTTTTTCCTCAGTTTCGGCCGATACGTATTCTTCTACATATTTTTGGTAAAAAAAAATCGCAATTAGCGATTATTGATTGGTTTGCGCAAAAGTTATAGCGTTTACAAAATAGGGTATAGTTTTATAGCATTTTTATTAATATTTTTTTTTTTACTAGTAATGGCGGCGATCAGCGATTTTTATTGTGACTGCGACATTATGGTGGACACATCGGACATTTTTGACACATTTTTGGGACCATTGTCATTTATACAGCAATCAATGCTATTTAAATGCATTGATTCCTGTATAAATGACAGTTGTAGTGAAGGGGTTAACCACTAGGGGGAGGGGAGGGGTTATGGGCTGTGACGTGTGTGTTTTTTTTACATTAGGGGGCGGGGCTGACGTCTGACGTCATTGATCAGCTTTCCCGATGACCGGGAACAGCCAATCAATGACAGGCAGAGTAGGAAGTTCTTCAGCTCTGTGACCCGATCGCGGGACACCAGCGGCGATCGGGTCCGCTGGTCCCGTGGCCGGGGTCACGGAGCTCCCGACCGGGTCGCAAGCGCGCCGCTGGCGGCGAGCACGTGACCCACGGGCAGGCATTTAAAGGATCCCGTACAGGTACGGGATTTTGCCTGCCCGTGCCATTCTGCTTATATATATGTACATGAGGCTGTCGGGAAGCTGTTAATGTTTGTCATCCCAGCCTTTATCCTGTATAGCTTGTATCTTACCTATCTATGACACCCCTCAACATTCCAGTGTGTATCAAGCACATTCTAATGGATTTCATGTCTTTTGTTTATATGAAATGTTCATAGAAAAAGGGATTTAGGTAATCAATACTCTATCCACCTATAAAGCTATAATTGCTATAAAGCAATATGTGTGTGAACAGGAACCAGGGGATTAAGATTAGGGGTACTCCTAAAATCATATACATTTGTGACATCATCACACACTCTGGAGTCCTTTGAATCCCGGGACCAGCTTTTGTTCTTATTGCCATTGTTTATCTGTACAGTACATTTGAGAGTATTTTGACTATTTTGATAATCTGTTACCCATACAATTTTACACTATGTAGCATCCTTGGCTTTTTTTTCATGAACATCTTTGAGCTTTGGAGGGTGGCCATTAGAGACCACCTGTCTAATATTCATATGCTTATTGACTTCTCTAAGCCCCGTACACACGGTCAGAAATTCTGACCACAAAATCTGTCAGATTTTTTCAGACATATTTTGTCGGAAACTGGTGTTGCATACACACGGTCGGACAAAGTTGTCGGAAAGTCTGATCGTTCCGAACATGGTGACGTTCGTTGCGTACTACGGGACTACATAGAGGCCAGTAGCCAATAGCTTTGGTCTCGTAATTTGATCTGAGCATGCGTGGCACTTTGTCCTTCGGAATTCCCTACACACGATCGGAAAAAGTCAGATCGGATTTTGTTGTCGGAAAATTTGAGATCCTGCTCTCAAATTTTTTCCGTTGGAAATTCCGACTGGAAAAAGTCTGCTAGAGCTCACACACAATCGGATTTTCCGACAACATAATCCAATTGGACTTTTACCATCGGAATATCCGACCGTGTGTATGGGGCATTAAATAGAGAGTCAAATGATTCTCGTAAGCATGTCTTAATGCTGTTCAGCACCCAGCAATTTGATCTGGACGGAAGGTGAGCCGTTCAGCGCCCAGCAATTTACCCTTTGACGGTAAGGCCTGAAAAGCTTCACGCTGCAACAGGATCTGATGGGATGACATTAAAAACGTCATATCATAAATAAATCAAGTGTAAAAAAATAGAATGTGGTTCAAAAGTCAAACTGACTAAAATAAAGTCCACCATGAAATGTGAAGTGAATAAAAATGGCTTGTGATATATCTTCTTTAATGATAATAATGTGCAGCTCTTCACACTCATGGACACCACAGTGTTTCTTGACCGCATGCGCATTAAGACATGCTAAAACAGTTATACTGTTTTTAGTGCAGCACTTATTTTGCAATCTTAATTACCAATATATATCTGTTGGTGAGCTAGCAGCTGATATTGTATTGTACCCACAATTTCACTTTATATTAGTGACTGATACTATTGGTTCTTGTACATTGCCAATGTCTCCTTGTATTTGAATATTTATAATACCTATAGCTTCCAAAGCTGTCTAAGATTTTAGTGTGATAGTAGATGTGTGCAAAGTCTTGTGCATGCAGTCAATTTTACTGTGTGATTTTTTTGCTTTTTCCTGGGGCTGAAATGTGGACTATGAGGTGGATATAATGTATAAAAAGCTCTATGTGGCTAAATGTCAACTTTTAAGTGCTGTGGGTACATTGCAAACCCATACTTACTTCCTTAAATGCAGAGAACTTGGCATTCCCCAAAGCAGGAGCCATATAAATTCTACAGCCTGCTATTTTTTTGTAAAATTAATGGATATCCCTATATACCTTATAAAATGTTTTTGCAGTTAAATTATATAGAGTTTGCATCTTTACTGTATGTTATGAAATTCAATAAAAACTGATTGAAAAGTAAATTATATAGAGTTATTCGCATAGTTTAGCTTTGCAAAATACCCTGGATAAAACATTTTGAGCAAATTACCACAATATCACATTCTGGGTACTGGAAAATGTTTTCTCCAGGTTATTTATGTAAAACTAAACTAAGCGAATAGAGAATAACTCTATATAATTTAACTGCAAAAACATTTTATAAGGTATATAGGGATATCCATTCATTTTACAAAAAATGTGCAGGCTGTAGAATTTATATGGCTCCTGCTTTAGGGAATGCCAAGTTCCATGCATTTAAAGAAATAAGTATGGGTTTGCAATGTACCCACAGCACTGAAAAGTTGAAAGTTGAGCTTTTTAAAATTTGTATAAAATGAATGGATATCCCTATCCCTATATACCTTATAAAATGTTTTTGCAGTTAAATTATAGAGAATTATGCTCTATTCGCTTAGTTTAGTTTTGCATAAATAACCTGGAGAAAACATTTTGAGAAAATTACCATAATATCACATTCTGGGTACTGGAAAATGTTTTCATTGTGTAGTGTTGAAGAGTCCAAACTGAAGGTCAAGGAAAAGTTTTCACCAGGTATTTCTTGTAAGATCACTGTTTAATAGGATTTGATTCATTACATTTACTTTTACTACATTGGTGTCAATCACAGTGAGTTGTAAAAAGAAAGGCACGGGGCAGGAGGAGGTGGTTTAAAGAAAAGCTTCAGAACCTACTTAGAGATCCCAACATGCTCAGAAGATAGTTTAGAAATTACTTTTTTTATGTAGTTAGGGTCATTATAATATGTAAGCATAACCCACATGTTTCTGATATACTGTCTAGATTATTGTTTTAAACACTGCAAATATAAAACACTAGTGTACAGTTATAGTTTTGTTATTTGATTGTGTGCAAGTGTTTGGCAAGCCAAAGATTTGTAATCTTCTTTAACTTTTTAAAGGTTAAGATCTGTTTTTATGTAAACACAGATAACTAAACAACTCTATAGTTCCACTAATATCTGTTGGTAAAAAGCTGTAATACCTCTAACTTCATACAAAATAGCATTGTTAAGAGCTATTCCAAAGAGCTAAGGTAGCTGGGGTCACCTAAGCACAGGGCTTTTATGAGTCATACAAATGAAATATACCAGGTGAGATAATAGATAATACATTTCAGCGTTGTAAAGAATATAATACTATTAAACGTCACATCCATATCCTCTTAAAATACATTAGAACTATATGTTCTAATCATTTACAGTTTTATTTATTGAATAAAAATAAAAACCTCAAAAATACATACGGAAAAATAATTTTAGATTTTCAGTATACAAGTGAGATTTATGACTGAATGTGATGCCTTTTTATTTAGCAACAGAGGTGAATACAGCTCAAACAAATGTGCAACAGGACCACATACAGTACATTTTTAGGTTTATGTTGTGTTCCTAAGTTATACGACACTCAAAGGTAATGCCCTTTGCAAAATTTAGTGGTGGTGGAAGGGTGGAACAAAGAAAAAGGATGTTATTTATTCTAGTAAAATTTGTTATGAAGAGGCTTACTCTGGGTCAGTTAGTGAAGATGTAGTTCTAAATAAATCACGAGAACCGATTCCCTTCATTAGAAGAGAAATTAAAGGAGGCATTCTTCCTCCAGTTGACTATCAACCTTTTTTTTTATGGAATCCCTTGACTTGTAGTTACACCCCTGCTTCCTCTCACTTTGCACCAGGCACTTTGTTCTTTAAAACACAGAACCACCAATAGTTTGAGGCTCTCTTCATAGTGCAAACCCCAGACATACTCCTGACTGCTTCACTCTGTTAAGCTGTGCTCTACATTACATACTCCTTGCCAAAGCATCAAAGCGCTTTCAAAACATAACTACATGTTCAACGAATATTTTTTTTACATGCAGTTTTATAGATAAAGTATAGTCATGTATTGGATAGATGTACTGAATAGTTGTGTATTGTTATTGCCCATACATACACATTAAAATTGGCACACACCAAACGTTAGCTCTATTTCTCTATATTGTAGGCAGTAAAGCATATGTAAAGCCATGGTTTCACTTTTTTAAGATAATCCTTTATCTTGGGTACAAAGACTGGGGCATATACTGTATATATGCAGTGTAAATGGTGCATAGTCTCAAGATTTATTCAACCATTTTACAAATCTTGAAATGCCCCTGTATATAACACAATTGAATAGATGCCCAGCTGGACAGGTCACAACAGAATGGGCAGCAAGAAGAACAAGATTGCTAAAGGAATCCCATAGTTTTGGCTCTAAAATACAAACAAAGTATCATTCAGCACATAGCCTATTCATTTAGTAGCCAGCGTACTCATATCTAATATTAATGATAATGGTTATTAACACATAAGATCCAAATAAAATAATGAGGGGAAATTAGATAAAATGTTAGTAATTAAAATACATGTTCAGATAACCTGCATTTTACAAAAAATATGTAAATGTTGTTCTGTCATTCTCCCATATAATATCCCTAAGAGGGAGAATTGTGCACTGGAATACCCTTTATGTCTAATAAACCTAGCCTTCAGAATGATCCATTTGTCATGCTCTCAGCCAAAATATATGTGTATGTCAAATGTAACTGAGGCAAATCCAATATTATAGGCTGGAGGTCTAAGCATATATGGCTCATTAGGCTAATAGTTATTTATCAATCTGACGGAAGCAGTGAGCTCATCCGCTCATTTAAAACATGCTATTCTGAATGGACAATTGTTTCCTATTTGGAAAAAAATGAAATTTTTCAAGAATTTGCAAAAAAAAAAAAAGAAAATTATATTCTATTTTTATTTTTTCATGCAGACAAAGAGAGCACATTCCTGCAGACAAGTCAAAATACATACTGTGAAAAGTAGCTAAAAAAATATATTGTTTATATTTAAAGGACACAATGGGGGTTATTAACGAAATGCAAATCCACTTTGCACTACAAGTGCAAAGTGCACTTGATATTGCACGGAAAGTGCACTTGGAAGTGCAGTCGCTGTAGATCCGAGGAGGACATGCAAGCATTTTAGCTTGCTTGGATCATAACAGCAGAGCTTCCCCTCATTTCAGATCTACCCCAAAGATTTACAGCGACTGCACTTCCAGTGCAATTTCAAGTGCACTTTGCACTTGTAGTGCAAAGTGGATTTGACTTTCGTAAATAACCCCCAATGAGTGAAAAGGACTAGCAATGAAGCTAAACAGTATTTTCAGTAAATACTTCTTATGAGATATTACTGTAATTTAATTATTTTATTGTATTAATTTTTTACATTTCACATTGTTTTCTGTGCCATATTTTTATGATCGTATTTCATATGCAGATGTGTATGTTGTCCATCTAGTGTTTCTGTCTGTGTATCAAACAACTCAGCCTGTGTGATTGATTGTAATGGGGTTATACACCCTTCAAGGGGGACACCAGACATTGCTTTCACACTTACAAATGGGGACATTTGCAAATAGTTTCAGGAGACCCAGCGGGGGTTCCCTGCAATTAGCAGTGGGTGGGAAGTCCTCTTGAAAGCAATGGGAGACTGACAGCTCCCACTGCTAGGCGCTCATGCAGTCATTACTTGTGAATTACGTTTTTTGCCTGCAGCTAACCCCTGCTGGATCTCCCACAGTTAATCGTAAATGGACCTATTCGCAAATGTGAATAAAATCTTATTGAGAGCATTACCAGTTATCGTTACAAACAAAATTCATTAATTTTAATAAAATTTAAAATTGTATTTCGGGTCTCAACTCCAGGTCCTAACTTCAAGGACAATGGCCTGTAATTTACCTGTTGGAAACATAATTTATGGACCTTAGAAATGATAAAATGCAATATTGAAAAATAACACCAGTCAAGTCAAAAGCAATCATGGAATAAAACGTATTAAGCTTACAGTGTGTGGCAGCAGCCCTAACCACAACACCACAATGTGTTTTTTTTAAACTGCATTTTTTTTCTATGTATAGTACATCTACTTCACCTACATTGCAATATTAGAAAACAGTACGAGATCTTAGAACATTTTTCAAATAGGGATTTTATTGACTCGAGTACCCTGGTCCATTGAAGATGTTAGTTTAAGAATTTTTCTCCAACAGCAAGTTTAGACCACCAGTTTTCCTCAGAGATGCATGCAATGATCCTAAAACCATTTCGCCAAATTAAAGTACAAGTTCTAGACAGATACATAAATTTGGCGCACAATGTACCACTTTTAGAACGCCTGGCACACACTTTTGCAAAATCTTCCTACACTAAAGCTCACCACACGTTTTGCAATCTGACTGTACAATCTTCTACCATCTACTAAAAAGTATGTAGTGCAAGGATCTGTCTGACTGGATACAAATGAATTGGCTAAATTAGGTCATCATTTTAGTTTTAGTAAATCAAAAGCTGATTGTACAAAGATTGTGAGGTCAGATTGTAGTGCATATGGTGACCCTAACTATTCAAACTGTCAAATTCAAACAGCTAACCTCTTTCCCCCAGTGCTCTCTCTCCTTATTGAAGGAAATCCCACCATCATATAGCAGGAAAAAGCAGTTACTAAGGACTCCAAAATAGGAGGATAACCTTACATTAATAAACACTTGAGTTCTGAAAGTTTTTACTCCCTTCATGACCAGGCCATTTTTTGCTATTCAGCACTGAAAAAAAACAATATTTTCTACTTTCTGTTTCATTTTAAAAGTTTTTTTTATTTTTTTGCATGAAAAAAAACAATATTTTCTACTTTCTGTCATAAAACATAAAATAAAATAACATTTTGCCATAAATTTAGGCCAAAATGTATTCTGCTACATGTCTTTGTTAAAAAAAAAAGCCCAATAAGTGTACATTAATTGGTTTCTGTGAAAGTTATAGCGTCTACAAACTATGGTATATATGTTTGAAAACTGATAAATTCTGATATACTGATGGCCTATCTCATTTCTTGAGGCCCTAAAATGTTAGGATGGTACAAATCCCCCCCAAATTACCCCTTTTTTGGAAAGTAGACAGTCTGAGGCATTTAGTAAGAGGCATTGCAAGTTTTTATAAGTTGTAATTTTTTGTCACAAGTTTTTTGAAGATGAAGAAATTGAATATATTTTTTTACACACTGTCACCAGTGGAGTACAACATCATCATATAACTGATGTAATGATGATCAGGGAAGCTGACTGGTGACAGTATCAGTATCAGTTCAGCCAGATCAGCAGGGACTGGATGCATTTTGATTCATGGATGGGTAGGCTGGTTGTATACAAGGCTTTGTATTGATCAACTTGTGTACAACCAGCCTGTTGGAAATTTTTCACTCGATCAGCTACACTGACTATAGTGTATGAGTGTATTCTGACAGCAGAGAAGTCTCCACAATTGCAGAATACAATAGCTCATCAGGACTGATTCCCCTGTCCACCTTGAATATGTGGATGGGGGAATCAAGTAATTTTCTATTGTTCAATGAACAAAAGAAGAATAGTTGAACAAAAAAAAATGATGAATTTATGGCCAGCCCTAGTATCTCTTGAACTGTTGAACTAAGTGAAAATGCTGTGAGAATGAGAGTGGTTATTTGTCACAGCTGTGTTTGACCACAACATCAGAGAGTCAGCTATTGTAGCGGATAATGAATCTTCAAGTAGGGTTGCCTAACGGTGTAGTGTCCACCGACCGTAGAAGTATTGTTTTTGAAATGGTGGCACCAGTTTTTTAAGCTAGCGGAAGACTCCTCCAGTTGCAGGAAGCAGACCACTATTGTTGTTTATATTGTATTGTATAATAAAACTTATGAGTTGAGAGCTGATAGCATTCCTTGTTTTCTACTGTTTGTCAAGTGCCAGAACTATCATTAAAAATGCATACAGTACATGTTGTTTGCGCAAAATGTTATTTGTTCTTTAAATTAATTTTTATTTTTACTGTTGGTGGGGGTAGATATTTTCCTTTTATGACAGTATATATGGGCTCCCTCTAGAAGGGTGAATGAATGAGCAGATGACCATAGATAAAACACAATCTTTTTTAGGCCCAGTTCAAAACTGAGTCATTTGAAGCCTTATTCCTGTTTACAATCAAGATTCCTATTATATTTAATGGTGCCTGTTCACACCTGAGCATCATGTTGCTTAAAGATTATCAATTGAAGCTGGAAAAGTACATGAGGTTCTATGAGGCAGTGCCGGGACAAGGTCATTTGGTGCCCAGGGCGAAGATGGCAAACTGTGCCCCCCGCCCCATGTAAACAAAGATTTGTTGCTTTGCAGGGAAAAGTGATCATTCCCTCTGTAAAGAGCCCTGTATTGATTGTCAACACAGAGCTCTGGTCTGCGATTTGACACAGCCGATCAGCATGTCCTTACGCCCGTAGCTGCCACCCCATAGCAGTATATGTACTGTGATGGGTCGGCAAGTGGTTAATTACCAATGGTATTTGTAATATGCATCAAATAAAGCAAAAAATGGTGCTAATTATTCTAAAATAAACACGAACATCGAAAGCAGTCGCAAACTCTACTGTGGGATATAACACAGTCCCAAATCCTAAATTCATCAATAGAGTTGCACTAATTAATATTGAGTTAAGCACCAGTGATAAAGTCCCAATGTGATAAAAAAAAGTTCTTTGGTAACATCCGCCACCTTAAATTGAGTGATCCTGTGACAGTAACCTCCACCATAGATAAAGTGCTTGCTTACCAGATTGCACAGACCTCCTATCAGGGAAGGTCAGTAACACTTTTGGCTCTAAACCCAGCCAGGGCCCTTAACCGTCCAAGGATCCCCTTATGGCAAGTGGACCCACTATCCAGGAAACAAAATCACAGATGGTCCCCAAAATACAAAAAGGCTTGCTAGCCATACTGTAAAAATCTTTAAAAACTTTAAGTATAAAATGTTGCTTTTACAGCAAAAACATGTAATCGCATAAGGATCAAAACAAGCCTCCTGGCTAATCGCAGCTACCAGTCCTTCCGGGATTCGCTCCATCACGTGACATCACTGCGCTTCTTGAATCCTGGAAGGATGGGTAGCTGTGATTAGCCAGCCAGCTTGTTTTGATCCTAATGCGATTACATGTGATAGGAGGTCCATGCAATCTGGTAATTGGGACTTTGTTTTTATCACTGGACCTAATCTGTAATATACAGCATGAGGGGGTTAATGTATTGCCATTGGTCACTGATGCATTAGTGACCAGTGTCAGTTAATTAACCCCTTTGTGCTGCATTAGTGGCCCCAGTGTCAGTGTTAATTAACACTAACACTGGTGCCACCAATGCAGCACAAAGGGGTTAATTAACTGACACTGGTCACTAATGCACCAGTGACCAATGGCAATACATTAACCCCCTCATGCTGTATATTACAGAAATGTATTACCACTGGTAATTAACCTCCCCTCAGCCACCTCCAACCCCCCCCCCCCCCCAAATCTACAGAGTTTATTAAGCTGCAATCATCTGGTTACCTGTGCGATACACACTGCAGTCAGTTTAGTTCCTCCTCCTCGGCTGAGTCGGCTCCTCTTGGTCACAGCACCAGCAGCACTCTATGATGCTCCTCTGAGTCCTCCCATCCCGCCTCCCATCATCGCCGACCTCTCAGTGAGTGACGTCACGCCTGGCTGGCCGGAACTACGAAGTGCCTGTCAGGGGGGGAGTCCGAGTAGCTCCACTGACAGGGAAGGCAAACGAAGGGCTGGCATGTTGGCTTGTGTCGGATGCAGGAGCGCACTCGGCACATCGTTGCAACTGCATCTATTAGCGGCTGGTGTTTACCCATCGCACACATAATTTCCAGCCAGTTTTTTGAAGCCAACTTCACTTGCGCCCCCCCTCCCTGCAGTAAACTGCGCCCCTGCCTTGTACCGGCCCTGGGCAGAGTCATGCAGTTTGATCTCTTTAGACTTCAGTGGGAATGCTTGAAAAACACCTGAAACTGTGTGCAACACCACACTTTGAGTAATTTCTTGTCTGTCTTTTTATGAGTAAATTTCCATTAGTTAAACAAAAATGCTTGAAGCCTGAAAACATATACAAAAAATGTATAAAAATGCTTCAAAATGCGTGCATATACTCAAGATAAAGTATGAACCTAGCCCCACTCCAAATAGCTTTCATATGGCAGTAAAAAAAAGACAACAGGGGTCTATATCTGAATAGGCAGGCCATTTAACATGCATATAATAAAGCACTACTTTCAGAACTCTTACAATATTTTGATTGTGGGTAGATGATACACTAGAGTCATACCTCCCAATTTTTTGAGATGGGAATGAGGGACATCTACTAGAAAAAGTATGTAGGCCCCCCACCACGACCCCCAAAAAAAAGATTAGTTAAAGTGATTGTAAAGGGACATTTAAAAAAAAATAACAAACATATCATACTTACCTCCACTGTGCAGCTCGTTTTTGAACAAAAAGTGACACAGTGAGGCTGTATTTGATGGGCACAGTGAGGCTGCATTTGATGGGCATAGTGAGGCTGCATTTCATGGGCACAGTGAGGCTGCATTTGATGGGGCACAGTGAGGCTGCATTTGATGGGGCACAGTGAGGCTGCATTTGATGGGGCACAGTAAGGCTGCATTTGGGACACAGTGGGGCTGTATTTGATGGGCACAGTGGCTGCATTTGATGGGCACAGTGAGGCTGCATTTGATGGGCACAGTGGCTGCATTTGATGGGCACAGTGGCTGAATATGATGTCACAGTGGCTGCATATGATGTCACTGTGGCTGCATATGATGGGCACAGTGGCTGCATATGATGGCACAGTGGCTGCATTCAATGCTGCACAGTGGCTGCATTTGATGGGGCACAGTGGCTGCATAAGATGGGCACAGTACCTGTATTTGATGAGGCACAGTGGCAGCATTTGGTGGCACAGTGGGAGCATTTTATGTGGCACAGTGGCTGCATTTGATGGGCACAGTGGCTGCGTTTGATGGGCACAGTGGCGGAAATTGATGGGCACAATGGCTTCATTTGATGGCACAGTGGCTGTGTTTGATGGTACAGTGGCAGCAGTTAATGGGAACGGTGGCTGCGTTTGATGGCTCAGTGGCTGTGTTTGATGGCACAGTGGCTGCAAATGATGCCACAGTGAGGCTGCAATTGATGGTTTTTTTTTTTCAGAATTTTTGTTTGCGCCCCCCAAAAATTTGGAGCACCAGCCGCCACTGGAGGGCATGAATAACCCTTTAAATAGGCAGCAGACAAGATTAGTGGCAAAGATGGCCTCTCAACATTCTGGAGTCTTGCATGGCAGTGTCTCCCTATCTTGGGAGATCCTTGGTTCAGCAAAAACAGTCCCTAGGTGACACTTTCAGGCTTTAGATGCAGCAGAAGCAAATGTCTTGCTCAGTAGACTAGCAATGGACCAGTCTCCCACAGGCAGGCAGCCACAGTCCCCCAGCAGATTAGCAAAAGCCACCCCTGCCATATAGGCTCCCAGACACAGCAGTGGACTAAAGCAGCACAAGGCAATAACAGCACAATCCAGTTGTATAGCATCAGGGTGGGGCAAATCTGGTCTTAGTCACTGTTAACTCTCTTTGGGTCCTGTGGCAGAACAACAGTAGACAGGTCAGGCAGCTGGTCTTCCTGCAGCAGGCCAGTTTACATAGGCAGGGCTGCAGCCTGAGGTCTTATGCATGGGTTTACAGCAGCCCTATTTCCAACAACAGCAAGCTTCTAATGCTTCTTTCCCCAGCTTATAGCACACTACACAGCCTGTGTTTGCAACCTGTCATTTTGCATGTGTCTCAGCCCAGGCTTTCTTCCATCTCTAGACCTTTTCTGCTTCCCCAGTCACCCTTGGATGTGTAGTCCTGATCCCCTTTTCCACAGAGCTCTGTCTTTGTGAGAGGAACACATCTCCCATCTGGGTTCAAAGGGGGGACATTCAGACTGCTGGGTGATCAATCATAGTCCTCTTTACACTCTCTCCCCTTAGTCCAACTGCACAGTCCAATAGCTGCCAGGGAGAAATATCACAGTAGCAACGTGGGTGGCCTCTTGCCAAAGCCCAGGCAGAGCGGTAGTCTGTCCTTAAAGAGCCTCTGTGTAGATCTGGCTAGATACATATAATACTGATTGCCTTGACTTGGTTAATCATTGTGGTCAATTAACCAGAAACAAAGAAAATGTTTTTTTCTCTCTTCTGTAGTATAAAAGGCTGCTGGTGGTAGTTTGGGCCTGAAGTAGAGCACCAAAAGAGGTGGTCAGTAGTCATATACTACAAATTAACATTGTGTTGGTACAGGAAACTTGCCAGTGAAGCAATTGTTGGCTTCTCATTCTACAAATGCCTTCATATCAAAAGTTTTACATCAATACTTTGACTAATTTACTCACAACAAGTATGTTGATAACATCTTCTTTTACTCTGCATACCTTTTTCACATTTCTTTGAGGAAGGGTGTACAGTACTTTAACAATAATTTTTTTGGTGTTTCTCCTGTCCTAGCACTTCAGGGACTCAATAAATGTGATAGTAGTCAGACAATTAGACACATAATTCATGCTTCTTGGAAGCCCAAAGGTGCCCCACTATGTGTCTATTAAAAAGTCTCACACATGTAGTATCCCCATAGGAGCCATAGCAGAATGTTTTTTGGTGTGCAATTGTAAGTATGCCTGTGCTGTGTGTGAGAAATAACTTGTTAAAATAACGACTTAGCGAAAAAAATAAATGTTATTTAATTTTTTTGTTTTCCAAAGAAAATAAAAAAAAATTTAAATCTAAAAAAAACTCACAATGCCTCTTACAAAATACTTTGGACTGTCCAATGTCCAAAGATGGGTTATTGTTGGGATATTTGTACTTTCCTTGCATTTCAGGGCTTCAAGGCATTTGGTACATTGGGACTGATAAATTTTCACATATATATATACAGTACCATAGTTTGTTACGAAACTGACTTTTTTTTTTTTTTTCCCTAAAAGAAATGTAGCAAAATACATCTTATAACAAAAACTGTTCAGTCTTTTTTTTTTTACCTTATACAGTATAGTAAAAAGTAGAAAAAAAAAATCAAACAATGGTGATTAAATACCACCAAAAGAAAGACCTGTCTCAAAAAATGATATACAATGAATTTGGGTACAGTGTTGCATGACTGAGTAATTGTCATTCAAAATTTGACAGTGCTGAAAACTGAAAATAGTTTTGGACTGGAAGGGGGTGAAACAATCCAGTCTACAAGTGGTTAATACTGAGTGGTTAATACCTAGGGCTGTCTGAATATCATAAGTTTGACCACAGTATGATAAAAAGTCTAAAATAAAAATAGCTGCCCTTTTCAGTGAAAGGAAGTTTCAGTAACAATTTCGATGTTTTTTTCAGCACTGGACTCATACAGCATGTGATGTATTGACATCTGCATCCATCATAAAGAGCCTTTATGATGGATACTTTTACATACTTTGCCTGGGAATGAAAATTACTCAGATGGCTCTGAACTCCTTGTCAAAGCTGTTAGAGTATGAATAGATACTCACTGGGGATAATATGATATGACATGATATGCAAGTATAAATGATTCCACTCTTTCTGTTCAATAAATGTTTATTGAAAAGAAAAACAATTTTTAAAAGGTATACAAAAAGGCATAAAAAAAGAAGCGTTACATAAACTTTGTAGTCAAGTAATTGTGTAACATGACAGGGAAGAGGTATAAAAAATATATATTGGTCATAAATATGATTTTTTTGTGTATTCCTCAGTGTAATGTATACAACTGTAGATGACCAAAGCTTTGGTGGATGTTGGTCATATGGTATGATAAACGCTGCCTAAATTGGTAAGAGGTATTATCCAGGGCTCACTCTGTGAGTTTGAACTTGAAAGGTCACTATACCTTTGATGGTAGGGGGGGGGGGGGGTGATACCTATATTGTTAAGGATGGATAAAGCAGGATGTGGGTTTTACATGCATACATACCTCCCAACAATTTGAGATGGGAATGAGGGACACCTACTAGCAAATGTATGTAGGCATAGGGCACACCCCCTGCCACACCTCCTTAAAGGAGAAGTAACCAACAAAAAGTAAATTAAATTCACAATTACTTTTTTTCTATCACTACTATTCCTTTTATATTAGCTTTTAAAATTTACAAATGCAGCCATTTAGAATTTGGATGAAAGATTTAGCACTGGGAAATAATTTTTGAAAGATAAATAGTGCATTTTATATACATCAGACCAAAATGAGGGACAAATGAGGAGGAAATAGGGACAGAGGGACATTGCTCCAAATTAGGGACAGTACCTCGGAATCAGGGACAGTTGAGAGCTATGATGCATAGAGAAATTGTGAAATATAGAAGATAAAAGGGAAGAAAGAAGGTTGAGTTTGTATCTTATTTCCTCATAGCCCCAGTGCATCTTTCTTTGTTCTCAATGGTTACACAAAAAAGGCAGATTGCCCAATATGCAATACAGAAACCTACAGGGAAACAAGGAATGTAGGAAGGCACTTGCATTTATTTTTACAGGGAGTTTCTAGATCTATGTGTTTAGAGCAATATGGAGACATGACAAAGCTTTAGGCTGCTTTCACACTGAGGCGTTGGGGGCAACAGCGGTAAAGTGCCGCTATTTATGGTGGCGCTTTACCATCGGCGCTATTTGGCCGCTAGCGGAGCGCTTTTAACCCCAGTAGCAGCCGAAAAAAGGTTAAAACCGCCCGCAGGGGGGCGCTATGCAGGTGGTTCAGCGGCGCTGCCCATTGATTTCGATGGGCAGAGGCACTTTAGGAGCAGTGTATACCTGCTTGTAGGACTTTTTTTACCGTCCTGCGAGAGCACTGCTCCTGGCTTTCACACTGGAGTGAAAAGAGAGGCTCGTTACAGGCACTATGCATGCGCTATTTTTAGAGCTTTAGTGCCTGTAAAGCGCCTCAGTGTGAAAGCAGCCTTAGGGTAAGCATTCCATTATCCATGGCTCCCAAATCCTTTACATTTTCAACTAGAGTGATTCTTAAAAGCTGTACGTTTCTCAAATAATTTCATCTGTTGCACTCTGCTTATTTTACAGATAGGGGATACTCAAATTTTCCAGATGTTGGCTATAACTTTTCATGCATTAGTAGTCTACACTGGAAGTTATTCAGATTTACTTCTTTTTTTTAAGAAGATCACTGTAACAGTTATGGGATTAGGAGAATAAATCATATCATATCAGTGCCTAACCTCACAAATGCGCTTCTGGAAAAATAGTTAAACATTCCAATAGACACACTCCTAAACCTTGTGGAAAGCCTTCCCAGAAGAGTTGAAGCTATTATAGCTACAAAGGGTGGGCCAACTCAATATTGAACTCTACGGACTAAGACTGGTATGCCATTAAAGTTCACGTGCGTGTAAAGGCAGGCGTCCTAATACTTTTGGCAATATAGTGGATTTGTTTTCTAGTCCATATAGGGATGATGTCATTCACCTTTTATGGGTGTGAGCTCTCTTGAATAGTATTTGTACATTTAGTAACAGTGCAACCCACATTAAAGTCAGACTTGGGAAAGTATAAATAATGCAGGAGCTAAATCACTAGGGGAGAAATAATCCTTAGAAAGGAAATAGTGAAGAAAGATGTGGTCTTATCTGACTGGTATATATATAAAAGTCTGCCCAAAAAGAAACAAAATAAAATTAATACCTTGTTATCAAACAGTGATATAAAACATATACAGTATATTCCTCAATAGACACCTTTGGGAGGTCATTTCAGAAAGGTTGATGGGGGAGAAGTTATTTCATCCACCTTCCATCATTTTTGATAAGGAAAATGGGATGAGATTGTTAAGAATTGCCATAGCAGCTTGGCAAGTAAGAAGGTCTTCGGGGGGAGGCCCATCTGATAGTATGGCACTTACTTCCCTTTAGATCCAGTTGTTATCATAGGGGTTAGATCCCTTGAAAAAAGTCAAAAGTGATCCATTTTTGGAATGGCCACCAAGCTAATGGGGGCGTAGCTGGGGACAAGCGTGGAATGAACTGATGAATCCTTTAGCCATGTAAATATTGGCCAGTTTCTGCCAATGTTTCAGTGCCAGCAAAGCCTGAAAGCTGTATAACAAAATATGCAATGCCTAAGAAATCCACAGATCCCCACTTTCCAATTTCAGACATATCCAGATGTCCATTAAAACCAAAGCTATAATGTTTCAATAGAAATATTTCAAACGTGAAAAAGCTGTGTTGTATTTTCAAAATAAAAGCTTCATAGCGTAATTTGGGTTTTATGTGTGGGCCAATAATTTTGCTTAAAAGAAAAGAAAGATTTTGCTTAAGATCTGCGATTTTTATTATAAAAGAACAGAAATGCAAAGCAAAAAATGCTAGACTGGCATCTGGGCAACAACTTTGTTGACTAAAAATATATTTATATTGCACATTTTTCTCCCTGGCTGAAAGCTGCGGTTTTCTTATTATTTGGAAAACACAAGCTGTTTACACTGAGAAAAGAATTAGGAGAATGGGAATGTCTATTGCTATCATTAACAATAACTGCTGAACTAAAAGCCTACTGTCTTGGCAGCAGGCTTGTGTGTCACCAGGGTTCTGATCTGGTAACACTGAGCTTCATTACTGTATAATGAAACAACAGAATTGTGATTCATAGAGGGTCTGTTAAAATCTGAAGTGTGGGGAGTAAGCCAATATTTAATATGAAACTTCCCATTTTAATATGAAAAACTGGATTTCGTAGACTTGCCTGAGAGTCAGATGTAGCAGCTGGTGTCAGCAGGTATAGGCTAATGAAAAAAGGCCATTAACTGTTGCACATATATGGGTCATTACTGGATATGAGCACATTGTTTTTATTTTGATCTGATCCATTACCTGTGGTCTGTGAATGCCAAAGGTCCAAGTTTAGTCTGGCTTGAGGAGATCAGTTCATTTTAAAGGAAACTGTAATATTATTGAGTGTGATGTGTACAATGCCATATTGCCCATCTATCCAACCAGCAGAACCTTTGTGGCAGTATTCATTGTCAGTCTTTTGGACACACACAAGTTCTAAGGCAATTACATCACTATGATTCATGCTGAATATATTCAGCTCCACTGCTGGCATTTAGTTGAGAGACATTAATATACTTTGATGATTCCAGAGACATAAAAAAACAAGAATTCCTTTCAATTGTAAAACTAAAATTTGAACACCAACCACTGTTTAGACTGCAATGGATATTTGTATATAATGATATACAGTATAAACAATCAAATAATTAATCCACCAATCAATAATTTAAAGAAGATTTCTATTGTGCACATAAAGAATAATCATACAATGCATGAAATAGGGGTTACATCACATATATATTTCCGTACAGACGGCATTAGTAATGCAAATATCATTACAATTTCAATGTGCCCTTCAGCACCGATCTTACCCTATATTTTAGCATACATGTGCTTGTTTGTTTTTAAACCCAATCAAACATTATAAACAAACAGTGAACTGCTCCCCCCCCGTGATGTCAATATTTAGTGATATGTTTGGCAAAGTACAAAAAGAACCCCCCCCCCCCCCCCCCCCGCTTGTCTGTAGCGAAAGGAGCAGGCCAGCTACCCCCCCTGTCATGAATTAGGTAGTAGCCCCAGATCCCTACTATCTAATGGCCTAGAACCCCTCCAGTGTACTGTCTGAGTCCACCCACCGGAACCACACCTTCCTAAACTTCTTGGTAGCCCCCCTAGCTTCATACATAATTTTATACATCATCATATCATCATTTACTATTTTTATCCACATCCCCAAAGTCAGTTGCTCATCATGAATCCAACATCTATCAATGAGTTTCCTCACTCCAAAGTATAGGATCCTAAGGAATAGTTTAGTGTATGCATTCATCTACTGTATTCTTGATCAAAGACCCCGAGTAAACACCGTAAGGGAGAACAAATGTTAGGTAGAGCAAACTTATCCGAGATAAACTCAGTCACCTGCGACCATAATGGTCTCACCTTTGTGCATTCCCACATCATATGTAGAAAAGTGCCTTCCACCTTTCCGCATTTGTGGAAAAAAACTCCTGCGTCAGCATCGCCAATAAGAGTTGCATGTCAGTATACCTTTGGGCATGTAGTCTCGATACACAAAGTTCCAAGGATGTCTCAATTTTTCTGCCCAAAAAAGCATAAACAAACACAAAACAGAATCAAAGAGAAAATTATCCTTTATGAGCAGCCAATGTAGGAAAAAAAAAAACCCACAAAAAAAACAGCGAAAAAAACTGATAGATGCTGTCCTCACATTTATACTCCCGTCTCATACCTCCTACACACAACTTTATCAGGGTGGACAGGAAGAGGCCCTATTTATTTGGCGGCCGCAGGTGTCTAGCTGTTCCGAGGCTTCAGTAGGATTAGTGAAAAAGTATGCTTTCCCATTTTCCACTACACGCAGCTTGGCAGGATAGAGCATACTGTAGATCAGGTTAAGATCTCTCAGTCTCTTCTTTATGGGATGAAAAGAAGCCCCCTGCTTCTGGGTAGTAGCAGAAAAATCAGGATAGATCGATATGCGACATCCATCGATTGTTAATTCAGGGCCTGTCCTAGCCCCTTTCAGGATATTCTCCCGGTCCTGGAAATGTAGAACTTTCGCTATCATGGACCTGGGCGGGGGGCTCCCTTCGGAGGTGCCCGCCCTGGAATACGGTGCGCCCTTTCAATGGCAAACATATTTGTGAAAGTGTTAGGGGCCATGTGTTCAATCAGCCATTTTTCTAGGAATTCTTCTGGGTGTCTGCCTTCCACCCCCTCCGGGAACCCCACCAGCCTGATATTGTCCCTTCTCATATGATCTTCCATGTCAGCCATCTTTAAAGTGTGCTCAGACAGGGTCTTTTTTGTCACCTGCGCAGCAGTGTCTAAAGGCCTGACAGTGTCCTCCAGAGAAGTAATGCGGCGGTCTGTAGCCTGTGCCTTCTCCCTCAGTTTCTGCATGTCATGTTTCATGAAGGAAAATTCCACTTTGAGCTCCTCAAAGTGATCAATCAACTTATTCTGACATCCCTGTATGGCAGCCATAATCTGAGTCAGGGATGGCTCATCCTCCCCCTCCACTTCCCTGTCAGCTCTGGCCCTGGAGTGTCTTTGCCTGTCCAGGGATCTCCCTCTCCTCAGCACATCAGCCCTCTGGGGTTTGGGACTCACCCAGTCGGGGGGGGGGGGGGGGGGACGTCTGCTGTGGGACATCCTCAGCTCTTTGGAGCGGCGGCCATTTGTTCTCTTCTTCCTCCTTCTGCATTCCAGTGCCATTTTGGGAGCCCCAGGCATATTTTTCCAGCCGCTCTCTGGTCGATTTTGGCCAGGGGGGACCGTACTTCACCATCCCTGGAGGTTCCCGGGGGATCCCTGCCCACATCCCCAGCAATCTTAGGCTAAATGTAGTTGCTGTTTGCCCAGGATTACGGCAGGATCCACTGTCTACAGACGGAGCTCCGGTCTTGTGCTTCTCACATGTCGGCCGCTGGCTCTGCCCCCCACCAATCAATAATTAAAGTAGATGTAAACCCTCACATATACCCAGTGAAGTGAACAGCCTCAGATGATACACAGGGATGAAACAAATCATCCTACATAAGTTTTACATGCACACCATGTTACAGATTTCCTCTTCCTGTTTAGCACTAGGTCAACCTCTCTTGTATCTCCTGCCCGGGTCGTGGAACAGAGGGAACCAAGGGCCAGGAACTTTGGACCTGGAGCCTTGCAGCAGAGGAAGTGATCTTGGACAGGCAGGAGAACCGTCAGGTCAGGAAGGTTCGTCTTGCACCAAAGATCAGCTGGGATTAAAGAGGAACTCTGCTGGAACAGTGGCACTGGAACGTTAGGTGATGTTAAGTCCCAGGTAGGCTTACAGCAGGCGATCGTAGTGGGTCACAGAACCATGGTAGCAGGCACTTGCAGGAAGAGCAGAAGCGAGAGCAAGGTCTTGAGGGAAGCCCATTTTGGTAACTGGCGGGAAATGAGGTACAAGGCAGTAGGCAGAAGCGAGGTCACGAGGATAGCCAGGTCTGGTAACAGGCAGACGGTGCAATACCAAGCAGCAAACAGAAGTGGAGTCCAGTGGATAGCCAGGATCAGAAACCGTGAGTCAGAGTAAGAGCAGGATCCAGGAGCAGGGTCAAGGTAGGCCAGGTTCGTCAATAGGTATCAGGCAGGGAACAGCAAGATTCAGGTATCAGGACAAGCTGAAGATCAGTCAGCGACCATTTGGGATCAGAGCACTTCTTTAAATAGGTCGTCTGGCACCAATTGGCATTGTGTGTACGCTCCTGCGTGCACACGTAGTCCACTAGCATGAGCATGCACATTGATGTGCACAGGTATCTGTGGACGCCCGCACACGCGCGGAACGGGCACTAACAATTCTCTTACAGCATATCATTTGTCTTTGATGGTATAATGCCATTGTCCATTATATAGGTGAACCTGTGGGCTCAAAAATGATCATGGATCTTCACAGATTGTAAATTTCAAAGGGTCCACCCCCTTGATGAAAAATGGTAGCCTAGACATAGTATTAATCAAGATGGTGATATGAATCTTCTCTGCTAGATGTCCATCATAAAAATGTTCAGTATACAGTATGTGCCTGGCATTTGAATAAACTCATTAGGGACTCCAGCAAGTATCTTGAAATCTGGTGATGGCAATATCAATGCCCATAGTTTAAATCACCATTGTGATGTATTGTAACTTAGGAATATTGCTACCTTGAAATCCCCAACAACATGGGGCACATAATGCCGTATAGGCCCAACGACCTTTAAAATCCACTGGCCACATCCCTTATGGGCTAACCACACATATAGACCACAGTGTTCTTTGATGGACATGAGAATTTGGTAAAATTTTATGTCAGATGTGTGGCTCAAAAGTTAAACGTGATCCGAAAACTCTTAGGTTTGTCTCTCCCATACAGAAAGGGCCATGAAAAATGTATTGCTAAGCAGCTATTCACAGCCACCAATCAGATTAAAATCTAGGGATGAATAGGTAATTTGAAGCTAAACTATGAGATAAACAAATATTGTCTAAATACAAGAGGCATGTGCATTGAATCTTAATGTGTTATGTATTTCTTCCAGATCTGTGCAGTAATCCAGTTTGAAGCTTTGCCCTTGTGCAGGAGCTTCCCGTAATAAAGACCAGTCACTGCCGCTCGCTCGCCTTGTGTAAGGTGACTGGTCTTTTCTCTACTCTCTCTTGTAGTTCTCTGCAGGCAGCCTATAGTGGGTGGAGCCTACTTGGTCCCTCCCACAGGTCTGCTCTCTGCACAGTCTATGTACAAAACAGTAATATTACTATTTTAAAATGAATGGATTGCCTCAATGCAATTCATGTAAACAGGCGATATAATGTGCATTAATGAGTGTATGTTAATGCACAAGTGAATCCAGTTTGAAGGATTATTCTTACCTCATGTAGTGCTACTCCCGCAGTAACCACTGGATAAGATAGGTCCTCTCATTCTGTGCCTCAAACTTCTCAAGAACTTCAACTTCAACCCCTTTGACACAGTTGGTTGAGTGTACAAACCTACAATACCACAAAAACTCACTAAAAGTAGTATTTAGTGTCCTGTGGTAGTGCTATATCAAGGAAACAGGCACAAAACCAGGTAGTAAAAGTAAACTTAATGGATCATAGCGCAATATGATTGCTAGTAGTAAAGATTAGACGTAAGATGGTACAATATATAATCTCTAGACCAGCATAAACAGTAGCAACACCACCTGAAGTGCAGCAGTAAAAAGATTTGATCTGCCAAACTGCAGGAACTATACTGCCAGTGCAGCTATGCTGGGCCCAAACTGACTGTGTAGGCACTGTACTGTAAGGGAATGTACTGGGAGATTAATGGAGGGGGCAGTCCTTAAAGATGGTCGTCTCATGGCTTTTCTAGCTGTTGTCGGTTCTCTCCTGCACACAGCTTCTGCTGCAGGAGACCAGACCGGATTGGCTTCAGAAAAGATATATATATGTATAGCGATTTCTTCTTTACAGGGTTAGATAGATTTGTTTTAGAAAGTGGCTGCGAGTAGATTTAGAGTTAGTTAGGTTATGGCTGAACTTCCACTTTAAAGTTGGTCTTCAGACGACTATCGTTGGAGCCCTTTAAGAATCATCGATGCACTTGATATTAGTCTTTTGAGCCCAAAGTTCAGTTTTAAATTAGTAAAGGAAAAAATGTCCTGATATTTGTTCCCAGTACCTGAAGGGTTTAGTTTTTTTCCTTCACAATATCTTAATTATTTTGTGCTCTCCATCCCTATTATTTTAATGTTTTTTGGCTCTGATCTTTATAATGGATCTTGCTGAGTGGAATAACAAATGGGAAACCTGACTTTGTAGGCTGTACTTAAACCCACCCTCTTTCTCCTTTCCCTTGTCGGCCCTCCTGCTCGGATGATTTCCTCCTCATAGAGAGTCCCAAACAGGCCCCTGCAAATCTACTAAAGTTACGTTCAGTTTTTGCAGCGCTCAACGTTCCCTTGGCAGTCAAGAAGATGAAAGGCCCGGTAAGGGCGCTTACCTTTTTGGGGATCACTCTGTACACACAAGTCATGCAGGCCAGTTTACCTATGGACAAGCTTGTTAAAATTTGTGATTGTATTCATTCTTTTACTATCTCTCAGGCTTGTTCTAGAGTGGAGTTGCAATCTTTGTTGGGCATGTTGAACTTCGCCAGGAAGATCATTCTTCAGAGTAGGTCTTTTATTTCAAGAATATTGGCTTTGTTACCATCAGCCCCTGACTCAGACTCTCGGGTCAAGCTGGATGCTGCAGCTTTGGCTGACCTATGCATGTGGGATGAAGCGTGACCCGCTGGGTCCATATCCTCTCCTCAGGTGGTGATGGATGCAGCAGCTACTGTGAGTTATGCTGCCATTTTTGGCTCCCACTGGCTTGCAGGGCCATGGCCAGAGGAGATCTTGGCCATCCCAGGGTTTACAGAGTCATCAGCATTGTTTGAGATTTCTCCTATATTGGCAGCAGCCCAGGTTTGGGGTAAGTTTTGGTCAGGACATACTGTTGTTTTCTCAACGGACAACCAAGCTGCCGTTAAGATTATCAACAAAGGCAGATCCAGGTCTTTGATCATCATGTCCTTGGTACGCAGGATGATTTGGCTGTCTCTACAGTTCCATTTTCATATATTGTAGGTTTATCAGTGGGGTAGAGAATGTGGTCGCAGATGCTCTGTCACGGCTTAATTACCCATTGTTTTTCCAACAGATCCCAGAAGCAGACGCCTATGCCACACCATCCCAGCAGTCCTCGCTACTGATGATGGATTAGCGTCCCATTGGGTTAACGCAGAAGCTTTAATCAATAAGTCTTTATTGGTCAATACCAGGAAGGCCTGTACAGGCGCTATGCAGGCGCTATTTTTAGCACTGTAGCGCCTATAAAGTGCCTCAGTGTGAAAGGAATCTAACCCACTGATCTCCCTTCCAAACCTTGTGCCCATCATGGCTCATTTTGGTGACCTTTCTGGACTCCATATTAATGAAACTAAATGCAACAAAAGCCCTAAACACCTTCTTACCCATGGAAACAATGCATGCCCTCTAACTTTCCTTTGGCTTCTCTTGGACTTCTTCCTCCTTGCCCTAACAGGGAGTCTATCTCTCTCCGACTTACACTATGTTTTTAAGTGAACCACCCAAAGATGTTTAATTACTTGACCTAGCTACTCATATCTTGAGAAAAACACAATGGTTAGGCAGTATTATGGGGGTGAAGGTGATACTATTATCAACATTTTAAATGTGCCCAGGTTCTACCTGTCTCTGTTTCATCTTACTAACTTCATGCTATGCAGAGGCCTATTCTATGATTAGTTTGAAAAGGTACTTTCACCCAAGTGACAATATACCAAGCAACCCAACTTTCTCATCTGGCACATTGGCAGTCCCCTATAGGGACTCCCTGTAAGTGTATTTTTGCAATTCTATCTCAATAAACAATCTCTCTTGGCTAAATTTTAGCGAACGGGGACTGCTATTGTGTCCAATTATGAAACACTCCTTTTGTAGGACAACTTAAAACCTAAACATAGACTGATATTGCCCCATACCGCTTTGTTTTCCATATTGGGCAACCATGTTTTTACGCTGGGTTTTACCTCTCCATCTGTATTCACATATGGCTCCAGAATGACTGATTCAGACACCCTTCCATTTGAAACTTTAAAGGATAGATGTCAGCTTGAATTCAGCAACATCTTCCAGTACCTGAATATCAAGCACTTTCTACAATCATGAAATGGAAATGCTACTGATCCTTCCTCTTTCACTGCTTTTGAAGGTGTACTCTTGAACAAGCCTAAAGATCCAGACCTCATATCCTTTATTGTCCCCTTCGACAGTGAATACCCTCCCCTCCTACATGGTCAAGTGGGAGGATGAATTAGGAAGCCACACAGAAGTGGAGGACTGTGTCCAAATGTAAAAAAATGTAGCTAAGAGTTTCACCCAAGTGTTAGCTTTGGAGGTGAACTATTAGGTCCTTCTTTGGTAGTACATTGTCCCATTAAAAATTTCCCATGCAATCCCAACCCAGTCTCCTAAGTGTTTTTGAGGAGGCAATATGGATGGTTCTTTCAAACACATTTGATGGGATTGCCCATAAGTAAGAAGATTTTGGAATAGGGTCTATCAAATGCTCAATACAGTTGCGGGTAAATCCTTTCATAAGGACCCTTACAAAATCATTTTGAACAGACACCGTTAGGAAAGGACCAATTCTTATTTCAGACCAATTACATATATTCTTCTGGCAGCCATGGATTGAATCCTGGCACACTCTTTTAGTCCAGAATCATCGCCCGTGTAGAGGGTGGGAGTGAGGGGTGCGTGGGGGATGTGAATTTTTTTTTCTTTTTCCCCTCCTCTTCCAGCTCCCTCTTTCTTCCATTTATTTTTACCTCTCTTGCTTCCTTTGAGGGTGAGGTGGACTGAGATTGGGATGATATGTCATATTCTGAGCTTCCCCTTTCCATCTGCTACATAATCCACTCTACTCCTTACTTCCTAGATCATGAGGCACACATTCAACCCTGATAATTTCTTGTTATTTTCTTGTATCATATAGCCTTGGGCACTAGTGTTCTGTATGTGACATGTTTTATTATATCATCCTTCAATAAAAAAGTTATTCATATGTACACAAATTCAAACTCAAACTTTAACTACTACCCACCCCACGTATACTGCGGCAGGGCGGCACGGCTGCGCGAAACAATGTACCTGTATGTTGTCCGTGACTTCTGGGTCTGGGGCACACGTGCGCATGCGCCACAGGCGATCCACTCCTGCTGTGATTGGACACAGTGGGAGCCAATCAGCCGGTCCAGTGGCCATAATGACTGCCAGCTCCTCGCGATTGGAGGAATGACAGAACGGTGGTCCACCTATGTAAACAAGGCAGACCATCATCCTGTCATACAGGGAGAGATAGATCTTGTGTTCCTGCTAATCAGGAACACAGATGTCTCTCTTTCTGCAGTCAGTCTATCCCCACACAGTAAGAAAGCACACCCAGGGAAAACACTTAACCCTTTGATTGCCCCTGATGTTAACCCCTTCCCTGTCAGTGTAATTTATACAGTAACACTATATACAGTTTACATACAATTTTTTTTTACCAAAAATATGTAGCAGAATACAAATTGGCCCAAATCGATGAAGAAATTAGATTTTTTACATATTTTTATTGGGTATGTTTTATGGCAGAAAGTAAAAAATATTGTTTTTTTTTTTTTAAATTGTCGCTCTTTATTGTTGAAGTGGTTAATAAAGCTGTATTAAACAAAAAAACTGTGGATTGATGGATTTGTAAAGGGGCTGTAATAGCTGTGGTCTCTAGTAGTCTATAATTGGTCTCCAGTCTATGACTGTCTCCTGACGCATGACCCCATTCTCCAACAACTCATATAGCATGCCCACAGTCAGTGACATTCTTCTGTAGAATGTCCACAGCCTCTGACCATCTCTTGTAATGTGTCTGTGGTTTTTGATCATCTCCTGTCTCCAGTCTCTAACAGCTTTATGAAGTATTGCATTTCCTGAATATTATGCGTGGTTCTTCATGGATGTCAAATAACAAATGATTTGACTAACACTGGTCCAAAGGGTCTGGGTTATAAAATTTAGTGGCAGTCTGCCAGTAAGGCATTGAAGTAATGCCATGGAAATTGAGTTATTATCACATTTCCCTCAAACCTAATTTTGATGTGTGAAATGAGGATTTATTGTGTCTGTTGAATACTTTCATAAAAAGAAAGGAAAGCAAAGGGTGATCATTGTTTAACCACTTCAGGTCCTTATGCTGTTTTAAAACGTCCTTGATTTAAAGTGGATAAAACAAGCTAATAACGGCAGTTGCAGCTCGAGGTTGGTGTAATTTTTGTTCTGCTGACAAGCTGTTTAGTTAAAGTGATCACAGTGTGATCTTAGGGACTTTCCACTATTCCAAGAATTGTACAGTGGTCATAAAAAGGCCCCAGAACCTAAAAATGCTAGAGGATCTGATGATTGGAGACCCGACCCATTTGAACTTAATTCTGATGGAACTAAAAAAAGTGTATAATTTCACTTAACAGTAACTTTAACCACTTCCCGACCGCCCCCAGAACCTAAAAATGCTAGAGGATCTGATGATTGGAGACCCGACCCATTTGAACTTAATTCTGATGGAACCACTAAAAAAAGTGTATAATTTCACTTAACAGTAACTTTAACTGTTAGCTGTTACAGTGAATGTAAACAGCAGAAACACTGTGATTCCTACCCCCCCCCCAATAAAGGTTTAACCCCTTGATTGCCCCCTGGTAACCCTTTCACCCCCTTTTGCCAGTGTCAGTGTTTATTTTGATCGCTCTATTAGTGTCACTGCTGTCGCTAGGTAACCGCCAGGTTTATATAGGATTATAAATAGGTTTATAGGTCAGGTACCCCCATATTACAACCTAAATAAAGGTTTTAACCCCTTGATTGCCCCTAGAGTTAACTCTTTCACCAGTGATCACAGTGGTCACTGGTGACGCTGGTTAGCCAGTTAGTTATTTAGTTATTTAGGTTCCCCGTCAGGTTTTTATATATCGTCAGGTACCCCCATATATTACCTAATAAAGGTTTTAACCCCCTGATTGCCCCTAGTTAACCCTTTCACCAGTGATCACCGTATAACTGTTACGGGTGACGCTGGTTAGTTTAGCTTGTTTTTTTTACTGTCAGGGCACCCGCCATTTATTACCCAACTATCGGTTTAACCCCCTGATCGCCCGGCGGGTGATATCAATTAGGTGTTAGGGTCAAATAAGGTCTGCGTCGCCCCAGGTTAGTGCCAGTACCGCAAACACCCACGCGCAAAGCATACACCTCCCTTAGTGGTATAGTATCTGAACAGATCAATATCTGATCTGATCAGATCTATACTAGCGTCCCAGCAGTTTAGGGTTCCAAAAAACGCATTGTTAGCGGGATCAGCCCAGATACCTGCTAGCACCTGCGTTTTCCCCCTCCGCCCAGCCCAGCCCAGCCCACCCAAGTGCAGTATCGATCGATCACTGTCACTTCCAAAACACTAAGCACACATAACTGCAGCGTTCGCAGAGTCAGGCCTGATCCCTGCGATCGCTAACAGTTTTTTTTGGTAGCGTTTTGATTCATTCGCCAGCAGCCTAGGAGCTTTTTTTCCTGTGAATCTCACTAGTGTACTACTAAATTTAGAGCCCAAAATGGCAAATCGCAAGTACACTAGTGAACAGGCCTACTTGTTTCTGAGTATGTCAGATAGTGAAGAGGAGGTCACTCATCTGTCAGAATCAGGCTCAGAATACGATCCAGTAGACGACAGCGGCTCCATGACAGATAGCTCTGGCGACGAAGGTGTGGTCCCTGCTAAGGTCAGGCGTACCCGATCCCGATCTTCTGATGTTGTTGAGGTGCAGGAACCGCAGGTCTCTCGTATGGAGCAGAGAAGTACTAGCGCCGCTATTCCTTCTGGTGAACTGGCAAGCACCAGCGGCCTAGTACACCCTGGACGTAGTCAACCAGCACTGCAGTAACACTTGGTGACGTGGCGAGTCCCATAAGTGCAGTTCAAGCTGGCGAGGTGGCAAGCACAAGTAGTGTCCCGCTGCCACCAAGAAGAAGACAAAGGCAGGCCCGTCGATCACATAGTGTCCTTCCTGCAGAATTCGCCAATCCTGATTGGGTGCCCACCACTTCTGCAGAACCCGTACTTCCCCCATTCACTGGCCAACCCGGTATTCAGGTGGAAACAGCTGATTTTAAGCCATCCGATTTTTATTCGCTGTTTTTCACGGAAGATCTCTATAGATCTATTGTGGACCAAAGTAATATATACGCTGGTCAACACATCGCCGCTAATCCCCAAGTGCCTTCCCTTGCCAGAGATTGGAAACCAATTACGGTTTCCGAATTTAAGACCTTTCTGGGCCTTTCCCTCAACATGGGCATACACAAATTCCCGACGCTGAGGTCTTATTGGTCCACCTCACCGCACCACCATATGCCCGTGTTCTCTGCCTCCATGTCCAGGGCACGATACGAACAGATCTTGCGGTTCATGCACTTCAGTGACATGAACTTTGTCGTCCTCGTGGAGACCCTGAATTTGATCGGCTCTACAAAATTCGGCCCCTCATAAACCACTTCAACCAATGTTTTGCAGCCTTGTTTACGCCCAATCAAGTTGTCTGCGTTGACGAGTCCCTGATTAAGTTTTCTGGCCGCTTGTCTTTCAAACAGTTCCTTCCCAGCAAGCGTGCCAGATACGGGGTCAAGCTCTACAAGCTCTGTGACAGGGCAACAGGCTATACGTGGAGCTTTTCGGTTTATGAGGGAAAAGATAGTCACGTAGAGCCGGAGAACTGTCCAGATTACATAGGGAGCGCTGGCAAGATAGTGTGGAACTTGGTGTCACCCTTATTCGGAAAGGGGTACCACTTGTACGTGGACAATTATTACACGAGCGTGCCACTGTTTAGTCACTTGTTTGATCATCAGATTGGAGCATGTGGCACCGTGCGACCTAATCGCCGGGGCTTTCCCCAGCGGCTTGTAGATTCCCGTCTTAGGCTGGGGGAGAGAGCCTGCTTGAAGTGTAATAACTTGCTCGCTGTGAAGTGGAGGGATAATAGGAATGTTTTCGTTCTTACCTCCCTTCATGCAGACACGACAGTCCAAATTCGTACGGCGGCTGGTGTTGTGACGAAACCCCTCTGTATCCACGAATACAACCTTAATATGGGGGGGGTGGACCTCAACGACCAGTTGTTGGCGCCGTACCTAGTTGTCCGTAAGGCTAGACGCTGGTACAAAAAAGTGTCTATTTATTTATTCCAATTGGCTTTGCTGAATGCTCATGTGCTATACGGAGCTTCAGGCGGGACGTTACCCTTCCTTGAATTCCAGGGAGCGGTTGTCATGGAACTCCTGTATCCAGGCGATTCCACACCTCACCATCCCCTACCAAATGCAGTAAGCCGGCTGCATGAGAGGCATTATCCTCATGCCCTCCAGAGTACCCCTACCCAACGAGCCCCCCAAAGAAGATGTCGTGTCTGTAGCAAGCGCGGATTTAGGCGTGACACCCGTTATTATTGTCCACGCTGTCCTGACAATCCTGGTCTCTGCGTTGGTGAATGCTTTGAACGCTACCACGAACTAGTGAGGTATTAGCGTAGGGTACAGCATTTCACAGGCTAGGATACACTTTCACAGGGTCTCAAGAATGCCATCGCATTTTGAGACCCGACCGTTGCAGTTCAAATTATAGTTACAGGGTCTCAAGAATGCCATCGCATTTTGAGACCCGACCGTTACAGTTAAAATTATAGTTATAGTTTAAAAAAAAAGTGTAAAAAATAAAAAAAAAATAAAAAAAGTACAAAAAAAAAAAAAACCCCAAAAAAAATATAAAATAAAAAACCAAAAATAGTTGTCGTTTTATTGTTCTCTCTCTATTGTTGCTCTTTTTTACTCTATTCTATTCTGCAATGTTTTATTATGTTTTATCATGCTTGCTTTTCAGGTATGTTTTATTGTTAACCATTTTTTTGTTTTCAGGTGCGCCATTCAGTTGCAGCGCGGATTTATTTATCTTGACAGCAACAGCGTTTGCTCCCACGATACATAAAGCCGCGACTCCAACACTGTAGGAGGTGATTTCACCACCACAGTTAAAAAAAAGAGCATATATGCCGAAGCATGGGGGCAGCAGAGGGCGGAGGAGCGATTTTGCTCCTAATGCCACGTACATACGGTCGAAAAAAGTCCGACCATGTGTACGTGGCATAACTTTTTTGCGGGAGGATGCCCCCATGCTTCGGCATATATATATTTTAGGCACCGGTTGCGTAACAAAATGTTTTATTTTTTACTATGTTTTTTTTTTTTGGTATTTGCTTTGCAGGTATGGTATGGTAAGGTCTTACTGTTATACTCTAATGTTACTTTGTTTTAATGTTAACCATTATTTGCTTAGCAGGTACGCCATTCAGTTGCAGCGTGGATTTATTTATCTTGACAGCAACAGCGTTTGCTCCCACGATACATAAAGCCGCGACTCCAACGCTGTAGGAGGTGATTTCACCACCACAGTTAAAAAAAAGAGCATATATGCCGAAGCATGGGGGCAGCAGAGGGCGGAGGAGCGATTTTTGCTCCTAATGCCACGTACATACGGTCGAAAAAAAGTCCGACCATGTGTACGTGGCATAACTTTTTTGCGGGAGGATGCCCCCATGCTTCGGCATATATATATTTTAGGCACCGGTTGCGTTAACAAAATGTTTTATTTTTTACTATGTTTTTTTTTTTGGTATTTGCTTTGCAGGTATGGTATGGTAAGGTCTTACTGTTATACTGTAATGTTACTTTGTTTTAATGTTAACCATTATTTGCTTAGCAGGTACGCCATTCAGTTGCAGCGTGGATTTATTTATCTTGACAGCAACAGCGTTTGCTCCCACGATACATAAAGCCGCGACTCCAATGCTGTAGGAGGTGATTTCACCACCACAGTTAAAAAAAAGAGCATATATGCCGAAGCATGGGGGCAGCAGAGGGCGGAGGAGCGATTTTGCTCCTAATGCCACGTACATACGGTCGAAAAAAGTTCGACCATGTATACGTGGCATAACTTTTTTGCGGGAGGATGCCCCCATGCTTCGGCATATATAAATGGTGCATGTATGCCCATCATTAGAAGTGGGTGGATGAAGGGAGGTATTCTAATGGTGGGCATACCCACCGCGCCATTGGGAAATTGGGAAAGCATTTTATCACACCGATCTTGGTGTGGTCAGATGCTTTGAGGGCACAGGAAAGATCTAGGGTCTAATAGACCCCAATTTTTTCAAAAAAAGAGTACCTGTCACTGCCTATTGCTATCATAGGGGATATTTACATTCCCTGCGATAACAATAAAAATGACAACTAAGAAAAAAAAAATGGAAGGAACAGTTTAAAAATAAAATAAAAAAGCTAAATAAAAAGAAAAACTAAAAAAAAAAAAAAAAAAAAAAAAGCACCCCTGCCCCCCCTTCTTTTGCGCAAAGGCGAACACAAGCGTTGGTCTGGCGTCATATGTAAACAGCAATTGCACCATGCATGTGAGGTATCACCGCGAAGGTCAGATCGAGGGCAGTAATTTTAGCAGTAGACCTCCTCCGTGAATCTAATGTGGTAACCTGTAAAGGCTTTTAAAGGCTTTTAAAATGTATGTAGTTTGTCGCCACTGCGTGTTTGTGCGCAATTTTTAAAGCATGTCGTGTTTGGTATCCATGTACTCGGCCTAAGATCATATTTTTTATTTCATCAAAAATTTGAGCAATATAGTGTGTTTTAGTGCATTAAAATAAAAAAAAGTGTATTTTTTCCACAAAAAAATGCGTTTGAAAAATCGCTGCGCAAATACTGTGTGGAAAAAAAAAATGCAACACCCACCATTTTAATCTGTAGGGCCTTTGCTTTAACAATATATATAGTGTTTGGGGGTTCAACGTAATTTTCTTGCAAAAAAAAAATATGTTTTCATGTAAACAAAAAGTGTCAGAAAGGGCTTTATCTTCAAGTGGTTAGAAGAGTGGGTGACGTGTGACATAGGCTTTTAAATGTTGTGCATAAAATGCCAGGACAGTTCAACCCCCCCCCAAATGACCCCATTTTGGAAAGTAGACACCCCAAGCTATTTGCTGAGAGCAATGTTGAGCCCATTAAATATTTTTTTTTTTGGTCCCAAGAGATTGAATAATGAAAAAAAAAAAAATAATATTTTTTTTTACAAAAACTTGTCACTAAATGATATATTGCTCAAACATGCCATGGGCATATGTGGAGATACACCCCAAAATACATTCTGTTGCTTCTCCTGAGTACGGGATACCACATGTGTGGGACTTTTTGGAGCCTAGCCGCGTACGGGACCCCAAAATCCAAGCACCGCTTTCAGGCTTTCTAAGGGTGTAATTTTTTTATTTCACTCCTCACTGCCAATCACAGTTTCGGAGGCCATGGAATGCCCAGATGGCACAAACCACCCCCAAATGACCCCATTTTGGAAAGTAGACACCCCAAGCTATTTGCTGAGAGGTATGGTGAGTATTTTGCAGATCTCGCTTTTTGTCACAATGTTTTGAAAATTGAAAAAAGAAAAAAAAAATTTTTTTTTCTTTACTTTCTTCATTTTCAAAAACACATGAGAGCTGTAAAATACTCACCATGCCTCTCAACAAATAGCTTGGGGTGTCTACTTTCCAAAATGGGGTCATTTGGGGGGTTTTGTGCTATTTTGGCATTTTATGGCCTTCGAAACTGTGATAGGTAGTGAGGAGTGAAATCAAAAATTTGCACCCTTAGAAATCCTGAAGGCGGTGCTTGGGTTTCGGGGGCCCCGTACGCGGCTAGGCTCCCAAAAAGTCCCACACATGTGGTATCCCCATACTCAGGAGAAGCAGCAAAATGTATTTTGGGGTGCAATTCCACATATAACCATGGCATGTGTGAGCAATATATCATTTAGTGACAACTTTTTGAATAAATTTTTTTTATTTTTTTTTTTGTCTTTATTCAATCACTTGGGACTAAAAAAAAAAATATTCAACGGGCTCAACATGCCTCTCAGCAAATAGCTTGGGGTGTCTACTTTCCAAAATGGGGTCATTTGGGGGGGTTTTGTGCCATCTTGGCATTTTATGGCCTTCAAAACTGTGATAGGTAGTGATAGGTAGTGAGGAGTGAAATCAAAAATTTATGCCCTTAGAAATCCTGAAGGCGGTGCTTGGTTTTCGGGGTCCCGTATGCGGATAGGCTCCCAAAAAGTCCCACACATGTGGTATCCCCGTACTCAGGAGAAGCAGCAGAATGTATTTTGGGGTGTAATTCCACATATGCCCATGGCATGTGTGGGCAATATATCATTTAGTGACAACTTTGGGCAAAAAAAAAAAAGTTTGTAATATTCCCGCAACTTGTGGCAAAATATAAAATATTCCATGTACTCAACATGCCTCTCAGCAAATAGCTTGGGTTGTCTACTTTCCAAAATGGGAGTCATTTGGGGGGGTTTTGTGCAATTTTGGCATTTTATGGCCTTCGAAACTGTGAATTTTTGGGGGGGTTTTGTGCTTGGTTTTCGGGGTCCCGTATGCGGATGCGGATAGGCTCCCAAAAAGTCCCACATATATCATTTAGTGACAACTTTGGGCAAAAAAAAAAAAGTTTGTAATATTCCCGCAACTTGTGGCAAAATATAAAATATTCCATGTACTCAACATGCCTCTCAGCTAGCTTGGGGTGTCTACTTTCCAAAATGGGGTCATTTGGGGGGGTTTTGTGCTATTTTGGCATTTTATGGCCTTCAAAACTGTGATAGGTAGTGAGGAGTGAAATCAAAAATTTGCACCCTTAGAAACCCTGAAGGCGTTGATTGGGTTTCGGGGCCCCGTGCGCGGCTAGGCTCCCAAAAAGTCCCACACATGTGGTATCCCCATACTCGGGAGAAGCAGCAAAATGTATTTTGGGGTGCATCTCCACATATAACCATGGCATGTGTGAGCAATATATCATTTAGTGACAACTTTATGTCTTTATTCAATCCCTTGGGACTAAAAAAAAAAAAATATTCAATGGGGTCAACATGCCTCTCAGCAATTTTAGCACCTCAAGAAATGAGATAGGTAGTCATAAATTAAAAGCCGTGTAAATTCCAGAAAATGTACTCTAGTTTGTAGACGCTATAACTTTTGCGCAAACCAATAATATACGCTTATTGGCATTTTTTTTACTAAAGACATGTGGCATTTTGGCCCAAATGTTTGACTAAAATTGAGTTTATTAGATTTTTTTTATAACAAAAAAGTAGAAAATCTCTTTTTTTTTTCAAAATCGCAAAAAATAAAAATCAGAGGCAATCAAATACCATCAAAAGAAAGCTCTATTGTGGGAAGAAAAGGACGCAAATTTCGTTTGGTTACAAAATTGCATGACCGCGCAATTACCAGTTAAAGTAGTGCAGTGCGAAATTGAAAAAAGACCTCTGGTCCTTAAGCTGACAATTGGTCCGGGGCTAAAGTGGTTAACTGTTAGCTGTTACAGTGAATGTAAACAGCAGAAACACTGTGATTCCTGGGGTGAAACTAGTGTTTCCTCATATTTTCCTAAACCAGAAATTGCTTCATCAGGTTGTACAACTCATGGCCTGGGCCCTATAGGAGGATTGTGTTGGATTTAGCACATAAACATCCCCTGAAGAGATACCTCTCCTTCCGTCTCCTTCCATTCCAAGTAATGTATCTATGATCAGGTTTCTCAGAACAATAGAATTTTTCTGGATTACTTGATCACAGACACATTACTCAGAAAACATTCATGAAGCACAGTATACAACAAGTACAGTGCAGATCATTGCAATGCACTTGTGTACTGTACAGTTATACTGTATACTGTACTGGCACCATTCCCATGCACAAACACAAGATCAGTGTCTGCTCCCTCTGCCAGTATACAGCCTCTCCACTTGTGTGCTGACACCTCTCTGCGCTGATGGTGTTTTCACATCCCCCTGCTCTGTCCCTCTTGCCACTCTGCTTCCCCTCTCTTTATGTCTCTTCCTAGTCAGCTTCAAACCCTTCTCTTTTTTTTTCCAGGCCACAGCTACCAGCGTAATATAGCAATGATTTGAGGAAATACAAGTCAAAAGTGCTGCTCATTCAGAATTTCTTCTACGCAAGGAGTCAAACACTGCCCCTTTCCTACAGTGTTGAATGACAATGCTCCTCTCCTGCAGCACCTGCTTACAGAGACAATCACTGTAACACCTCCATCTCCTTGCTAGCAGCATTATTGGATACATGTAGTGGGGAGGGGTTAAAAATGATTCTCTCATTTTTTTCTTTAGGTCATCTAGGGGACACCAGTACAGCCTTGTTTTTATGGATTCTGCCATTATCTGGAGACTGTTCCTTTAACAAATAGCTCCACCAAAACCATCACCAAAAAGTTCTTAACAGGGTTCTTTGAACTTTTGTATGGATGGCATCCCCATGATTTGTTAGATGCTGCTAAAACTTCGGAGAATAAGACAATGACATACAAGAGCACAACAAAACATATTAAAGGCATGCCTGATGTATTGATGCTGTGACCCCCATTGTCAGGGAGCATCTGCGACAGACTCAAGAGGCTCAAGGTAGGAGACAATAGCAAGTCAGGTAGTAGCAGGTCATCAAGAGTAAAAACATTCCACCCAGGGGCTCATGTGCTGGTCTTAGCTCTCACTGTGTAACTTAAAGCGGTTGTATACCCGCTAAAACTTTTTTTCTTTTTTATACACTTGTAAGGGAAAAGGCAAAATGAGCTAGTATGCACCGAATACTAGCTCATTATGAAATACTTACCTTAGAATGAGGCTTCGGTAACTAACCTGGTCCACGCCGAGGTAGCTGACATGTTGCCTCGGCGTGTCTTCCGGGTATCGCGACTCCAGCGTTGTGAGTGGCTGGAGCCGCGTTGTCGGCACTGCCGCGCATGCGCACGGGAGACTTCTTCCCGGCAAGGTTCGGATTCTGCCGGCCTTTCAGCGGAGAATCCCCCCTGCGCATGCGCCGCTGCAGTCAGCAGCGCATTGCACAGGGAATATCTCTTAAACCGTACAGGTTTAGGAGATATATCTTTTTTTACCTACAGGTAAGCCTCATTATAGTCTTGGGTAAAAGTCACATTTTTAACTTTACAACCACTTTAAGTTTCTGGCCAAGTGGCAGGGCCCTTATGAGATGTTGGAGTGAGTAGGTTAAGTGCAATGCAAAGTTTCCCAGCCATACAAATTAAAAAAGAGCAAATTTATCACATAAATCTGATTAAGACCTGGAAAGATAGAGGAGCCAATCCAGATGACCGGGAAAGTCACCTCCCTAAAGTACAGTCCATCCTGAATACCAGCAGCAAGCTTTAAAAAATGTGCCATAGGGTTAGAAGAGTCCAGGTATCTTGGATATACTATTGAGCAGGGCAAATAAAACCCAAAATCCATAAGGTAGAAGAAATCCGGGAGTGGCTTGCTCCCATCACCAAGAAATAAGTGAGAACCTAATTGGGTAGATTTGGGTACTATTGTAAGTCCATTCTAAATTTTAGCCACTGTAGCAGCACCTTTAACCACTTGCCTACTGGGCACTTAAACCCCCCTCCTGCCCAGACCAATTTTCAGCTTTCGGTGCTCTCACACTTTGAATGACAATTACTCAGTCATGCAACACTGTACCCGAATGAATTTTTTGTCCTTTTTTTCCCACAAATAGAGCTTTCTTTGGTGGTATTTGATCACCTCTGGGTTTTTTATTTTTTGTGCTATAAATGAAAAAAGACGAAAATTTAGAAAAAAAAAAACGCATTTTCTTTGTTTCTGTGCCAAAATTTAGCAAATTATTAATTTTTCTTCATACATTTTGGCCACAATTTATACTGCTACATATCTTTGGTAAAAATAACCCAAATTTGTGGATATTATTTGGTCTTTGTGAAAGTTAGAGAGTCTACAAGCTGTGGTTCAAATCATACAAAATTGATCACATCTGATGTACTGGTGGCCTATCTCATTTCTTGAGACCCGAACAAGCCTGGAAAGTACAAATATCCCACAAATGACCCCTTTTTTGAAAGTAGACATTCCAAGGTATTTAGTAAGAGGCATGGTGAGGGTTTTGATGTTGTCATTTTTTCCCACAATTCTTTGCAAAATTAAGATTTTTTTTTATTTTTTTCCACAAAATTGTCCGTGTAATAGGTTATTTCTCTCACATGGCATGTGTATACCACAAATGACACCCCAAAATACATTCTGCTACTCCTCCTGAGTATTACCACATGTGTGGGACTTTTCCACAGTCTGGCTGCCTAGAGAGGTCCAACATGCAGGGAGCGCCATCACGTGTTCTAGGAGCATAAACTACACATCTAACTTGTTGACTACCTATTACACTTTTGAAGGCCCTGGAGCACCAGACAATGACACGTGACACCGATGTGGAACTGATGACACGTGGCACTGATGACAGATGCCACTAATACGGGGCACTGATGACAGATGGCACTAATATGTGGCACTGATGACAGATGGCACTTATACGTGGCACTGATGACATGTGGCACTAATACGTGGCACTGATGATAGATGGCACGCGACACTGATGACAGATGGCACTGATACGTGGCATTGATGACACGTGACACTGATAACAGATGGCACATGACACTGACAGGTGGCACTGATGACAGATGGCACTGATACATGGCACTGATGACATATGGCACTAATATGTGGCATTGATGACACGTGACACTGATATGGCACTGATGACAGATGACACTATGTGACACTGATGACACATGGCACTGATGACACGTGGCACTGAGGTGGCACTGATGACAGATGGCACTTATACGTGGCACTGATGACAGATGGAACTTATACATGGCACTGGGGACAGATGGCACTGACAGGTGGCACTGGGGACAAATGGCACTGGCAGGTGGCACTGGAGACAGGTGGCACTTACAACAGGTGGCACTGGGGACAGATGGCACTGACAACAGGTGGCACTGGGGACAGATGGCACTGGGGACAGGTGGCAGTGGGGACAGGTGGCTGTGGGGACAGATGGCACTTTATTTTCCATTTTTTGTTTTATTTACTTACGGCCGCTGCAGCCGTTCATCTCTCCCTCCTCACACGCTGTCTCTGTGTGGGGAGGGAGAGCCGGCGCTGAGAGATGATCTCATATGTTTACATATAAAATCCTCTCTCATTGGAAACGCCGATCGCGCTGTAAATGGGCGCTGTGATTGGCCGTTTACAGCGATCTGTGACTGGCTGTGTCCAAGGGACACGGCCAGCACAGAACTTCCCAGATGCACGCTCTCAGGAGCACGCATTGCGGAAGTAAACAGGAGGACATCCAGGGACGCCCTCCCACCAGTTAGCGTCCGCGCTGCAGCCGTCTTTCGGCTATAATATTTACATTTTATTACATTTTATCCAGTACCACAAAATTAGTGCCTGCCGGCTGAGTTTGAGCAGGCAAACTGGCCAAATCTAGCCATTAAGTTTACCATTTCAAACCGCAAACAAATATGGTACAGGTTGAACTCATGGATTTGTGTGTTTCATAGGTGTGCGCACATGGTGTACCAGGTGTGCCTGGGCACACCCTAATCACCATGTGCAGTGACGATTTCCCCTACTTCCTGGTGCGCACTGTCTACCCCCTACAGTTCTGACAGCTTCCCCCCTCTCCCGCCGGCTGCTGCGGGGATGTTTCAGGATAGAGAGTGAGGGAAGGGGCAGTAAATATTTCATTCACTGGCCCCTGTACCAATCACTCCTGTGTTCATTCAGTTTGTGTACAAAGCACTTCCCATTAGTTCACTATCCAGTGCAGCTGAGGCTGCAGCGAAAGGGACTGAGAAGCTCTATTATCTGTCTCAAGAGCAAGACATCAGGGGTCTGTTTAGACCCTTGATATTTCACCAAAGCCCCCCAACAGGGCTCCTAAAAAATAAAAAAATAATATTGTAAAAAGTAATTTAAATAAAATTGTAAACAATAATAAAAATAAAAACTACTGACACCAATCTCTGCTCTACTGACACCGTCCTCTGCTCTGCTGATATACACACATATGTGTCTGTGCTCTGGGGAGCACACCCTAATGCAATAGGCTGCAAACACCAATGGTGTAATTTCAATATAAACATTTTATATTTTTGATATAGGTTATAATCCCTTCTAGGAAGCTCTGTCCTCTATTTTTGTTTTTCTGGTTGTGCAACTTTGAACTATCACCCAGAGTGCTGAATGGTTCTGATGTGTTCTAATCTTTTTACTGTCATTTGTTTTTGCAGATATTTGAATTTTTTTTCTTACATTAAGCCACTACTCACAGCATGCCATAGTAGAGCAAGTCTGAATCAGGGTAAAAACTGTCAGTACCCAGAATGCGTACGTAATTTGTGAAGTCAATCAGCGTGACACTGGAGAGGATGGAGACAGAATATTTTCCAAGAATATCAAGCGTGTTCTACTTTGTTCTCATACTATAAAGAATAAATGTAAATGTACTTGGTTTTATTTTGTGATTTTGCTGGCTTCACATATTACAAAACAGAGGCTATACTGAAGTCAAATAAAAATTCTTCCGTGTTTGTATGTATGGCTACGATATATGTTCCAAACTGTAATCAAGACCAATTTATATGTTCTACCATTAATAAATTAATGGAATTTACTGAAGGCAGGCTTCTCTTGGGGGGAGACTTCAATCTCTCATTAGACCCTAAACTAGACACATCGGAAGGTAAAACATCGATTACAAAGGGTAGACGTAAAAGGGTCTCACAAACACTTCATAAATATCAACTCACAGATGTATGGAGACTGTTTCATCCAGACGAGAAGGACTATACCTTCTATTCCAACCCACATAAGGTGTACTCGCGTATTGATCTGTTTATCATCCCACATCAAATGTTACCGGAGATTAAAAAAGTAGATATAGGTAACATCACATGGACTGATCACGCTCCGGTCACACTGATATGGACTATGACTAAATACCCCTCCCCCAAAAATAGACAGTGGCGACTTAACGAGAGCTTATTAGAGGATAAGCTAGTAATGGACGAGGTGATTAAAGAACTACAGTACTACTTCCAATATAACACCACACCAGAAGTTGAGGAAAGGATAATATGGGAAGCACACAAAACAGTAATAAGGGGGATTCTCATAAAACATGGTTCCAGAATTAAAAAGGCCAGGGAAGCAGAATTAACTAAACTAATGGGTAATATACAGGACCTAGAAATACAACACAAACAGAGACAGACAATAAAGGTGGAGACTGAGCTTCTCAATCTACGAAGACAAGTAACTGCCCTCCTTCATTACAGGGATAAGGCAGCAATGCAGTTAAGTCGGAAATATTATTATGAAACAGGAGACAAATGTGGACGCTCACTAGCTAGAGCTCTACAAGAACAACGGGTAAAATCCTATATACCATATTTGGTAGATAGAAAAGGACGGAAGGTTTATAAACCTAATGAGATTGCGTCAACATTTCAGGAATTTTATAAATTACTATATAACTTACCTAGAGAGAGACCGGAGCAATATAAGATCGAAGAATATATATCCTCATCAGGTATCCCCCAGTTATCAGAACAAGTCCGAGAGGAACTAGGAGCGCCTATCAGAATAGAGGAACTGCAAGAAGCCATAAAATCTACTAAACCAGGGAAATCCCCGGGCCCAGATGGGTTTTCCTTAAAATACTACCAGTTACTCCTACCTCAATTAGGGAGGCAGATGATACAAACATTCAATACATTGGGATATGAGACGGCACTATCACCAGATACTTTGAAAGCACACATTACGGTGATACCTAAAGAAGATAAAGATCCATCAGCATGTGGTAGCTACCGCCCCATCTCCTTATTGAATGTGGATGTTAAATTATTTACAAAAATCCTCGCCACACGTATTCAACTACATTTAACCGACCTGGTCCATCTAGACCAGGTGGGTTTTATACCAAATCGAGAGGCGAGAGACAATACTATTAAAGTTTTAAATCTCATCCACCTAGCAGACACTTCAAATACCCCTTCAGTGTTCCTGAGCACGGATGCCGAAAAGGCGTTCGATCGGGTTAATTGGACGTTTATGTTCTCGGTTTTAAGGTATGTAGGAATGGGAGAGAAGATGGCTGGATGGATTTCGAGTGTATACTCGAAGCCCAAAGCACAAATTAAAGCCAATGGTTGTCTATCAGAACCCTTCCCTATCTCAAATGGAACCCGCCAAGGGTGTCCTTTGTCTCCCCTCCTTTTCTCTCTTTCATTGGAACCATTCCTCTGTAAGATAAGGCAAAACCCTGACATCTCAGGGATACAAAAAGGGAAATCACATTATAAAGTATCCGCTTATGCAGATGATCTTATATTCTCACTTACTAAACCAGGTATATCGCTACCGAATCTTCTAAGAGAATTGGATGAATACGGTTCTCTGTCAAATTTAAAAATAAATATGTCCAAATCTGAAGCAATGGGAGTCTCAATGACGCCATCCCAGATTAAAACCTTAAAAGATAATTTCAACTTTAGATGGACGGGAACGGCCCTTAAATATCTGGGAACGTTCATACCACCTAAACTAAAGCAAACTTATGAACTGAACTTCCCTCCCTTTCTTAACAGAATACAGGTATTGCTGACCAAATGGCATCAGGGCTGTTTTTCCTGGTTTGGTAGATGTAATATAGTCAAGATGACAATCTTACCTAAATTTTTATACCTTTTCCAAACCTTACCAATTCACATACCCCCTGAATTCTTTAAACAGATAAACGCGTTAGTAAACAACTTTATCTGGGCCTATAAAAAACCTAGAATACAACGCCGACTTATGAATTTGCCTAAACAGTATGGAGGGATGGCAGTACCTGATATGAAGAAATATTATCAGGCAACACACATGGGGAGACTAATAGATTGGTGCAGACACACAGATCTTAAGCTGTGGCCAAGGATTGAGCAATCACAAAGTACGATACCATTAAGGCGTGCGATCTGGTGTTATACAGATCTTACACCTACCCTCAAAAAACACCCGACCATAGGACCTACACTACGAATATGCTCCCGATTGCGCCTGAGCACCTCACTGTTACCCCCCCATTCCCCCCTTTACCCTATTATAGGGAACCCCTGTTTCCCCCCAGGACTACAAGATGGCCCATTTAGAAAACTATTAGAATCACAATGCTACCAGGCATCACACTTTGCACGATCTAGAATATGGCCATCAGTCCCGGAGTTGACATCATCAAGGGACCGGTATGACCTCGATTTTTGGAGCGGGGCACAACTTAAACATTTCCTTAATACACTACCACCCCCGGAAAGGTTTCAAAGACCACTGACCCCACTAGAGCAAATATGTGAGGACAAGGGCCCCTATCCTCATGTACTCTCACAAATGTACGCATTACTGATTGAACCACCTGAAAGGTATATCCCGCAGTACATACAGAAATGGGAGGGAGAATTAGATAGGACTTTGCAACCAACACAACAGAGACGGATTATACGAATGGCCATGAAATCATCAATTTGCACTAGGGCCCAGGAAACCAACTTTAAACTTCTAACGAGATGGTATCGCACACCCTCAGTACTTCATAAATATTACCCCTCGATCTCAGACAAATGTTGGAGATGCCTAGAAGAGAGAGGGACGCTACTCCATATTTTTTGGTCCTGCCCAAAGTTAGTCCATTTCTGGAGGGAGATACAGCGTATATCTCAGAAGTTTACAGATTACATTCTACCTGAGGACCCAGCACTATATTTACTGCATGACTCAAACATACCAGAAAAGATATACAATAACTTAATACTGCGCCATTTCTTTAATGCCGCCCGATCATGTATAGCCCGGCAGTGGAGAGATACAAGACCCCCTTGTATTTCGTCTTGGTTTACAAGAGTGGAAGAGGATGGAGGACTTAATACTCTCGACGCAAAACCGACATGAGATGTACTCCAGAACATGGGCTAAGTGGAATATATTTAAACTCTCAGAGGAAGGAAAGGCCTTAGCTACCTTTAAGACAACCTAATTATGAGTCTATAATCCCCTTCTGTCGGTTATAGTTAGAAGGTTTATTTATATTTGGATTTATACTTGGATTAAAATTAGATTTTTTTTTTTTTTTTTTTTTTTTTATTATTATTTACTTATTTATTTATTTTTATTTTTTTGGGTTTGTTGCTTTTGTCACTGTATAAGGTCACAGGGTGGGGGGGGGGGGGGTTTCGCTTAGGGTACTTGGAAAATAATATTATCCCTATATTCATGGAGAACTGAACAAATCAATTTAGAACGTAGAAATTTCAATGCATAGAATAAGATTTAAAAGTACTAAGTATGGATCTCTAAATATTAATGACTCTGACGGTTAAATTGACTTATTGATACGTAATGAAGAGCCTCTGACAATCTATCTATGTATTGAATTAAATGAACTAAATGCTATGTATAATGGGATGATATAAATAAATAAAGAATTTGAAAAAATTCTTCCGTGTTTGTAGTGGTGGAATAACTTTAAGGGGGCAGGGAGGTCCTGAAAATATTACTGTCATATTTTTACTTAGAAAATATGGCTTTCGAAACTACATGTACATGCAAATCTTGCATCAAAACGCAATATCTATGTAACAGTTAAAACCCCACTGGAGCATCTCTTCTCTGAAGATAAGGCTTCTGAACTGTGCCAGAATCTTTCTGGAAGGCCCATGACCTCACTCTTGCCTAGGTGCTACCAGTGAAAGCAAGAGTGTGAGGTGAGTATATTTTTGTTTTTTACTCCTGTGTGATTTGTTTAAAATGTTACCTTATTTCACATGGGGGTGTCTAAGAGTATTGCATTTTGATTTTTAAAGTCTTATTTAATGAATAAGAACTTAAGAATCCAAATGCAAGGTCCACTTCACTTGTGGACTCCACCGAATGTAAAAAAACAAAAGTAGAGTAATATGTTAAAACAAATTACACATCTCCTGCAGAGGTAATAGCAAAGCACTGATGCAGTATATTGCATGTCACTTATGTTGGCTGGGACATTGCTAGCCAAGCCTCTATATATTGTATAAATCCACCAATATTCATAGTGTTGTGGAAGACATTTCTGTTTCCTTGGAAACTGCCTAGGGACAAAACAAGCTCTGGCTTTTCTCTTTCAGAATTAGATAAGACTAGCAAACCATCCCTGCTTGTAAATAGATATGAGACTTATGCCAGATAATAGTAAGCTTGTTTACTTTCCAAATGTTCCATATTGAGAAATTACGTTACATTTGCATACAATGGTTAAAGCATAAAATAAAAAATAAAATTAAAATGGGCTATTAAAAATATGTATTTTGCATCTATGCTCTTATCCCTATCCTTCACCATTATGGTGTGATTTTCTTGTGTATGACATTTTTGCTTTTCGGACATGTACACAATACAGCACAGTGGTGTAGTGGGTAGCACTCTCACCTAGCAGTAAGAAGGGTTGCTGGTTCAAATCCCAACCGTGACACTACCTGCCTGGAGTTTGCATGTTCTCCCTGTGCCTGCGTGGGTTTCCTCCCACAATCCAAAGACATGCAGGTAGGTTAATTGGCTTCTATCCAAAAAATTGGCCCTAGTATATGAATGGGAACCTTGGATTGTGGGCTCCTTGAGGGTAGGGACTGATGTGAGTGTGCAATGTCCAGGGATAGGGACAATAATAGGCACTCACTCAGGTTGAACTGGATGGACTGATGTCTTTTTTCAACCTTACTAACTACTGTAGCTGTACCATTGACATTTAATGTTTTATTTAACTAGGTTTCTTCCCGTATGATGAGATCTACACCTTGTTACATTTTTCCCTAATTTTCTTTAGATTTTTTTCCCCCTCATCGCCATTTCCCTTAGGACCATATTTTATCCCATTCCTTTTCCTTTCATTTCCAAAGTTGATCATCAATTTCTTTGCAGGTGTAGATCTCAATGTCAAAGATGCACCACACACTATATAATTTATTTACCAATATTGCGCTCTTCTTTGCATTGTACAATGTAATCTCACATTGATGAACATTTTTGTATTACTCTTCAAAATAACTCAACACACAGCCATTAATGTCTAAACTGCTGGCAACAAAAGTGAGTACACCCCTAAGTGAAAATGTCCAAATTGGGTCCAATTAGCCACGTGACTCGTTAGTGTTACAAGGTCATAGGTGTGAATGGGGAGCAGGTGTGTTAAATTTGGTGTTATCGCTCTCACTCTCTCATACTGGTCACTGGAAGTTCAACAGGGCAACTCATGGCAAAGAACTCTCTGAGGATCTGAAAAAAAAGAATTGTTTCTTTACATAAAGATGATCTAGGCTAAAAGAAGATTGCCAAGACCCTGTAACTGAGCTGCAGCATGGTGGCAAAGACTATACAGTGGTTTAACAGGACAGGTTCCACTCAGAACAGGCCTCGCCATGCTCGACCAAAGAAGTTGAGCTGCACATTTGCAAGTACAAGGTAGCCAGGAGAGGGTCACCACCTACACCAGTTAAAGCCTAAAAGTAATCCTGAAAACTTCAGCTCCTTGAAGCTGGACCTGTTGGCTTTGGTGTGGGTATTCACTGAGTGCTTTGCTGAGTACTTAACAGAAGCCAAGTTAAACCAAATAAACCAAGGATAACAATCCATTGGTGTATCTACAAACATTTAAACGTGGCAAATGTTAGGCAGCCTGTCTGGTGAAGTTTCATTTCTCCTTGCATTATCACCCTGGAAAAAGCAACCAGGTGGCAGACATCCTGTCATGGTACTCACTGGAATGTGGATAAATAAGCTGAAGAGATGGAAATCCCTAAAGCCCCATACACACGGTCGGACTTTTTCATCAATTTGGTCCGATCGGACAAGGTTGTTGAAAAATCAGACCGTGTGTATGCACCATCGGACAGTGTTCGTCGGTTTGTCCGTCGGACAAAGTCTTATCTCCTGCTGGAAAGATTTGCCGTCAACCCGGTCCGATCACACCAAATCCGAGCGTGTGTACGCTTGTCCGACGGACAAAGTGCTACGCATGCTCAGAAGAAATTCTGTGACGGAAGCGCTCGGTCAGGTAAAACTACCTTTCCTAATCGACACAGCACATTCGTCACGCTGCAATGTTAAAATGTCTTTAATGCAGCGCATTCTCTTTTTCTTTACAATGCAACAAGAATGACATCTTTTAGCTGCTCCTATTCACCCGCACTTCTCACAAACTTACTTCTTTATTACTTTGCACCATTTATACACTACATGTTTATTTTTACTCAGAACGGAAAAGAATCTTTGTTATTTTTTTACCATGATTTGTCTTTTTTTTTTTTTTGGGGGGAATACATATTTGAATGTTTTTTTTTTTTTTTTTTTGGAGGGGGGTTGTGTGTCTCAAATTACCAAAAACACATTATTTACATTTGTATTTCTTGCTTACATTTACTAGGAGTTTGTTTGTTGTTGGTGCCCCTTGTTAATTCTACTTTAGGATTAGTGAAATGTACCTGCTTACTCAAAGAAAAACTGTCATTGTAGCAAAGTAAAACACAATAGTCAATGATTATTTCAAATCCAAAAAACCTTTATTTAGGTCACACCAACAAACCAAAGAGGAACGCAGCCATGGTGAAACTTGGGGAATTTGCAAAGCCTTGGCCCCCCACGGCAACCATCATTGTTCAAGCGTAGAAAATTGGGGGCCTGAGGAGTACGTATATTAAGGGGAGTGCAATCTGGTCGTGAAGTCCAAAGTATCCGGAACTGCAGCAGATGCCATCTAGGTCCCCAGGCTCTGGTACTACGAGAGGCTCCATCTTCTCTCAGACCAGACTGATTCCAGGTCGTCACTCTCAGGTCTTCCTTCCACGCTTCCTTCCACGCTGTGGCTGTCGTGCTGGTGGGGTGGCAGAAGGAGGAGGAGGAGGAGGTGGAGCATGGTAGCTATGGCAAACATGTGTGACTGGGGTCATCTCCCCAGCCCTACCCTTATTTAGGACATGGAGGATGAGCCCCTCACACATGTTGCGTTGCCTCACCTCCATACCCATCATTTTTGTGACAACCACCGAGCCAAAGGTCTCCTCGTCGGCGGGTGTGACATGTAGGGAGTCTGAAGCCTCTCTTATCATCCGGAGCGCTGACTGTGCCGCATAACCCCCCCTTCTCGCCCTTTTGTACGGAGGGCGGAGGGGAGGGTTTGGGTGTCAGTCAGGCTCCGAGGCCTAGCCCCCTCTTGGCTGCCACTACCCAGCTGGTGGCTGCCACTAACCCCTGCCTCCTCCTGACTGCCACCTTCCACAGCCACCTCCTGACTGCCACCTTCCACAGCCACCTCCTGGCTGAGGTCTTCCTGTGTAGGAAAAAGGGACATAGTTTCAGTTATTTGTTCATCAAACACACACAATTCTCATCTAGTGACTGGTGCAAAATGTTTACAAATAGAAAACCATACAATTCTCAGCCCAGCAGTTTAGATTCTGGCCCCAAATGTCTCCCACACCACTGTCTGTTGATATGTCAAACACGTTAGGAACTAAGCAATTGGCGATCCTGAATTAAGTGAACATCATTCATTATTCCCCTAAATGGTAGCAAAACTACTATACCTGGAACAAGCTGGGCTCCTCCACCTCTTCCAGACTGGAAGGCCCAGGTTGCTCCTCGGAAGCCTCATCAGGGGTGGGCTGTGCGCAAGGAAGCGTGGAAGGAGGAGTTGAGGTTGGCTCCGTGACATCAGCCTGGTCCTTCAGAAAATGGAGACTCTGATAGTACCAGAGCTTGGGGACATAGACCTCATCTGCTGAAGTTGCAGTTTCCTCAGACTTCACGACCTTCTTCCTCTCCCTGATATACGCACTCCTCAGGCTGCCAATTTTCTTTCTAATATCATCAACAGTTGCCGTGGGGAACCTTGGCTTGACAAATTCCACAAGTTCCTCCAGGGCTGCGTGCCTCTTTGGTTTGTTGGTGTAATGTGGGTGTATACCCTGCCACAATATGGGAAAATCCCTGTATTTGGCAATGAAGAGGGGGAGAAAACTCATGTCGTTGAATCCCTTCATATCAATCTCTGCAAGACACAACAACACACAAAACCCTCAAAATTATGTCAGGCTAAACTCTCCTAATCTTCTCCATAAAGAAGCCTCAAGTTCAAATCAGTCTAGGCTAGTTATGTACCAACGTTAAATTGTACCTTCGTTTGTAGCGATCGTCTCGTGTGAGTTTTCTCTTCCCTCGTCTCCCAGATCGTGGCTACGACACAGGCGTGTGACGTTTTATATACACTGCGCATGCTTCAAACTCCGCCCGCCCCTGACGATCTTTCTCGTCTATTCCCCACCCCTTCTCTTTACGGCGTAGTGGGGAGAGCACATGGCGGGGACACAGCAGGTGCGCCACAAATATCCCACCAACGAGGAGGAGGACGAGGAAAGTCCGGAGGCAGAAACGTCCCGATCCCGGAACCTGAAATTCAAGGCCTCCAATATGTCATTTGGAGAAATGTTGGAGATGGTGGACATATTAAAGAGGAGCGACTATGATGGGAAGTATGGGCCTTACCTCAACCCCAATGTCCGCAAGGCCAAGATCATGTCTAAAGTTGTGAGAAGGCTGTACAATAATTTTGGGGTACAACGATCCAAGGAGCAACTCAGGAAACGCTGGTCAGACCTGAAACTGAGGGAGGCCGATCAGTACAGAAAGATCAAGAGAATTCTTCAAAAAAGTAAGTAGTTGTGTTTTGTGTTTGATTTCTTGCTTGCATACTGCTCCATTGTGTTTTGATTTTTACCAAGTTGTACATTCCAAAATGGCCACTTTCAGGTTCGTCTGTGCATTCGATCGTACTCAGCCTCGATCTTTCTGCCACTGTCATGGTCGTGTGTGCATTCGATCGTACGCAACCTCGATCGTTCGGCCACTTATAATACGATGTTTGTGTTTTTTTGGGGAAAGGAAGTTTGTTCTCACTAGAAATGTCATCAAGAATGTAAAGCCAATTTATTCAATGTAAAGGAGAGGTCACTCAGTAGCTGTTTACCCATCTGGACTCTAGAGCACTAGTGCTGGGACACCCAAACCCCCTTTTTATTATGCTTTTCCACACATGTGCTCCAGTGGATACTAGAGGGGGGTCTCCATCACACAAACTTCTACCAAAAAGCTAGTCAGTTTAGCACCTTTACAAAGTGACTTCATTCATGTAGTTGACATTTGTAACTGGCCAAACTAAAATAGTGTCCGTCACTTTCAAGCAATGTTTGTCATTTCCTATTTCTGCCCTCAATAGCTTGTGTTGCTAAATCTTCCTTTTGGACATTCTCATAGGGGAGCGAAAACTTGGGCCGTCTGAGGAAACCCCCAAACCAACACCTACCAAAAAAGGGGAAAGAGCAGAAGCAGAGGAGGAGGAGGAAGGAGAGATCATCGAACTTGGAGAAATTGTCACCACAACAGGTGAGTGTGGGAGAACACAGCTACTGGTAAGCTAATCCATGTATGGCTGCCTCATTTCCAACACCCCATTTTTTTTGTTTGTGGTTTTTAGGTGACGTGGATGTTGTGGAAGAAAAATCGCACTTTACCACAGAGAGTGCCCACGTACTCATCGGAGAGATAATGGTCTGCAATCGAGATCTAGATTACATAAAGCAAAACATCAATGATGTTCAACAAAAATTGAAGAACATCATTGATGTTTTAGGAAAAATATGAAAAAGCACCAAGTAATTTACACACATTTGTGCCAGCTTCTGAACACATTTGCAACTTAAAAACTGTGTGAAATTTGGAACATGCACACATTGTGTCCACATGTGCTAGCTCCCATCATGGTGGATGAATGGCAACGTTTTTTTGGGGGTGCAAACACTTTACGAACTACGAAAGTGGTTGTGGTGAAGGGGTTGCACCCCCAAAAAACGTCCATTCATCCCCATGATGGAAAAATGGCACTTTTGAAGCTTCTAGGCATGTGTTTTACCATCTAATGACCATTTTCAGAACCAAATTGTGTGCATGTTCCAAATTTCCACTTTTCGGGGGTGCCCCCCCCATGTGATGAAGGCAAGATCAAACACACTTTGAACATATAGTCATGTCTGATCTTGTCTTCACTTTACAAAGTTGAACTTTCCTACTTCATAGGTTCTGCTTAGCTCCATGCCTGGTTTTACAAATTGCGTAATCTTTGTAAATAATGTTGTAAATAACCAAGATGTTGTCAGTTTTGGCGTGAAGATTGTAAACGCACTTGTGAATGTTTTCCAAGTAAACTTTTTTATTTTTCAAAATGTGTGGCTTCCTTATTTAAATAAAACAATGCATTATGTCTGTAAAGTGTAAAGGATATGGGGGGCAATGGGTGTTATTTACTAAAGGCAAATCCACTTTGCACTGCAATTTCCTTTCCCAGGGAACTTTTTCAATGCACTTGTAGAGCATAGCGGATTTGACTTATGTAAATGACACCCACAGTGCTTTGTACGAAAACACGGAGCACAGCATTTTGGAGAATACACACATGTCACACCTGGTGCTGAAAAGGAGTATTTTGGGTGTCAGTTATGCAGGACAAACCTTCTCTAGACCAAAGATTAGGTAGCAAACACAACATGAGAATAATCTTTTTGGGAAGAAGAGACTGTTACCTCCTTTTGCCCAGAAAGTGCATTACCACTGTCGAAGGCAAAGGGAAAAAATGTCAAAGTAAAATAAGCTAAAAAGAAGACTGAAATGACAAGAAATCAGAGGTTGGTTAAAATATCAGATTTATTAAAAAATGCCTCTCACACATCGTCAGGCAGAGCAATGGCCCCCCTACCCACAAAGTATTCCATATATTGGTCCCGGACCACGCGGGCATTGAGAGGGGCAAGCCTGGACGTGCCACTCGAAGGGCTGTGAGGTCCGCATTTGGAGGGCCCTCCACATCTGGGCCAACGGGCACCACATAGTTCCTGTTATGTCTTTTGAGGAAGTTGTGCAATATGCAACAGGCAAGAACTATGTGGTTCAGTTTGTATTCCGCCAAGTTAAATGCCGTCAGGAACAGGCGGAAGCGGCTGGCCAGGATGCCAAAAGCGTTCTCCACCACTCTTCTGGCTCTGGACAGCCTGTAGTTGAAGACCCTCTGGTCCGGGGTGAGGGTCCTCATCGGGAACGGCCTCATCACATGGGGAGTCAGCGCAAACGCTTCATCTGCGACAAAGACGAAGGGGAGTCCTTCGGCATTCTCCTCTGGAGGTGGCAAGCACAGACTGCCACTTTGGAGACGCCAGTAGAACTCCGTGTGCGTAATGGCCCCACCATCCGATATCCGGCCGTTCATCCCCACGTCCACATACATAAACTCGTATGTTGCCGACACCACCGCCAACATCACTACACTATTAAACCCTTTATAATTATAATATTAGGACCCCGAGTTGGGCGGTGGGACGATGCGGACGTGTTTCCCATCAATTGCCCCTCCGCAGTTAGGAAAGTCCCAACGGCTGGCAAAGTGGGAGGCCACAGTCTGCCATTCCTGTGGCGTGGAAGGGAACTGTGGAGTGAAACAAGAAAAAAAAATTAGTCACTTTGCACCTAAACATTGCAAGCAGATTAGACAATCAACATCTTGGAACAAGAGCATTGTATAAAATTGGAGGCTGGAAAGTATTTACACAGAAAAGTAGAGGCTCCCCTTCACAGATTACTCACCCCCCCATCAATCCCCCCACTTCTGATGGGACATTGGCAATAACTATGGTTTTGGGGGGGGGGGTGGTGGACAGGTAACCCTCTGCACTTCATTGATTGGCAAATGGCTCAATAATGTGGCCTAGTTTGGCCAGACCCTCTGTACTTAACACTATTGGCAGGCCACAGGAAAGATCAAATAACATTTCCCCCCCCCCCCCAAAAAAGGCAGGCACAGTGTGACATTATTAAATTACCAAGCAAGCTAATAGGAGGGAAAGAAGACAAAAAAATAGGAAATGGAATGTATGGAGGCAGTCCCTTGCACTACATGCTTTGCTGAATTCATCCCTAAAGATGCGCACTATAAAGAGGTAGGTATATAGTGTGTATGGACCTTGGGAAAGCCAGCAGATAAAGGATTGGTACCATCTGACAGAGCAGTTGGGGGAGGGGGTTCCTAATGAGTTTGCCCCCCCCCCCACCAAAAGAACAAAAAAAAGGGGGCTCTACATGAAGTAAACCACACAGCAAACATTTGTGCATATTTTAGGGGGTGTTTTTGGGGCAAACAATACTATGCAGCAGACAAAAGACATTGCTTAAGTGAGTAGGCCATAGGTGTCTATTGGGGCAGAAGAGCATGCTGGTGAGGTAAGTGAAGGGAAAAATGCATGAAGGAGAAAAGGGGCACAGCATATTAGAACATATTGCAATCATGGTAATTAGGGAAGGAGGTCAAAAATACAAGTCATTAGCAAACAGAGCATACATAGAAGGGAATAGTAAAGTAGAAATGTTACCTTAATATAGTCCTCCTGCAGGACCTGAATGATGGCAGAACAGGTCTCTGGAATAATGATTCCCAGGGCCTGGGGAGAGATACCTGAAGAGAACTTCAAATCCTGAAGACTTCTCCCTGTCGCCAAGTACCTCAACGTGGCAACAAGCCTCTGCTCCGAGTAATGGCTTGTCTCATGCAGGTATCCTGCCGGCTGATAAAGGGGGTCAGCAAAGCCAAAAGACGGTGAAAATCGGGGTCCGTCATCCTGAGAAAGTTCCTGAAATCATCAGGATTATTCTCCCGGATCTCACGAAGCAAAGGCATGTGCGAGAACTGGTCACGCTGAAGCAACCAATTCTTGGTCCACATACTCCTCATCACTCTGTTCATGGACGGGTCTTGGGTCAAAGCTAAAAGCCCGACACCAATTCCGCGTACAGCACGAACTCGGCGACGAGTACGCACGGGAAACATCGCTCAGAAGGTCACAAAAGGTCGGCTGGTCAGAACGGACAAACAGAAAGCACCGATAAACAGCAAGGCCTGAAAGAACGAAGTGAATACCAGCAACGAGCAGACAATAAGCAGTGCAAATCAAAGCGTCCTATATCAAGATATAGGCCGCAATGACCAACAAATGCGAACTGACTACACGCACTAATAAACAGATACGCACGACAAGCACAAACTGAAGAGCAGTAACGATCTGAGTCAGAAAACTGAGAAGCGCGAATCTTAAGTCACCAAACTTCCACTAACTCTCGATAAACACGGGATCAGCAAAGGAGCCCAACGGGTGCCTGACGTGGTGCTGAACTTCCCTTTTGTAATCTCGTGGACGACGACTTACGTCACGACGTTCTTCCGGACCGGATATTCCGACAACGTAGTCCGACCGTGTGTACGCAACGACAACATCGGACAAAGTACGTCGGACAAAGTCCGACCGACCTTGTCCGCGGATTGTCCGAGCGTGTGTATGGGGCTTAACTTGACTGGGGGAAGGCCTAAGTGAAGGATTTGGGTGAACCTCATCTATGTACTGGAAGAGTATAACTGAGCAAAAACACTGTGGGGCTAGTCAGTATCTATGGGTGCTGATGTCTGGATTCCAACTCTGACTTGCTACACATCTGCCCTATTGGAAGTAGTGAACCTCAACTATCTTACAATTGATACCATCATTTTCTAGTTATAGACCACTTTACTAATTTTGTGGTTGCAGTACTGACCTGAGACCAGACCAACAAGACTGCCGCCCAGATGGTTTATAAGCATTGCTTCCCTCCTTATTGCTATCCACAGATGATACATTTATACATTTATACCAGGGACCCTGATTTGAAAGTGCGTTCTTCCAACAACGGTGCCACTCCCTAGGCAATAATAAGTCACACACTACCCCGAATAACCCACAAGGGCCACACTGGGCCACAGTGATTCAGCAGTGGAAATTACTCCTGTCAAAAGTCCAAAACTAAAAGTATTGGGCCACCCCTCCAAATCATTTGGTGTTGGGGGATTATCGTGTGGGGTTGTTTTTCAGGGGTTGGGCTTGGCCCCTTGGTTCCAGTAAAGGGAACTCTTAAGGCATCAGCATTCCCAGATATTTTGGAAATTTTAGTGCTCCCAACTTTGTGGGAACAGTTTGGGGATGGCCCCTTCCTGTTCCAACATGACTGCCCACCAGTACACAAAGTCCAGACCTTAACCCGATAGGACACCTTTGGGATAAATTAGGGTGGAGACTGCGAGCCAGGCCTTCTCGTCCAACAGCAGTGCCTGACCTCACAATTGCGCTTCTGAAAGAATGGTCAAATACTCCCATAGACACTCCTAAACCATGTGGACAGCCTTCCCAGAAGAGTTAAAGCTGTTATAGCTGCAAAGGGTGGGCCAACTCAATATTGAACCCTACGGACTGGGATGCCATTAAAGTTCAGGTGCATGTAAAGGCAGGTGTCCCAATACTTTTGAAAATATCGTGTAATTGCTCATCCAGCAATTACCTGAAAATGATTGGCCTTCGACACAGACTGAAAAGATAAACTTAGGGGGTACAGGTAATGATAAAAAAAAAAGTGCTGCACTATTACAAGATAAACAATATAACTGACATATAGGGGTTGATAAACTAAAACTGGAGAGTACAAAATCTGGTGCAGCTCTGCATAGAAAGAATGAGCTTCCAGGTTTTTTTTGTCAACGCTTAATTGAACAAGCTGAAACCCAATAAATATTAGGAAATAACATAATTGTGAAAAAAAAAAAAGTCTGAAAAACAATCATAAAAGTGAAAAAGCTTCCTTCCAGCAAATGCAGAAGATATGTATAAGTGGAAAACACAGCCACCGCTGTGAACCCCACAAGGTATGTTCTATTAGATATTAGATATAGTACACCCTCTGCTTGATCTTCCCAGGAATAAGTCTCATAAACTCCACTGGATCTATAATTGTCATTAGCAGCTCAGATGGTGGGTGGATAGATCAGTGCAAGTAAAATGCTCAAAAGAAAATAGAAACTGGCATAGTGCTCACTAATTTTTTATTCACAAAAACATATCAATGAAATACCATTCACGTTAAAAAAGGAGAAGAAGGTTTAGTTCACTTTTTGCTTGCAGATTTATTTTGTATACGGGTGTGCAAATTTTTTTACTTATACACTACCCAGACATAGCATTGTCCAAATTTGGGAAATTTCTTTTACTGGGTTAGAGGAGCCTGATCCGTTGGCATGGACCATAGGGTGAGTACATGGATTGAAAAATGGCTACAGGGGCGAGTTCAGAGGGTGGTGATACATGGGGAGTACTCTGAATGGTCTGGGTGGAAAGTGGGGTCCCCCAGTGTTCTGTCCTGGGACCAATTCTATTTAATTTATTCTTAAACGACCTGGAGGATGGGGTAAACAGCTCAATCTTTGTATTTGTGGACAATATTAAGCTAAGCAGGGCAATAACTTCTCCGCAGGATGTGGAAACCTTGCAAGAAGATCTGCACAAATTAATGGGGTGGGCAACTACATGGCAAATGAGGTTTAATGTAGGAAAATGTAAAATAATGCATTTGGGTGGCAAAAATATGAATGCAATCTACTCACTGGGGGAGAGCCTTTGGGGGTCCTAGTAGATGATAGGCTCAGCAATGGCATGCAATGCCAAGCTGCTGCTAACAAAGCAAACAGAATATTGGCATGCATTAAAAAGGGGATTAACTCCAGAGATAAAACAATAATTCTCCCACTCTACAAGACTCTGGTCCGACCGCACCTAGAGTATGCTGTCCAGTTCTGGGCACCAGTCCTCAGGAACAAAACTAATAAAGGGACTGGAGGACCTTAGTTATGAGGAAAGGTTACAGTCACTGAACTTGTTCTCTCTGGAGAGGAGACGCTTGGGAGGAGATTTGATTTCATGATACAAATACCGTACTGGTGACCCCACAATAGGGATAAAACTTTTCCGCAAAAGGGAATTTAATAAGACACTAAATTCACTCAAACTGCCATTCACTAAAATTAGAAGAAAAAAGGTTTAACCTTAAACTACTTAGAGGGTTCTTTACTGTAAGGGTAATTCTCTTCCACAGGCAGTGCTTTCAGCGGGGAGCATCGATAATTTCAAAAAACTATTAGCTAAGCACCTGAATGACTACAACATACAGGGATATACAATGTAATACTTACATAAAATAACACACATAGGTGGAACTTGATGAACTTGTGTCTTTTTTCAACCACGCCTACTATGATGGGGAATTAAGAGACTAGGTCCCCATCAGGTCCACTTTACCTGTGATTTACAGCACATGACAATGGGCAGATTTGAAAACTGGACTGAATAGCAACTGTCAACCCACCCACTGCTGTGCGCTGTTAATCAAAAGTAAAGCAAACCTATTTGGTCCCCATCAGGCTCCACCCACCCTGTCAGTGAGATGGGCACAGTGGCTAGGGAGAGAATGTACACTCCGACCACAGTGCAGGCACTGACAGATTAATGTACCTGTCTTTGACAGGCACAAGCACCAACACTGTTGGTTCTGCACCCCTGCGGAATTCTAATGGGTGTCTGTGACCCTTCATGAATTGCCCTGATTGTGTTGCTACTTTAAGGGTCAAACACCATAACCCAGTGCTCTGCAATGCACACACTTTTATGCATTTTGGTGTGTTGTGTTAGACAGCCCTTTAAAAATAGCGATCGTTGCACTATTTTTTCAGGGCAGGACAATGCAGCACACAAAGCATTAGAAGCGGTTTGTTGTGGTTTACTATTATGCAGGTGTGTTGTAGCACATTGTAGATGTAAGATACCAATCTTATGCTGAACCATTCTCCTACAGGCAGCAGGGGGAGTGCTCAAACCAAGCATGTCCATAGACTTCTATGCAGAGGGCTGAGAATACTGGGCGCTGTAGTTTGGGACAGCTGAATGAACTCCTTACAATATAAAACCCAATAGGCATTGCGCAGTAGGAGGGACGGAGAGATGATTTTTAATAAACTGCCTGGGAAAGCTCTTCCTCTTGGAACCGAGGGAGTTAAAGAGCAAGGGTACATCTGTTTGGCTAGTCATCTGCCAGCGGCAGACCATACTAGCGGAGATCCAAGCCTGAGAATGGGGGGGTAAGGATACCCAGGGACGGCACAGCACTGCCCACACCACAGTACCTGCACCGCTGCAATAGAGAGACTGGAGCATGCACTCACGCTCTGCTTCCCACCTCTGACCAATGGAGGTTTTTAGGGAGAGATTGAGGGGGCGGGGGCCCGTTCTACATTGATAGGTCACCACAGTATCCCAGGGACTGGTGAGAGGGCTATTTTCCCATTGCTGATACTGCTAACAGGGACTGAGCCACTGAGAGCAAGACAATAAGCATACCCAATCCGTACTGCACTCTATACTGCACTTATTCTAAACCTAGAAGGCACCCATACCAGCTCTATAATGCATTATACCGAACATCTGAACCACAACTACCTTGCACCTATGTTGTACTATTCGGTACCTATACTGCATGCAGGTTAACTGTGACTATTGTTAAGTTCAAATTACCTCTTAAAGGGCCCCAGCAATATCCAGCAGAAAAACATCTCAAAGGACTGCCCCTTCCATAATAATTATTCTGCAAGCCCCCTTTGTTCTCTTACCCCCCTCTGCTACCATCCTCCCATTCTTTTGGACAATGCATACCCAGTTGGTCTAGGACTAACAGTGCCACCATAAATGCGCTCTGGCAGTATAGTTCCAGCACTGGGTAGATTAAACTTTTGCTACTACTCACTGCTGCACTTGAGGTGACCTTGCTACTGTTTAGGTTGATCTATACGTCAAATGTAATCTTATGCCTAGTCCTTACTGTTAATCATTCTGTATGCTAAAATGTGTTATTAACATTGTTAATACATTTTCTGCTTGCCTAGTTACCAACCATATTGGGTGACAATATATTAAGTTGGGGTTTACTGCCTGTTTTCTTTGATATAGCACTAATATTGGTACTAAGTATTATTTTAAGTGATTACCTGTGATATTGTATGTTTGTACACTCAACCTGGTTTGTCAGAGGCGCTGCCCTCTGGGGGTAGTGCTACACCCCTCTAATCCCAAAAGGGCATAGAGGGAAGTGTGAAAGGGATGAGTTAATTCTGTTGATTCTCTCTTCACTGCTCAGTCACAGGGTGGAGAGGACAACCTGTAAGCAGGGATGAGTACAGGTGTTTTTGGATCCTAGTGCAAACCAGAGAAGACTTGATTTTTACCTTGTGCCATTTAGTAACACTTACAGGTATGAGCTCAGGCATGATCAGATCCTAGTTCAAACCGATCTGAGCTCTCCTGCCATCGAGCTGCCACTGCACACCACCAATCATAAGTAACCAAGGCATTCCCAGCCCTGTAACTGCACGCATATACAGTCCTTGTATACTCACTGCTGAAGGGTGGGGAATGCCTTAGTTACTTATGATTGGCGGTGTGCAGCAACAGCTTCCTGGCAGGATAGCTCAAGTCGGTTTTGACTTGGATTCGAACACGCCTGAGCGCATCCCTACTTGAAAGCGTCACTAAATGGCAGCAGAGAAAACTTAGGTCTTCTCCACTACCAGAAGAACAGGTTGGCTGTGCAGCAGAGCTGTGTAAATATCTGTATATTTATATATGTTTCCCTGGGATCAACTTTAATTCATGTTCTGGCATGTAGTCTCCAATAAAGCGGTTCTCTTCCAAACAAATTTTCAGTGACCTTCCATGCCAGGCTAAAATAATTCAACGTCCAGCCATCGTAGCAAACATCATTGAGGAGCTGTGTTGGAACTGTAGCAGGCATATTGTAATTCAATTTCTCCTTTTGGCCACAAGATGGAGACAGAGAGCTGCTGACTGGTCCTTCCAGAAAACTAAGAGAGACACAGAGAGAGAGAGAGAGCACTGGGAAAAAGGGGAGTTTCAGGAAGTGCTGAGGGGACAGAAGATAGGGAAGTACTAGGGTAAAATAGAGAGGGAGTGCTGACAGGAGAGAGAGGAGAGGAGATTGCTTAAAAGAGAGGGAGATATCAAGGCTCAAAAAGTCCTTTGCTGGGACACAGTGACACTTAACAGTGAGGAGAGGAGGAGTGTGTGAGGGAAAGGAACTGAGGTGCCAGAGTGAGGAGAGAGGCACACGCTGACACCAGGGACTGTGTGCCCCAACAGAGGAGGAGGGATATCCTAAAGCCCGAAAAAAAGGGTCTGTGAGGAGAATAAGGAGAGTGGTCTGAGGAGAGAGTAAGGGAGAGAGTGTGGTGAGGTGACAGGTGTGAGGAAAACCACTGAGACTGAGGAGACTGAAAGAGAGAGACTCTGTCAGAATCAGAGGGGGAGAAAGCCAAGCTTTTCCAGTGACTGCCAGGACAGTGTTGCCTGGATACGGAGGATGCCTGAGGGGAGCCAGGAGCAGAGACAGCCACATGGTCCACTACTATTTAGTCCAGGGACCCTACTCAGCAGCCCAGCATCACTCAGCTCAGCAGAGACGACCCACACCTTTCAGGAATCGATATACCCATTCCGGGTATCAGATCGGCCGCTGCCTGTTCTGCCCTGTATCTGCCCTTCTGCCCTGTTGTCATTGTCATCTAAGACAACCATCTGCAGGAGTTAGTGTGTGTGTGCTGTGTGAGTATAGCACAGCACACTATACCACCTTACCCTGTATCTGCCCTTCTGCCCTGTTGTCATTGTCATCTAAGACAGCCACCTGCAGGAGTTAGTGTGTGTGTGCTGTGTGAGTATAGCACAGCACACTAAACCACCTCACCCTGTATCTGCCCTTCTGCCCTTTTGTCATTGTCATCTAAGACAGCCTTCTGCAGGAGTTAGTGTGTGTGTGCTGTGTGAGTATAGCACAGCACACTAAACCACCTCACCCTGTATCTGCCCTTCTGCCCTGTTGTCATTGTCATCTAAGACAGCCATCTGCAGGAGTTAGTGTGTGTGTGCTGTGTGAGTCTATCACAGCACACTAAACCACCTCACCCTGTATCTGCCCTTCTGCCCTGTTGTCATTGTCATCTAAGACAGCCATCTGCAGGAGTTAGTGTGTGTGTGCTGTGTGAGTATAGCACAGCACACTAAACCACCTCACCATGTATCTGTCCTGTATCTGTCTGTGTGTGTGCTGTGTGACTCCAGCACAATATACACTACCCAATTGCTGGTTTTCCCATCTCCCTGCAGGCCAACAAGGAGAGGCAGACAGTCACGAGCCAAGAAAACAGGGCAAGCAGGCTCTGTGTCTAGAGACAACAGTGCTGGTCGTGGACACGGTGCATCGTCATCAGCACGTGGCCATGGGACACGCTTGTCCTTATTTTCGGCAGCTGGACATGTTGAGCTGCATAATGCCGAAGGCTTGGTAGAGTGGATGTTCAAGCCCTCCTCATTCTCCTCATCCTCTCTCACCCAGGCTCAGGGTACTGGCAAAGCAGCTGCCAACACGTACTCACTGTCATCAGGCACCCCTACCCTAGACCCACCATGTCCTCCTGAGGAGTCCCCCGAACTGTTTGAGCACAGTGTTGGGTACATGCTCCAGGAGGATGCCCAGCGTTTTGAAGGCTCCGATGATGATACCCAGCTAGAGGAAGGCAAAAGTGTGAGCGCAGAGAGAGGGGATGCTCAAGGACAGCAATCTGGCAGTCATGTTCCACCAGCTGCAACTTACTGCCAGGTTTTCTCCAGTGGTGAAGAGGGAGGGCATGATGAGGTCACTGACTCCACGTGGGTGCCTGAACGGAGAGAGGAGGAGGAGGAGGCGGCACATCTCCAACAAGGCAGGATGCCCTCCGGGGGCCAGCTTGAGGCCAGCACACCAACTGAATCACACCGCAGAGCTCCGCCTGTGCAGGGTGCTGCCTCTGCACGTTATTACAAAAGTTCTTTGGTGTGGGCCTTTTTTGAGACAAGTGCATCAGATCGCACCGCTGCTATTTGCAACATATGTCTCAAGCGTATCTCACGTGGCCAAAACATCAGCCACTTGGGCACCACAAGCATGACCAGACATATGTTGACCTGCCATGCAGCTTGTTGGCAAGCGCACCTTAAAGACCCACACCAAAGAACAAAGCGGACCTCTCCTTGCTCCTCATCAGCTGGGATCTCCAACCCCACTATACCTTCAGTCCTCTCTGAAAGCTGCACTGAGAAGAATGAAGGTGTAGAATTAGGTGTGTCACAGCCAAGTACTTGCGGGCACTCTGCTAGCAGTACACCGACGTCCGATTGTACCAGGTAAATTTCCCTGCCCCAGCTGCTGGACCGTCGAAAGAAGTTTACTCCCAGCCATCCACATGCCCAGCGGTTGAATGCTAGCTTGGCTAAATTGCTAGCACTTCAACTGCTGCCTTTTCAGTTGGTAGACTCGGCCCCTTCCGTGAGTTTGTTCAATGTGCGGTTCCTCAGTGGCAGGTTCCCAAACGCCACTTTTTCTCACGGAAGGCGATTCCAGCTCTCTACCAGCATGTGGAAGGCAATGTCTTGGCCTCGCTGGACAGGGCGGTCAGCAGTAAGGTGCATATTACCGCTGACTCATGGTCCAGCAGGCATGGACAGGGACGTTACCTATCTTTCACGACCCATTGGGTCACTCTTTTGGCAGCTGGGAAGGATGCAGGACAAGGTGCAGTAGTGTTGGAGGTCGTTCCGCCACCACGACTCCAAAATGCTACTAGTGGTTGTGACACACCTCTCTCCTCCACCCTCTCCTCCACCCTCTCCTCTTCTTCTTCCTCCATGGCCTCTTCGAGTGCTCTGTCCTCAGAACCAGCGGTGCTCCGTAGGCGTCCAAGGGGCTACTCAAGTACGCAGGCAAAAAGATGCCATGTCGTGCTTGTGCTGGTGTATTTGGGGGACAGGAGCCACACTGGGGCAGAGGTTCTGTCAGCTCTGCAGGGGCAGGCCAAGAGGTGGTTGACGCCACGCCAGCTTAAGCCAGGAATGGTGGTTTGTGACAATGGCACCAACCTCCTCTCCGCCCTGCAACAGGGACAGCTGACCCATGTGCCCTGTATGGCTCACGTCCTTAACCTGGTGGTGCAGCAGTTCTTGGGCAGGTACCCAGGCTTACAGGATGTCCTGAGGCAGGCCAGGAAAGTCTGTGTGTATTTCCGCCGATCATATAATGCCAGTGCTCGGCTGGCTGAGCTGCAATAGAAGTTGAACCTGCCCAATAACCGCCTTATATGTGACATGCCCACCAGGTGGAACTCAACGTTGGCCATGCTGCAGTGACTGCACATGCAGCAGAGGGCCATCAATGAGTACCTGTGCAACTACGGCACCAGGACAGGGTCATGGGAGCTTGGATTTTTTCCCCACGCCAGTGGAGCATGATCAGGGATGCATGCACTGTCCTGTCACCATTTGAGGAGGCCACAAGGATGGTGAGCAGTGACAGTGCATGCATCAGTGACACTGTACCTCTTGTCCACCTGTTGGAGCATACGCTGCGTGGAATAATGGACAGGGCACTTGAGGCAGAACAGAGGCAGGAAGAGGAGGACTTCCTTGCCTCTCAAGGCCCCCTTTATCCAGACAGTGTTCCTTCTCTCCCACCCATCACACAAGAAGAGGAGGAGGAGGATTGTGTCAGCATGGAGGTGGAGCCTGGCACTCAGCTTCAGCAGCAGCAGTCTTTTAGGGATGATTTACAGTCCCAAGAAACAAGTGGACTTGTACGTGGCTGGGTGGAGGTGGCTGTAGTCCTCAGTGACTCAGAAGACTCCGGGCCGAATGCCTCAGCTAACCTACGTTGCATGGCCTCCCTGATCCCGCAAAGCCTGCGGAAGGATCCTCGTATTCTTCGGATCAAAGAGAGGGACCATTACTGGCTGGCCACTCTCCTTGATCCACGGTACAAGGGTAAGGTTGCGGACCTTATCTTTCCATCGCAGAGGGAGCAGAGGATGAGACATCTCTGGGAGGCCTTGCAGAAAGGTCTGTGCAACGCGTTCCCAGAGACTGGGAGGTTACAAACTCCTGGTCCTGGAGGACGAGTTGCTGAGGCTTCGGTCAGTAGCAGAAGGAGCGGTGGGGAAGGTGGACGTCTGACCGATGCGTTCAGACAATTTTTTTTTAGTCCGCAGCCCCAAGGTATGATCGGTTCCAGCAACCATCGCCAGCGTCTGATATACATGGTGCAGGAATACCTAGGGGCAAGGTCAGACTTGGACACCTTTCCCACCGAAAATCCTCTGGCTTACTGGGTCTTGAGGATGGATCATTGGCCAGAGCTTGCACAGTATGCAATTGAGCTACTGGCCTGTCCTGCATCCAGCATTCTTTCGGAACGCATATTCAGTGCTGCTGGAGGCTTTGTCACCGATCACAGGGTGCGCTTGTCCACCGACTCGGTTTATCGACTGACCTTCATAAAGATGAATCAGTCTTGGATCACCACCAGCTACCAGGCACCTGAAGCTGATATAACAGAATAATTTATTTTGAAATGTAACATCCCTTCTAGACTGCTTATGCTGATGCTGAGTGACTGTCCTGTTATGTTGACTGACTATCCTCTTCCTCCTCAATGATCCTGGTGATAGCATGAAAGAACATTTTTGTTTCTGAGGGCTTACAGTGTTGTGGCAACACCGTCCACCACCACCAGCAAAGGCCCAATTTTTCAGCCCCTGTTTAACAGGGGCGTGTAATTACAAATCTTGATCTAATAATTCACAGCAGGGCCCATTCCTGCACCCACCAAGAGTAACTGTGAGGGCTTATAGTGTTGTGGCAACACCGTCCACCACCACCACCACCACCAAAGGCCCAATTTTTCAGCCCCTGTTTAACAGGGGCATGTAGTGTTGGAGGTTGGTATAGTGGGGTTGGAGATCCCAGCTGATGAGGAGCAAGGAGAGGTCCGCTTTGTTCTTTGGTGTGGGTCTTTAAGGTGCGCTGTCCAACGAGCTGCATGGCAGGTAAACATATGTCTGGTCATGCTTGTGGTGCCCAAGCGGCTGTTTTGGCCACGCGAGATACGCTTCAGACATATGTTGCAAATAGCAGCGGTGCAATCTGATGCACTCGTCTCAAAAAAGGCCCACACCAGAGAACTTTTGTAATAACGTGCAGAGGCCGCGCCATGCACAGGCGGAGCTCTGCGGTGTGATTCAGTTGGTGTGCTGGCCTCAAGCTGGCCCCCGGAGGGCATCCTGCCTCGTTGGACATGTGCCGCCTCCTCCTCCTCTCTCCGTTCAGGCACCCACGTGGAGTCAGTGACCTCATCACCCCCTCCCTCTTCACCACTGGAGCAAACCTGGCAGTAAGCTGCAGCTGGTGGAACATGACTGTCAGATTGCTGTCCTTGAGCATCTCCTCTCTCTGCGCTCACGCTTTTGCCTTCCTCTAGCTGGGTATCATCATCGGAGCCTTCAAAACACTGGGCATCCTCCTGGAGCATGTACCCAACATTGTGCTCAAACAGTTCGGGGGACTCCTCAGGAGGACATGGTGGGTCTAGGGAAGGGGTGCCTGATGACATTGAGTACGCGTTGGCAGCTGCTTTGCCAGTACCCTGAGCCTGGGTGAGAGAGGATGAGGAGGGCTTGGTCATCCACTCTACCAAACCTTCAGGATGATGCGGCTCAACATGTCCAGCTGCCGAAAATAAGGACAAGCGTGTCCCATGGCCACGTGCTGATGACGATGCACCGCGTCCACGACCAGCACTGTTGTCTCTAGACACAGAGCCTGCTTGCCCTGTTTTCTTGGCTCGTGACTGTCTGCCTCTCCTTGTTGGTCTTCCAGACATTGTAATGGCCTGCAGGGAGATGGGAAAACCAGCAATTGGGTAGTGTATACCACCACCACCAAAGGCCCAATTTTTCTGCCCCTGTTCAACAGGTGCATGCAATTACAATTCTTGATCTAATAATTCCCAGCAGGGCCCATTTCTGTGCCCACCAAGAGTAACTGTGAGGGCTTACAGTGTTGTTGCAACACCGTCCACCACCACCACCAAATGCACAATTTTTCTGCCCCTGTTCAACAGGTGCATGCAATTACAATTCTTGATCTAATAATTCACAGCAGGGCCCATTCCTGTGCCCACCAAGAGTAGCTGTGAGGGCTTACAGTGTTGTGGCAACAGCAACATCTAATGGGGCAAATTTCTGCAGAGTATATACGGCAGGCCTCTACTTTCAAACATCCAACTTAGAAACGAATCCTACTTGCAAACGGAAGGAGAAAACAGGAAGTGAGAGGAAATCTACCCCTAGGAAGGAAAATTCTATCCTGTTAGATTTAATTTGGGAAAAAGGTATCTCCTCTCTACTGATGCTTTATCACCAATCCTTGTTTCAATAAAAACCACACTTTTCCAAAAACATTTGTCATTGGGGCGGAAAGTGAGGTGAAATGTTCTGAACAGGTGCACAAATATTACAGGGGCAAATTTACCTGTTCAAAATTACAAACAGATTCTACTTAAGAAGTCCCTGTCTTGTTTGCACCGCCTGTATACTGCTGTTCAGAGTATATAGGGTTGTAGGTATAGGGTTTTTTTTGGGTGCGGGGTTCCCCTTAATATCCATACAAGACCCAAAGGGGCTGGTAATGGGCTGGGGGGGGGGGGGGGGTGATGGGGTAGCCATGCCATTTTTCTCAAAGATTTTCATCCATATTGCCAGGATAAGACATGACATTAAAGCCGCAAGCAGTTTTAATGGCTTCTTTTTTTCCTTTACAAATGTAATTTTTTGCAGGGACAGTTCTAAACACGGGAAACACATGCCACTTCACAGGCATACTTTAGACACCCCCAGGTACCATATTTAACCGCTTCCCGACCGCCTCCTGTAGATATACGTCAACAGAATGGCACGGGCAGGCAAAAGGACGTACCTGTACGTCCCCTTTAATTTGCCTGCCCGGGGGGCGCGGGCGCGCCGCCAGCGACGCGCGCGCGACCCCGTCGGGAGCTCCGTGACCACGCCGCGGGACCAGCGGACCCGATCGCCGCTGGTATCCCGCGATCGGGTTACGGAGCGGAAGAACGGGGAGAGGTCTATGTAAACAAACCTCTCCCCGCGCTTCCTACACTGACTGTCAGTGATCGGCGGTTCCCTGTCATCGGGAACGCCGATCAATGATGTCAGACGTACAGCCACGCCCCCCTACTGTAAAAAAAAACAAACACGTCACACTGACTCCTCCCCGCCCCCTAGTGGTTAACCCCATAACTACAACTGTCATTTACATAGGAATCAGTGCTATTTAAATAGCAGTGATTGCTGTATAAATGACAAATGTCCCAAAAATGTGTCAAAAATGTCCGATGTGTCCGCCAAAATGTCGCAGTCACAATAAAAATCGCTGATCGCCGCCATTACTAATAAAAAAAAAAATATTAATAAAAATGCTATAAAACTATCCCCTATTTTGTAAACGCTATAACTTTTGCGCAAACTAATCAATAATCGCTAATTGCGATTTTTTTTACCAAAAATATGTAGAAGAATACGTATCGGCCTAAACTGAGGAAAAAAAATGTTTTTTTATATATTTTTTTATTTATTATACAAAAAGTAAAAAATATTGCATTTTTTTCAAAATTGTCGCTCTATTTTTGTTTATAGCGCAAAAAATAAAAACCGCAGGGGCGATCAAATACCCCAAAAGAAAGCTCTATTTGTGGGAAAAAAAGGACGCCAATTTTGTTTTGGAGCCACGTCGCATGACCGCGCAATTGTTAGTTAAAGCGACGCAGTGCCGAATTGCAAAAAGGGGCCTGGTCCTTTGGCTGCCAATTGGTCCGGGGCTGAAGTGGTTAAAGGAATATTTCACTTTTTTTTATGCATCAATAAAATGACTGCTCCCGAAAAAACATCAGTTTTTAAAAGTTCTTTTTGCATTGATACATGTCCTCTGGGGTAGGACCCGGGTCCCCAAACCTGTTTTATGACAATAACATGCATATTGGCCGTTATAATTAGCACTTAAGATTTCAAACGTTCGCGAGCATTGTAACTAATAGGGTTCTAACGTTTGCGCAAACTTTCGGTCCGTTCGCAGGTTCTGGTGCGAACCAAACCCAGGGGTGTTCGGCGCATCCCTAATGGCCAGCCTAACCCTGGGGTAGGCAACCTTGGCCCTCCAGCTGTGGTGAAACTACAAGTCCCATGAGACATTGCAAGACCCTGACAATCACAGGCATGATTCCTAGAGGCAGAGGCATAATGGGATTTGTATTTGCAGCACAGCTGGAGTGCTGAGGTTGCCTACCCCTGCTGTACCACATACCCCTGTTGGAAACTTAGAGCAGCCATCCTGACAATCATCATGCAGGCATTATAGATCAAAATTGTGCTAAAGTTAGAGTGAATTTATATAGACAGGAAGTAGCTAAAAAAAAGGTCAGGAGATCACGATCACTGAGATGAAAAAAAAAAAGAAGACATGAAAACTATTTGCTTATGATAAACAATGCTTTAGCAAACTTATTTTCTATCTATTTTAAAGCTTAAAATCAAGTTTATCATTATCACACAAGCAAACAGAATAAATGGTGCATTTTGGCCCTGACCGTAGCCCCAGAATGAGGAGGACAGAGGGAAGGCTGTATCTTCTCAGTCTCTGAGTCCCAATCTGCTCCCCCTTCAAAAATCTACCATACCATAGTATAAATTCCAACCTGGCAGTGGAGGCACTATGCTGCTTCCACACAACTTCATGCTGGTGGCTAAGTTGCCTAAGGTTTAACTGAAAGAGAAAGCCAGCCAAGTGAAGAATACATTTTGGTCAGTTGGTATGGTGAATGCATGGTTTTTAAAGAGGCTGTATACCAGTGGTCTCAAACTGGCGGCCCTCCAGCTGTTGCGAAACTACAAGGCCCATCATGCCTCTGCCAGTGGTCTCAAACTGGCGGCCCTCCAAATGTTGCGAATCTACAGGTTCCATCATGCCTCTGCCTGTGGGAGTCAGCCTTGCAACTGTCAGCCTTGCAATGCTTCATGGGGCTTGTAGTTTGGCAACAGCTGGGGCGCCGCCAGTTTGAGACCCCTGCTGTATACTATATGTGTGTGTGTGTGTGTGTATGAATAAAGGGTGTCAAACATTAAACACCTCTGACCCCTGCATTCTGTACGTTACATATTTAACCATACACGCTGTACATTACACAGTCCTGATCCCTGCACTCTGTATGGTACAAAACTCTGACCCGCTGTACATTAGACAACCCTTGCTCTTGCACTATAAGAATGACATCCTCCTGACTTCTGCGCTCTGTAGGTTACTCAATCCTTACCCCTACACTCTGTGTATTACATACTCATGGTGCTTGCACTCTGTATGTTTCACACCCCTGACCCTTGCATTTAGTAAAATACATACTCTTTAACCCAGCACTGTATACATTACATACTCCTGACCTCTGCACTTTATATATAACACACTCCTGGTCCCTGCACACTGGCATGAGTGACAATCAGCACAAGGAGACTGGCAGAGGTAGAGAACCCACAGCACGAAGGTACCACAGCCTCACTGCACAACTCCAGGTGAAACCCAGTACAGGGATCTGGAGCTGCACAGTGATGCTGAGTCAAACTTTGTGGCAGCTGGCATATGATCCTAGTTGCAGGACATGATCAGGTGTGTAAATCACAAAGAAGGGGGCACAGATTGGCATCTTCACCCTGGGCACTGAATTATTTTGTTTTGGCTCAAAGTTGCAGACTATCCCCTTTACCAGGACCTTATTTCCCCATTCAGCAGATTTAATACCAACCGGAAATAATCCATATGTAACCACAAGCAGACTCATAGTCAGCAAAGTCACCAAAATACATCACAACCCCATCACTGCTGTATGTACTGTACTTGCTTATTGTAAATAAAACATTACATTTAAAAGACAACTTTACATTTGGCCCACATTGACGTATAGGGAAAAACATCCCCCCAAATGCAGTCCACCTGGAAAAATTATTAATTAAGAATAAAGTTAAATATTTCTCCAGGTGGGCTGCACTTGGAAAATGGGGTGATGCTCTAAAGCACAACTTGTAGCAAAGGTACAGTTGTTGTTTATGTACATAGAGCAGTAGGGAGAAAACTGTTGTATTTTTTTGAGCCTCTTTTGCTACTGTAGCAAATGAAAGACCTTGATATCCAGCAGTACCCATTCTTCCTTATCACTTGCCTTCTTCTCTAGTTAGGGATTCCCAAAGAACAGCCCAGATAGTAGTAAATTCAAACTAAAATAATTGTGAATAAGAATTGTAAACTCTAACACCGATAATTGTAAGTAATTTTATTCTCAGGTGTGCATTATTGAAACTTTGAAGGCGCTATTTTTTAAGGGTATTTGTGCAAGATCCCTGAGCTGGTTCAACTCCGGACCTTATAAAAAGTGTTTAATTTATTTGCAACTTAAAGTATTCAGTGTATTGGAAATGGTTTTAAATATAAAACATAAGTGATAAATCACATATAAGTCAACAAGTAAAATAAATGGTTAAAAAAGATATCAACACATAATACATTAAAGTAATTGTAAAGATTTGATTATTAAAAAACAAAACAAACATGTCATACTTACCTCCACTGCACAGCTAGTTTTGCACAGAGTGGCCCCGAACACTGTCTTCTGGGGTCCCTCGGCGGCTCTCGTGGCTCCTCCCCACATCAGATAACCCCCTAGGAGAAGCGCTATCCCAGAGGGTTACCTTGCGGGCGTGCTCCTGAGTCCATCATTCGGCGTCCATAGCCATCGAATGTATGACTCGGCACCGCCTCCCGGCGCCCACGTCATTGGATTTGATTGACAGCAGCGGAAGCCAATGGCTGCACTGCTATCAATCTATCCAATCAAGAGCCGAGTACCCCGGGCAGAGGGACATCGCTTCCCTGCCGGGTGAAGTTCCAGGGCTCAGGTAAGTAAAACGGGGGGGGGGGGGGGGCGGTCACTGCCAGGTGTTTTTTCACCTTAAGGATGCAACCCCATTAAGTACTTCTGGATCCAAACGCCTTTGATTAAAATTAAGCATAAGTGTGCAAAAATTACTATGATGAAGAATAAAATCAACTTGGGGCATTACATGTCTCTGAGGGGCCAGGCACTGAATCCCAAACACTTTGATTTGGAATGTATTAATTTTATTAAATAAAAACGAACACTTATAATATTACAAAAAAAATGAATTGTAGGTATGAGCTGGTATGCTATAATACACAGGGCTATTAGATGCTTCCAGGGCTCAGGGTCTATAAATTGGAAGTCATGTACTGTTATCAAGGCATTGGCCTTTATTGTCATCTTCTGTTTAATATGTGGAGACAGTCAGCTTGAGACAGGGTAAAGAGGGGGTTAATTTTGGAGAGCAGATACTTCCCTTACAGCTCTGTCAATAAACAGGTAAGCTCAGACAGAGTCTGGTGATGGTGTGAAGAGGGGGAAGATGTTATTATGTGCCTAGATTCTAGTGAAAAGCTGACACATTGGGCTGCCTGAAGGAGTTGAATGATGTGGTCTCTCCTGGCTGGTGGACTGAACTTTTTTGTACTGTGCTAAAGCAAAGCACACAGTTTGCCGAGCTTAACCACTTGCCTACCAGGCACGAACACCCCCTTCCTGATCAAGCCATTTTTCAGCTTTCAGCGCTGTCGCATTTTGAATGACAATTGCGCGGTCATGCAATGATGTACCCAAATTAATTTTTTATCATTTTTTTCCCCACAAATAGAGCTTTCTTTTGGTGGTATTTGATCACCTCTGTGGTTTTTATTTCTTGCGCTATAAACAAACCGAGATCTGCGATTTTTATCGTGACTGCGACATTGCGGTGGACATATCGGACACTTTTGACACATTTTTGGGACCATTCACATTTATACAGCGATCCGTGCCATAAAAATGCATTGATTACTGTATAAATGTGACTGGCAGGGAAGGGGTTAACACTAGGGGTGATCAAGGGGTTAATATGTTCCCTATGTGAGTGATTCTAACTGTGGGGGAGGGGACTGACTGGGGGAGGGGACCGATCGGTGTCCCTATGTACAAGGGACACACCATCGGTCTCCTCTCCTCTGACATGACGTGGATCTGTGTGTTTACACACACAGATCCACGTCCTGCTCAATTACTGGGCAATCGCGGGTGCCCGGCGGACATCGCGGCCGCTGGGCACGTGCATTGTGTCCCCAGCGACGCGGCGGGCGAGCGGGCGCGCCCCCTAGTGGCCGCAAAGTTAGTGCTGTCATATGACGGCGGCCCGGAACAAGTGATGTTTCTTGCCACCGTCATATGACAGTGGGCGGTCAGATAGTGGTTAAACTGGAAGTCAGAAAATTAAGTCCTGATAGATTACTTCATGCTGGCCCTTTTGCAGGTATAGCTATGTAAAACATTAAAATGAAGTGCCTATACTGTCTAAAATACAGTAATGCCTGGTCTCGTCCTGTTCTGCACAGCCTCATTTGTTTTTCATTTTCATTTCATTTTCATTCTTGGCACTGTACTGAAAATCAGAGCCACTAGAGCCTGATATGCTGGCAGCCTAAAGATTTACTGCTGCTCAGGGGTTCTGGGCTTAAGCAAAATGGCGGCCTCCAGCAAAAAGAAACAGGATTAATACTGGAGGCAATTTACAACGCAACCTCATATTGGTAGCATAATTAATAATGTGGAATGTATATTCCTTGCTGAAGAATATTAATTCTTATAAATTTTTATGGGTAATGTTCTGCTTTAGGACCGTGCTATGCATGTTCTTTGTGTTTTTTGACAAATAAAGCAGATTTTAACTTTATAGAACTGTGTTGTGAAGGCCTGTTTTCCCCCTGATCCTTAACAATTAGTGGAGGATACACTGGGCAGTCCAGGAGGTGCAGACCAGTACAATGCAATGGGTTAACTCTACACAAGTTTTAAAAAGCAAAGAAAGGCCAAATTTCGATATATGTACAACTAGGTTATGAAAGTGCTGTCAATTGTTTAAATTGTTTAAATTAAACACTTGTGGACTTTCATGTATCGCCCACAAACTAATAAGGTAGTCAATAAGGTTGTCAATAGTAGTAAAGATAACTATAAGGTCTATAAGCCCAAAAAAAGAAAACCCTACCAATCTATCATGTTAACCTGATCGATTCCCCCAGTCTTTTTTGCTTAGCTGAAGACTGTAGACTAGACTAGATATTCAGTTATACTTCAAGACCTTTCACCTAACCTGAGTGGTTAGCTGGTGCACACCTGCTGGAACCTGGAATTCACAATGGGTAAAACCAATAATCATCTGGACTGTCTCTTGGATGCGGCAATTCCATCTTTTACACCTGGCTTCGTCCTCCTGCTGAGTGGATGTTGGACCCGCCCATGCACAGCTGGTTGGCATATCAAATACGTAATTTTTTCAAGTCTACTATTACTAAATTTGGAACCATGCATGCTCTCATCCCATTTGAAGAACTATGCCTGGACACGTTTTATGTCCCTCACCTCTTTATATCAACTATATAAGCTTCTGGTGGTCCCCTCAAAAGGCTTTGTTCCACAATACATCCCTAAGTGGGAGTAAGATCTGCACATAACTTTTTCTGCAACCCTGGTGGACCGAGCCATCTTGTTTGCTCATAAAGCCACCATTGCTAATAAATTTCAAGAGCAGGGCTATAAGATTTTATGTCGCTGTTACAGGGTCCCTGTACTGCACAAGATCCTCCTGCATGTATCTAGCCTCTGTTGGAGGTGTGGCCAGAAAGAGGGCCCATATCTGCACATCTTCTGGGCCTGTCCGAAACTGCATCCTTTTTGGGATCAGAAACAACAATTAGTGCACAGGCTTATGTCAGTTGGGTAATAATCCGGCAGGCTATCTTAATAAGGTCCTACTCTCGCAGTACAAATCCTCCCTTACGGTACACTTGTTGACTGCTTGCCGACCAGCTGCCGTCATTATACTGCGGCAGGTCGTAGCTATATGTCGTTCCCTTTAAATGGAATAGCAGGCGCGCGTGCACCCATTGCACAGAAGGGCTACTGATGCTCGTGACTGGCCACAAGCGGTCATGGGCACGAGAGGCAGAACAGGGACTTGTGTGTGTGTAAACACACACATCACAGTTCTGTGAAGAGAGAAGAGAGAGATCGTGAGTTCCTACGAGCTGGGAACCATGATCTCTCATCTCCTATAGTCAGTCCCATCCCCTACAGTTAGAACACACACCTAGGGAACACAGTTAACCCCTTGATTGCCACCTAATGTTAACCCCCTTCCCTACCAGTGACATTTATACAGTAATCAGTGCATTTTTATAGCACTGATCGCTGTATAATTGTCAATCGACCCAAAAATGTGTCAACAAAATAAAAATCGCAGATCTCCACCATTACTAGTAAAAATATAACAATAATAAAAATGCCATAAATCTATCCCTTATTTTGTAGACGCTATAACTTTTGCACCAACCAATCAATATGCACTTTTTGTGATTTTTATTACCAAAAATATGTATAAGAATACATATCGGCCTAAAATGAGGAAAAAATTAGCTATTTTTAAAAAATTTGGGCTATTTATTACAGCAAAAAGTACAAAATATTGTGTTTTTTTCAAAATAGTCCCTCTTTTTTTGTTTATAGCGCAAAAAATAAAAACTGCAGAGATGATCAATTACCACCAAATGAAAGCTCTATTTGTGGGAAATTTTGTTTGGGTACAGTGTTGCACGACCGCTCAATTGTCAGTTAAAGCGACGCAGTGCCGAATCCCAAAAAAATGGCCTGGTCATTGAGCAGCCAATTCTTCCGGGGCTGAAGTGGTTAAATACAGCTCAGATGTTAATCCCAGCTCTTTGGAAACTTTGGAAGCCTGTCACTCCCCTCTCATATCTCTGTGGCTGTCGAAATCTTTTGCTATTCTGACCCCTACTAGGAATTAATGAGTTCCTTGGGTGCAGGATGTCTCTTAGGAAATCCGGTCTCCCCTTCAGCTCTTGATGAGCCAAGGTGATGAGCCAAGGTCAACCTAGGCAAATATGGCATGGCCCCTACCTATTACTTTCCATATCTTCTGTGGGCTTTAGTTCCCCCCCAGCACACACCTTTTCTTCCCCCCTCCCATCCCCACCTTTGAAATCTTTCCTCTTTTTTCTCTTTTCCCATTTTCCATTCTTCTTTCCAATTAGTGTCTGTATATTTTCTTTTTCTTGCACACTTTTAATATAACTTCCTAAAATATTTTAGTCAGGAGGCAGTGGGTATGGCTTTCCAGCAGGCCACCAGCATGGGATTCATGTTTGCTCTCTCCGGAAACTTTATTCCTTCTTTATACATTATGTACAGTTTTTTTTTAGTTAAGGTCCTGATGTCTGTATTTAAGGTTTTGGACCTTTTGTACACAATATGCTTGAATGTATTCAATAAACCTTATATGTTACCTCAATTATGTCTGAGCTGCCTTGAGCTTATTATTGTATGCATTGACTGTATTTTGAGACTGTTGTGGGCTATAACATAATGCAGGGTAGAATAGGTTAGAGCGTAAGATAATTGAGTGTTTAGAGGTGTGAATGCTTTGGCACTAAGCAATAGGCCTTTTAAGAAGCTATCAATGCCACATATAAATTCCTTTATGAAAAAAAATCAAGTGTTTATCTGCTTTAAATAATTTAAGTTACAAAGATTTGTCATAAACTGCCCTAAATTATAAATGTGCGTGCTGTACAATAATACTACAATGCCGTTTATTTAATAATGTGTTTTAATCGACACTACAATGCTGCATATTTTGTTTTATATCAAAAAATATATATAACAGCTTAAAAAAAAGCAAAATTTAAACACAAGGCCCGAAAAGCGGATTTATGTAGTAAAGGGATAAGCTAGGATTTATAAATCTACAAAAATGCTGGAATGTGTATGAGAACATTGAACTAACTCTTTATGAACAGCTGACCTTTGTAGGCGTTTGGACTCAGCAACAGTAACAGCCTTATGAGCAGCATTGAAATAGCATTTCCTGCTTAAACAATTAATACAAATTACTTTGAGAATGTTGCAGTCTCCTTTTGTTTCTATTTATTGACTTTACTCTAAAAGAATATAAAACAGAGAGTTGAACAAAACGTGTCAAAGCGAGTTTCTTTTACAGAGGGTAAGCAATTGAAACCACTTGTTTATATGTGCTTGTGTTGGAAGTGAGAAAGAGAAAGATAGAAAGAGCGAGAAAGAGAGGAAGGATGGATAAACAGCTTGGGGACAAGCAATTAAGTTGTCTGTCAAGTTAGATTACCCATTTGATAGAAAATAGCTGAAAATGGGCTTGTAGCCTATAGGCCACCAGTTCCTTGAATCAGCTCCAGGGATTAGGGGAGGGAAAACATATAAAGAAAATGAGGATATAAGAGAGAAATAGAAGTAAGGAAGGAAGAGAGAGAAGGTGCAACATAGAGAGTGGTTAGAGGAATGTGGTAGGATGTGTACATGTGAGTGAGAGCTGGCACTGTTTTTTTATCTAAACATATGAACGTTTGAACCAAATTAATAAACTGTTCTAAGATTATTCTAACATTTGGAATATTCTACCACCATATAACCAATGCCTAAACCACTGTATTTCAGCTTTATGTTTATCTTTTCTTTGTACTGAGGCTAAAAGTTATTTTATTTGGATCATCCATTGAATGGGTTGTATTGGATAATTGTGTCTCAAAGAAGTTCCATCAAAACATTCTCTTAGTAAGACCTAGGGTGAAACTTAGAAAATGCAAAAAAAACTAAAAATCAAACAGTTGTAATTTGGTCAACCACTCTAGTGCTGTCCAGGTCCACCATTTCAACACATTCTATCTCTTCACGGTTTTCCTGGGTTTTCTTTTCTTTCCTCTTCTTCTTTGAGGGTGGAACAAAAGTCAGCATAACTGGCAAAATTGCAAAGCAGTGAAAGAATGTGACAAATGCTATCAAAAACAAGCACCTGAACAGTGAACGGGTCAGATTTGAAGGCACAGCTGCGAGAGGGATCAGACCAACAATGTAACAGAGGTAGCTCTGTAAAATGGCTACCCCATGCAATTCTAACGAATTTTTCACCCACTTAGTCCTAGTAAATTCTTTACCCAAGATAAATGTTGATATTAGTGGTGCACAGTTGTCTATGGTGTAGTTAATCCCATAGATTAGGCAAAGTACAGATATGCAGTCTAACTCAACCTTCCATAATGTCATGAAACCGATTACTCCAAACGCTACAGAGGCCACGGTTAGTGTTATCCAAATATTGATGATAGAGCTGGCAACAAGAAATGATGAAAAAAACAGCAGGAACAAAGCACTTATACAGGAGTTTTGTAATGGAGCTCCAATTGAAGAAGCATATCGGTCCATGTAGACAAAAGATGGATTGAAGACAATGAATTTTACTTTGGACGTAAGAGAAAGTTTCCTTAAAGTTTCAAGAAGATCATAGAGTTCTTCCCTGTTTGTTTCCATGGTCTTTGCAATCAGAAACATCCTAGAGGCCACAACATCTACTTCGTTGTTGTATTTCTTGGGTATGATGATGTCTTCAGAAAAATATGCATACCTTGGGTTTTTCAGAAAAGAGTATCTCAATATGTCAGTGAAATTCTTTTTGGGTAATCCAGTAGATATATTAAGTTTTCTGAGATAGTTTAAGTAGCTCTCAAACCATGATATTCTTACAAATCCTTTTGTGTATTCTAGAACATCCTCCTGGACACTTGTATTCCAGTATTCTATTGATTCATAGATGTAGAAGCCAATAACTGGGCTGTAGTTACTAAAATACTTTTGCTGGATTGCAGTGTATGTTATGGTCCGTGTCTCAGTTGCAACTATGTTACTTAGGTCAGACCCTTCATTGACCTGCAAGTAGCCCATTAAGGCAAAGGAAATATAAACAAGGTAAAAGAGAACTACAAAAGGTTTTACATATGTATTTGTTATCCAGTCACAGTAATATCGTCTAAGGAAGCAAACCAAAAGATGACTTTCATAGGAGTTTGTTTCTTCAGAGTCTGTTGTGTCTTCACTAAATCTTGCAGTCATAAGAAACCTGTACCACAACGATTTGACCTGTAGAATTTCAGGCTTTGGTACCTTCCTGCAAAAAATACTATGCTGGTAATTGTTTTCAATGTACCCAGTAAACACAAGGCTAGAGCCATAGAATGATATTATGTAGAGGTAGTTAAAGAAGATTGCTATACATGAATTGCGGCAAAATATCCTTGCAGCTTCGATGTTTGTGAAGGGACTGGCACCAATCCCAAAGGTAACAAGATACATGGCAGTGGTGAGAGAGAAGGAAATCATGGTGTCTGCATACACAACTGCTGTCCTTTCTTTTACATGTTGGTCTTCTCTAGTCTTCCTCCAAGATGACAGCATTTCAAATGTTCCATATAATCCATGACCTTGAAAGAAGAACAACAACACAACGTTATAAGCTATTCTCCCAATATAACACTTTCTAGCAATATTTATTGCTTTAGATTACAGCCTGACCTCTAGACTACAGATTTAGCATTTTCTCCAATTTCCTGTGATTTACTCTGTTACTAATTTAATTTACAGGTTCCAAGACTTCTTCAGAACCAGCATATTGAATTTTTCACTTGCTATTTTTTATTGCAGCTATGTATTTTTGTTTTCTGTCCACTGAAAGGAATGATGTTCAAAAGTCACCTTTTCAACGTCACACTTTCGGAAGGATGATAACACATTCGATAATGTCTGACTGAGCAGACCAAAATTCAAAGTGCAATATCTGCTTAGTTTCAAAGTTCTGCTATAGCAAGTTGAAAGGCCTGTGGCCAGTGTAAAGCAAGGGAGAGACAAAAATATCACCGTGACCAGACATTAAAACATACTTTCCTTGTTTTTTACGTGTTCAGTGTTTTTTTCTTTTACATAAAAAATTATTTAATTTGACACAAAAAAGTAAAGACCTCAGTTTTCCAAATCACTATAAAAAAATTGTTTTATGACCATTCTCACCTCTGTGACTCATCCCCCTCTCTCCCATTCTACAGTTCACTTCTCTACTGCTTATCTGACTAACTTATATTCATGCTTTTTTTTACCCCATGTGTGCATTTTTATCAGATTGTTGTCTTTGCAGATTCCATCTTAACATTTTGCTAAGCTTTAATGTATCAGTTCTGCTTGGATTGAGAAGATGAAGGTACACCCAAAAATCGTGTCCTAAAAATGTAACTGTTAATGCAAACAAAAAAGTATCATGGAGAGTACTTAGCTGTGTTATAACAAGTGGACTAATATAGATACAATCACCTTAAAGCGGTGTTTCACCTAAAAAAAAAAAAATTTTTTAAAAGTCAGCAGCTAAAAAAAAAGTAGCTGCTGACTTTTAATAAGTACACTTACCCTCCCAGGGCGCCCGCGATGTCGGTCGTGGAGGCCGAGATGTCCCTCGGCGATCCGGTTCCATCGCCGCCATCCTCAGTAAGGGAAACGGGCAGCGGGCGCTGCCCGTTTCCTAATGCCCATGCACGAGTCGGCACGCGGCCTACTGCGCATGCGTGAGTCGAATTTGTGAATGGGGAACGCGATGTGTTGTGGGACACAGTTCCCATAACACACCACGCCCCATTCACTAGAAGACGACGCTCGGAGCAGAGGAGAGAACATCACCGCAGAGCAGGAAGAGGCAGATTAGGACGATATGCCTAGCAACAGCCATTTCTGGTAAGTAAAAAAATATTTTTTTTTTTTTAATTTTAAATTTTTATTAATATTTTTTTAAAGTTTTTTTTCAGGGTGGCCCACCACTTTAAGCATTTTATAAATACATTATAGAGCAAAAATATGTTTCCTTAATTACACATTGAAAATAAACAGAATGGTTTAAAAAGAATGACACACAGATAATATATAATACAGTTAATATGGGCTATTACCTGTATAATAATTGTTTTTTGTGTAGAAAGAGGATTTAAAAAAAGAAGTCAATTAACATTGTAGGTCAGTTAACTATGGGCTGGTTTTGCTTCATGTAGTACAGCTAACCATTCATTTGGAAAGATGGCTTTAGTAAGATTCATAGGACAGTTCAGAATTTCTATCAGTTTTATAAGATCACATCATGTTTTTCACCTTGAAACAGCAAAAAATGCTCATGCTTCTTATGTTTGCTTTTAAATACATAATACATAACAGCAAAAAATGCTCATGCTTCTTATATTTGCTTTTAAATACATAATTTACATGCAAGCCCCTACCTTTAGGTTACATTTTCTGTGCTAAATATCTGTAGCATCGAATCGCAGTAATGGAGAAAGATTTATGGATTATGTACCTCTGCACACTGACCACTGTGCCATACATCAGTGAATAGAAATTTGTGAAGGTGCAGTTTTACAAATTAATTTAAAAGTACATATTAAATTAAACTGTTAAATAAATACTGCTTTTCTGTGCATTATTTAATAATTAATAGTAGGGGTGTTGAAAATAATCATATAATCCATGCATCGCGATTCAGCCTTAAAGGATTCTGCATTGATACAGAGAACAGCTGAATCACGATTGCATCAATGACGTCATCTCGGCGTGCCCCTCCCAGAGTCCTCCCCTCCCTCCTCCTCTCCATGCCTAAAAGGGTATGTATATGTCGCACAGAGCTGGATCTCCCGCTGTGACACTGACCTAGGATCCGAAACTCCTGGTGGGCGATGGAAGTCGCCACTGCTTTAACAAAGTCCCACCTCCTAGACTGGCTCCTATAATAGACGGCACACTGATCCAATGCCAGGAAATTTAATCAGTGTGACGTGTATCATAGGAGTCGGTCCAGGAGGCGGGACTTTGTTGACAGTGGCCACCGGGCAATTCGAATCCAAGCTCAGTGTCACAGTGGGAGCTCTGTGTGATCCGGCACTGGTAGGCTGCATTTATGGGCACTGATAGACTGCATTTGATGGGCACTGGTAGGCTGCATTTTATAGGCACTGGTATGCTGCTTTGATGGGCTCTGATAGGCTGCATTTAATGGGCACTTTTGAGGCTGCATTTATTGGCACTAATGGGGCTGCATTGATGGGCACTGGTGATGCTGCATTGATGGGCATTAATGCGACAAATTTTTTGGGCACTGGTGAGGCTGCATTAATGGGCACTGGTGAGGCTGCACTGATGGGCACTGATGAGGCTGCACCGATGGGCACTGGTGAGGCTTCACTGATGGGCACTGATGAGGCTGCATTGATGGGAACTGATGGGGACTGATGAGGCTACTTTTATAGGCACTGATGAGGCTGCATTAATGGGCACTGGAAGGCTGCATTTGATGGACACTGGTAGGCTGCATTGATGGGCACTGATTGGCTGCCCCTTTTTGGGCACCAGGCACCTGAATTTCAGCGGGATGGGGTGTTTTTTGGAAGCACCTGATTAAAGCCGTAGGCTCTAATAGGTGCCCAAGAAGGTGATCAGCGGGGGCGCAATACAGTGTGTTCGCTGTTCACTCAGCTGTGTGTTAGCAAAGCAAAGGAATTTGCTTTCCTAACACTGAACTCCCTCTTAGCCAATCAGGTGCTCGGGTCTGTTACCTGTCACCTGATTGGCTGAAACGTCAGGCGCTGTGATTGGACGCCTGATAGAGAAGATGGAAGAAGACATTGAGGAGCGCGCAGGACACCACCGCTGACCCGCTGCAAGAGAGGTAAGTGCCGGGCGATGCACACTGGCAGCATTTGATGTGCCACAATAGCAACAATTGATGGGCACACTGGCAGCATTTGGTGGGGCACAGTAGTGGCAATTGATGGGCACACTGGCAGCATTTGATGGGGCACAGTAGCAGCAATTGATGGGCACACTGGCAGCAATTGATGGGCACAGTGGCTGCGTTTAATTGCACAGTGGCTGCGTTTGATGGCACAGTGGCTGCATTTGATGGGCACAGTGGCTGCATTTGATGGGCACAGTGGCTGCATTTGTTGGCACAGTGGCAGCAATTGATGTTTTTTTTTTCAGTTTGTTTGCGTCCCCCCAACAAAAATTTGAGCACCAGCCCCCACTGAGGTGAACAGTGAGCGCATAGCAGCCACCAAGACTATATCACATAGATACAAAATATGTGACACACAACACAATGTATGGGTTGGGAAGTCATGGAAAACTTAGTGCACAGGGTGGGGCAGCCAGGGGTATGTCATGTACAGCACAGTATACAGAGTCAGATGGTTTGGAGAATGTAACATTCAACACAGTCAGAATGGACATGCTTTAGTTAGTATTTTCATAAAGAGGGATCACTCTTTCTACAGCATACATCACAATATCAAGAGCTAGGTTTGATGGTTAGTTAAATGTAAGGACTTTCATGTGTCTTGCACATTTAATGTATTTTTCAGAAAAATTTTCTGCTAACAGACAGCACTTCATACTACGTAAGAGTGAAGTACTACCTATAAAAGGGAATGCTACTGTGACTACCTTTTACTTGGACACCTGAGGGCCACACCCTAGCTATGACCTGCTGTCCGAGATGCCTCATGCACACAAAGGACTGTGGGAAAATATGAAACATAGGCCTAGCAGACATCACCCACTGTGTCAAGTACCTCTACTTGACAGCTTGCTGCCTTGCCTTGCTGTATGGAAGAAAGCCAGGTAGCAGGAAAGTAAGTGAAGAGAGAATGGACCATGGTTCAATCATACCTGACAGCTACATTTGATCCTTGACAAATTTAAAGCAGACTCTTAGTGAGAAAAATCTAACTGCATGCCTGCTGTATGATGGCATTTTGTGATAGATCGAACGTAACTGCACATCAGAACAGTAGCAACTGCCATATTTATTTAGAACGACTGAATCAATAGTAGATTTGTGGGGGGTGTGGCGACCGGACTCCAAGATGGCCGCTTAGTCTGGAGCTCCGAGACATTCCTCAGCCACACACTGTTCCCGGCGGCTATTTCCTCCCCAATTGGGTCAGCACACCCCCGGGACTCGGGGGAACACACCGGAGATGGGCCGGCACAGGAAAAACCTGCCACAGCCGCTGAAAATACCGGGCTATTATGCCGCGAACGGCGCCTCACAAGATGGCGGCGGCGGCGGGGATAATACTGTTCAAACCTTGCCACAGGACCTGGGAGCGGACATTTCTGGACTTCACCACACAGATACTTACCCGCTAAAGGCTCCCAGCGATTCTTTCTCCGGTCCCGCAACGCCTACCACAAGGAGTGCAGCTAAATCCAGGCCGCGGAGAGAATCCCCATGTAGGCCGCACAGCATCATGTCTATGGAGGTAAGCGGACCAAATACATCCACAGCTAGTCAGCACACCATGAGAGGAGACCCAATTGCAGATTTTCCCACAGCTGACAGTCCTGTGTCTGACACTATGCTGAAGGACATGTTGTTATAATTAAGGTCCTCACTTCAGGCTGACATGGTCAGGGGAATCACTGAATGTAGAAAAGAGGTGCATTCACTGGGCCTAAGAGTGGACAGAACAGAACACAAAATGGAGGAATTTACCTCAGCGTATAATGTAATGGTTGACTCAAGTGCAGCACAGGGGGAAGAAATAGGATGGATTAAAGACAAATTGGCAGATCTCAAGGACCGTTCCAGGAGGAACAACCTTAAATTGAGGGGTATCCCTGAAGATGTACCCCCGAATCAGTTACTACCATTTGCCCAAGCTCTTTTTTCAACTTTTTTACCTCAGGCTACAGCACAGGACCTCATTGTGGACAGGATTCATAGAATCCCAAAACCGTCATTTCTGCCTGCAGAAATTCCCAGAGATGTCCTCTTGAGAGTTCACTACCTTCACATTAAGGACCAAATTTTGCAGGTTTCCAGAAAACAGGAAAATTTACCCCCCCAATTTGCTAATGTCAGATTGCTCCCTGACCTGTCTAGACATACCTTACAACGCTGACGTAATCTTCTAACCATTACAAAAGCCTTAAGAAACCATAACATCATCCATAAATGGAAATACCCTGCCACATTATCCATTACTCATAATGGTACTACCACCATGGTTTCCTCATTAGATGACGGTCTGAATATATTGCGTAGATGGAATATATTACCTGATATAAATGCCCACTACCCCTCCATGGCAGCCCCATCGTCTATTCCTAATGAATGGCAGGTTGTTACTCACAAGAAATCTCACAAAAAATCCGCTGGTGTACACAGTTCAGAAATTCAGCAATCCACATGAATGTCTCCTAGGAAGAGTGCTTTATACTCTGTTTCCTTGTTACCCTCAGGTTACCAATAGCAGTTGTATCTGCTCTTGGATCACTTTATGGATCCTTTTCTTATATTATTCTTCCTTGCATTAATTTCTTTATGTCAATTTTCTTTTTTACTTTTTTTCCTTGATATGCATGAGTTTACTACAGGTATCAATCAACCTGCTACTTCATCCATTTATTCCCAAGATGTCTGCTATCTCTTGAGGACTTCTTCTTTGGTCACAGTGAGTACTATGTTGTCAGCACCTCATATTTTCTACACACTTGTCCAATGACGATCTCTTGTTTATCCATTAATGCACACGGATTGAACCACCCTGCCAAAAGATTCTCTCTTTGGAAAGAAATCGGTATACATAAGGCGGATATTCTCTGCGTGCAGGAAACACATTTTCAAACTGACAAGGCTCCACAATGTTAACATAAAGATTATCCTCATATGTATCTGGCTTGTAACCCTCACAAAAAAACAGGAGGTGTCCTTTTAGCCATTAGGAACTTAATTTCCTTTCATCCCAGAGACTCATTCCTTGATGCTGCTGGCAGATTCATCATTGTCTCCGGTGACCTTAACTCACAACCCTTCACCTTGGTCACTCTTTATGCTCCAACTAAACACCAGATTCGTTTTTTCAATAAAGTTCTCTGTAAGATAAGATCCATGAAATATGGCAAGGTTCTGATTTGCGGAGATTTCAATCTCACTTCAGATCCGCAGATGGATATGTCTTCAACCAAGATACACAGAATGCCGGCATTACTAGACGTCCTTCACAAGGAGGAACTGTTCGACGTTTGGAGATGCCTTCATGCTGGTGAAAAGGATTTCACATTTTTCTCCAATAGACACCATTCATATTCCCGTATTGACATGTTCTTAACTGATAGATGGCTACTACCGGATATCATCGCAGCTACCATACATGACATTACGTGGTCGGACCACGCTGCAATCTCTTTATGTATAGTGGAAAAGGGTGTCTCCTCTTCTCCTCCCATCTGGCGTTGTAATACTAGACTGATACACGAACCTTCTTCCGGTAAACAATTAGCTCAACACCTCACTAATTTTTTCTTAGATAACTATGGCTCGGTTGCTGATCCACACATTTTGTGGAACTCCCACAAAGCCTACATGAGAGGTATTCTCATTCTGATGGGCGCTAGGGCAAAGAGGCAACGGTCTCAGCAGCTTCAATCTGTCCTTAATGACATTAGAGATCTAGAATTGCAGAATAAGAAATTACCTACTTTACTTATATCGACTAAACTGTCTTCCCTCAGGGAAAATCTTAGGGACATTTTATCTCAGCAATATGACAGACACCTTAGACGCCTTAAATTGAATTTCTATCACAACGCTAATAAGGCAGGCAAGTACCTTGCTAATAGATTGAAAGCAATACTCACCAAAACTAGGATAGCCCACCTTAGGCATCCCTCCTTAAATCATAAAATAATACACCCCCAGATGATTTCTGACCATTTTGCCGAATACTATGGTTCACTCTATAATCTACATAGAGATCCCAATATAATCCAACCTACTAAGGAGCATATTCAAGCTTTTTTACAAAAAATTCAATTACCCTCTCTTTCTCCACAACAATTGGAATCTCTCAATGTCCTCTTCACTGTTCAGGAAGTCGAGAAGACCATTGATTCTCTTCCCAATGGTTAATCCCCTGGCCCTGACGGCTTCTCCAATGAATATCTTAAAACGTTCAAACATATTGTATCTTCTCATTTAACAAACTCTTTCAACGAAGCTGCTGAGACTGCTAAAATGCCTCGGGATATGTTACAAGCCTTCATTGTTACCTTACCTAAACCGGGTAAAGAACCCGACACGCCGGCCAACTTCAGGCCGGTCTCGCTACTAAACTCTGACACGAAAGTGTATGCAAAAATATTGGCAAAGCGCTTATCGTCTATTCTTCCCTCATTAGTGAGCAATGACCAGATGGGATTTGTTGTGAAGGGGAGACAAACTTCCGATGCAACTAGACGAATAGTTAATATATTATGCCATGCAAAATTTCAGAGAACGCCTTCTCTGCTGTTATCTATTGACGCAGAGAAGGCGTTCGATAGAGTCCATTGGACCTATATGAGGATGGCACTTGACAAATTTGGATTCCAGGGGCGCATACTTCAGGCTATTATGGCATTATATTCTTGTCCCACAGCTCAGGTTTATACCACAAATACGTTGTCTACAGCATTCACTATCAGTAATGGAACTAGGCAGGGCTGCCCCCTGTCTCCTTCCATTTTTAATCTTATGATGGAACCTCTAGCTGAAACCATAAGAACACATCCTTTGATCTCCGGCTTCCAGTTTGGTAACACCAAACACGTCATTAACCTTTTTGCTGATGATGTTATCTTACTACTGACCAATCCACCTATTTCACTGACTCATGCTCACAACATCCTTCAAGAACCCGCTAATTACCAAACTGGAAGCCCAACTCAAGAATTTCTCTATGAAGGAGGTGTCCTGGTTCGGCAGAATTGCTGCATATAAAATGATGATCTTACCTCAAATATTGTATGTATTCATCCCTTCCTATTCATATTCCTCAACATTTTCTCAATAGATTGGCTACAATGTGCTGGAAGTATATATGGAATGGTAAAAAAGCTAGATGTTCAAGGAATAATCTCATTTCTCACAAAAGATTCGGAGGTGCTGGTCTATCTGACATACATGACTATTACTGGGCGGTTAGATTGGATCAAATCAAACACTGGTTTCAGACCATTGACCCGCCAGTTTGGGTGGGAATTGAACAGACATTAGCGCCTGGGTGTGATCTTACTACCCTGTTATTGACTGATAGTTGGTCTACATGGGACTTACGTGCACTACCCCCCGCGATACAAATATAGTTAAAAGCATGGAGGCACGTCCTACCTTGTATTCAGGTGGATATGATATCCCAATATCTATCCTCGAATCCAAGATTCCTTCATTGAAGGTCACTGACTTCATACATAAAGGGCTCACACGTGTATTAGACTTCTATGATGGCTCACAACTTAAGTCCCATACACAGTTAATGTTACAATATGGTCTAAAACCAGATATGTCCTCCCATTTTCTCCAAATCGAACAGTTTCTGGGGGCCCAACTTCCACCGCTGATTACCATTCCGTATAGACTTTGGCACTTCTACTCCTCAAATGACAAAGATATGAAAGGTATTTCTTACTTTTACAATTTTTTTCAAAATAAATTGTCGTTTACGAAAACGTCAGCTATGAATAAATAGGAATCAGAAATAGGTTATGCTTTCACAGACTCTCAATGGCAGCATGCCTTCTCAGCAATTCATTCTGCGTCCCACTGTGCTAGACATTGGGAACTGACAGTTAACCACTTACCCACTGGGCACTTAAACCCCCTTCCTAACCAGACCAATTTTCAGTTTTCGGTGCTCTCACACTTTGAATGACAATTACTCAGTCATGCAACACTGAACCCAAATGAATTTTGTGTCCTTTTTTTCACACAAATAGAGCTTTCTTTTGGTGGTATTTAATCACCGCTGGCTTTTTTAATTTTTGCGCTATAAATCAAAATATACTGAAAATTCGGTAAAATAAATAAATAAAAATTCTTTGTTTCTATTAAAATTTATTGCAGAGTATTGGCGAGTATTGGCGAGTATTGGCAGAGTATTGGCGAGTATTGGCAGAGTATTGGCGAGTATTGGCAGAGTATTGGCAGAGTATTGGCGAGTATGGCGAGTATTGGCAGAGTATTGGCAGAGTATTGCAGTGTTGCACAGTGGTTGCAGAGCATTGCAGTGGTGGCAGAGCGTTGCACAGTGGTGGCAGAGCGTTGCACAGTGGTTGCAGAGCGTTGCACAGTGGGGCAGAGCGTTGCACAGTGGGGGCAGAGCGTTGCACAGTGGGGGCAGAGCGTTGCACAGTGGTTGCAGAGCATTGCACAGTGGTGGCAGAGCGTTGCACAGTGGGGGCAGAGCGTTGCACAGTGGTTTCAGAGCATTGCACAGTGGTGGCAGAGCATTGCACAGTGGTGGCAGAGCATTGCACAGTATTGGCAGAGTATTGCAGTATTGCAGAGTATTGCAGAGCATTGCAGTGGTGGCAGAGCGTTGCACAGTGGTGGCAGAGCGTTGCACAGTGGTTGCAGAGCGTTGCACAGTGGGGGCAGAGCGTTGCACAGTGGTGGCAGAGCGTTGCACAGTGGTGGCAGAGCATTGCACAGTGGTGGCAGAGCGTTGCACAGTGGTGGCAGAGCATTGCACAGTGGTTGGTGGCAGAGCATTGCACAGTGGTGGCAGAGCATTGCACAGTGGTGGCAGAATATTGCACAGTGGTGGCAGTGTATTGACCAGCGCTGTGGGCACTACACATCCAGCCCACAGCGCTGGTCCCGTCTCTCCCCCTCTTCGCTTCTCTCCTCTCTGTACCGATCGGTACAGAGAGGGGAGGGAGGAACCGGCGTCATGACGTTTGTGTACATTTGATCGCTCCGTCATTTGACGGAGCGATCACGTGGTAAACGGCCACTATCAGCGGCCGTTTACCGTGATCCGTGATGCGCCGGGTTCTCGGGACCCGGCGGTCACGGATGTTCCTGAGTGCGCGCCCCAGGGGGGCGCGCGGGAGCAAGTTTCTGGGAGGACGTCCGTAGGACGTCCTCCCAGGATAAGCCGACCGCGCTGTAGTCGTCTTTTGACTATAGCGCGGTCGGCATGTGGTTAAACTAACCAATTGCTGGCATTATACTCCCTGTCGCCTAGTGACCTTTTTTCCGGGAACTTCCCCAAATTGCTGGAGGGACTGCGGTCAAATTGGTACCCTTTTTCATATGCTTTGGCATTGCCCTACGGTCAAATGTTTATGGAATGGTATTTCGTTCCAAAAATAAAAAAATTCGTTTTAGATACGGCATTCGTTTAGATACGGCATTCGTTATTTTGGATAATTCGTAACTTCGGATAAATTTGTATTCGTTATGTTGACTAACAGACAAATTTGAAAGGAAATTCCAATACCTATAATTTAATAGTAATAGTTAAGTTATTATTAGATTATTATTTCAGATTTTCGGATTTTCGTTCTTTTGAATGTTCATTCTTATTTTCCCATTTTCGGATTTTCGGCTTTTTGAATTTTCGAGTTTCCGAATTTTCCGAATTTTCTGATTTTTGAATTTTGAATTTCCAAGCTTCCAAATTTACGAATTTTTGAATTTATGAATATTCTGATTTTTGAATTTACGAATTTACGAATATTCGAATTGACAAATTTACGAATTTTCGAATATTCAAATTTACGAATATTCAGAAAAATTAATTAAAGGGGTTTTCTGTAATTCGGATGTTTCCGAATGAATGAATTTGTTGAAATTCGTTAACTGGTTCCCGACCGGCGCGCGACGATGTACGTTGACAGAATGGCACGGACAGGCAAAAGGGCATACAGGTATGTCACCTTTAAGATTGCCGCCGTGCCATCGCGTGCACGCTGCCGGAAGCGCGTGCGCCGGTCGGGACCCCCGTGTGTTCGGTCGCGGGTCCCACGGACTCGATCCGGCAATCCCGCAATCGTCTCACGGGATGGCTGAACGGGGAGATGCAGAGGTAAACAGCATCTCCCCGTTCTGCCTAGCAACTAGTGACACCGATCTCTGCACCCTGTGATTGGAGCAGAGATCAGTGTTCACTAAATCACAGCCACACCCCCCCACAGTTAGTAACACGCCCCTAGGAACACTTAACCCCTACACTGCCACCTGGTGGTTATCCCCTTCACTGCCAGTGTCATTTACACACTGATTTCTGTATAAATGACAATGGTCCCAAAAATGTGTCAAAAGTGTCTGATGTGTCCGCCATAATGTCGCAGTCACAATAAAAATCACTGATCGCCGCCATTACTAGTAAAAACAAATTATTAATAAAAATGCTATAAAACTATCTCCTATTTTGAAAACGCTATAACTTCTGCGCAAACCAATCAATAATCGCTTATTGCTATTTTTTTTTAACATAAATATGTAGAAGAATACGTATCGGCCTAAACTGAGGAAAAAACGTTTTTTTATATATTTTGGGGGATATTTATTATAGCAAAAAGTAAAAAATAATGCATTTTTTTCAAAATTGTCGCTCTTTTTTTGTTTATAGCGCAAAAGATAAAAACCGCAGGGGCGATCAAATACCACCAAAAGAAAGCTCCATTTGTGGAGAAAAAAGAACGTCAATTTTGTTTGGGCCACGCCGCACGACCACGCAATTGTCAGTTAAAGCGTCGCAGTGCCGAATCGCAAAAAGTGTTTTGGTCTTAACCCCCCTGGCGGTCATCCCGAGTCTGGCTCGGGGCAGGAACTTCAGTACCAAAAGCGGTAACCCCGAGCCAGACTCAGGCTTGCGTTGCAGGATACAGGGGGAAGTTACTTACCTTGTCCCCTGGATCCTGCGATGTCTCCCCGCTGTGTGAGTGAGCCGTCTGCTCGCTCGATTCACACAGTGCCCGAGTGCCGCTGATCTCCGTTCCCTGCGACGTTACGACGCACGGAAGCGGAGATCGGCGCCAAATTCAAAAAGGTTTAAAAACACAAAAACACATACAGTACTGTAATCTTACAGATTACAGTACTGTATAAAAAAATACACATCCCCTTTGTCCCTAGTGGTCTGCCCAGTGCCCTGCATGTCATTTTATATAATAAAAAGATTTTTTTCTGCCTGGAAACTGGAGATTGTCCATAGCAACCAAAAAGTGTCCCTTTATGTCAAAAGTGGTTTTAGACCAGCTAGAAAACACCGATAAAAAATTAGAATCACAATTTATCATCAAACACTAAATTTAATGACAGCGACTATTCTGCAACTAAGCAAATTTCAGTGTTTTTGATTTGATTACATTATTGAATCATTTTTATATATATTTTTTATTATATTATAATTTATGATTTTGTGTTTTAAACTTTATCATACCCAGGATGTCTACTAGACTCTGGTTTGGACAGATTTAAGTGAGTTATTCATAAGAATTGCATGCCTACAATATAAAAACGCCAAATTTCCATGCAAAATAATTGTACCGCTTTCAGCACAAAATTCCAGACAGAATCATACCGCCAGGGAGGTTAAGCCAGCAAAATGGTCCGGTCTGAAAGTGGTTAACAAACAAATAAGAAACGAAACGAATTGCACATGTCTAATCAACAGCCATTATTAAAGACTGCTGTTTTGTGGAATTGCACTCACTCCTATGCAACATGACAAAGGACAACAGACATAAGCACTTTATGGTTTTCCCTTTAAGTCTGTTGCCAAAACTGAGTATAATTGTACTCATTAATAGCGTCTGGCATATTTGAGACTTATAGAATTATCAGACTTATTGGTTGGTGGGATTGGTGTGACGAGCGATAATATTGATCCATCACGAATACAAAATGACAATACAGGGGTTGAGTAAAGTAACAATTGCCTACAGGTGTATATTTAAAACATATGCGGTTATTTTGCAGGTTGTAAAAGAAGCAGCTAATTTTTTTTTCTTATACCAGTACAACCATATTAAAAGAGGAGGTAAACCTGTAATCTAACCCCAGTTGAAGCCTACAGCAGGCGAAACATGTCGGGTTGGATGCTTACCTGAGCCACTATACCTTTTTTTGCGCAAACCTTTTATACTTTTATACCTAATAGATTGAAATTTTTTTTATAATTAATAAACGCCAATTTTTTTATATCTCCTTCTTTGAGCTATTGCTGGTGAGGACCTCAACAAGGACCCTGCATATTACCCCTCCACCGGGATCTCTCAACCAGCTGTTGGTGAGTAAGCAGGTACGTTTACCCAGAAAACCATTCCCAGATGACTTGGCAGACTGCAACGCCGTTTCCACAAATCCGGTAAATCCGGTTCAGGCACCTTTGACTCACCACCGAGAGGTCTGTGAGTCCAACTGATCTGGTAAGGGTATCTTGATCGTTACTTACATGTATAGAGATCAATAAGCTGATTGAAAACCTAGAGAGTCCAAAGTGATACATCTCATCTCCCTGAGGACCATATGAATACAGCCGCATCTCTCCAGTTGGGAACCATACCATGAAGATGGACTCTTCCCACCCCCTACACTAATTTTGAGTCTATTTTTTTGTTTGCCATTTCATCCTCATATATTGTGGACCATTGCACGAGATATTGCTTGATGTTAATTCATTAAGCCGACTGTTATCCTTTCACTTTAGTGATAAAATTATAACCATCACATATTATGCAACCTGTCCTATATTGAAGAAATATCTATAGTGCATAGCCTTCCATTTATATAACCACTACTAATATTCTTACCCATAATTTGTGTTGTGTTTTATCAAAAAAAACTTTTTTTGCGATTTTTTGAAATTGCATACCTTGATACCACACATGAAAACTTGTGTTTCTTTTCCCTATAATGACTTGATATAGGTCTCCTTGAATTAGTGACAATACATTTTGTTTTCAGTTTATTATTTTAACTTTATGCGATTTTTTCGTAATCGCACACTTTTGAGATCACACTTATAAGTTTGTGCTTTCTTTATAGTGACCTGTTATAAATTACCTTGAACCAGTGTCTATACTCTTCACAATTTTATTACACTACATTGTTTGTTTCAATCTTTGTTCTATTTACACTTTATAGTAATATGACCCATTTGGGTCAGTTTACTCACATGAGCTGAAAAGCTCTATTGATACACCCATTTAGGTGGGTATTCACCATAAAAATTCCTGCCACACATTCCTGGCCGCAGGCTCACATTTCCCTGCGTTGCCGTATGTGAAATCAGGGACACTTGATTATTTAAGCGCTGCACTTTTTTATTTTTAACCTGTAATCTAAGACAGGAAAGGGCTGTATAACTGAGCCAGAATTAGCTCCATAGTCTTTTTTTTATAAACTGGCCCCTAGGCAAATATTAAAGTGCAGTGAGAAATCAGAAATTTTAAAACAGCTGTCTCTATCATGTAAGATGTGTGGTAGGCCAATCCTTTAACTTCCTGGCTTTCTCTCTTAAAACTGTTCTCTGGACACAATTTTTAAATTTATTTTAGCACGTGCCTCAGCTTTAATGAAAGGCTTCCTTTTTAAGCTGCCCCAGCTTCTTTCTCTCCTAATCCATCAGGAGATAATGCCTGCTAATTGTTCTTGGGCCAGCATTTCATGGCAGCTGGCTATCAGTGTTCTAGGTCCCCAGTTTCATCTATGCTCTTCAACTAGTACTAATCCAGCTGAATTTCTGCAGGTCATATTGTGATGCAGTGACTCCTGGTAAAAGAAGATCGTAAAGCTGGGTAATGATATCAATGATTTTTTGATCAACGGCAGTAAAAAAGTGTGATTCTTTTAAGATTTAAGAAAAAAAATGTGTGTCACACTGCGTACATGTTCCCTGTAAAATAATTTTCAGAGATGCAATCTTTTCAGTGCTGGAATTAAAAGTAAAGATTAAATTGTAATCCTTTAAAAGACTGGCAGGGCCTGCCCCCCAAAAGATTTGGTTTAAGGGAAATCTCACTCTGCTTAATCAATGTACATAATTATAAAAAAAAATAAAAAAATAAAAAAAAAACATTTCAACCACATTTTCAGAGATTCAGCTCTATAGAGACAAATGACAAAATTCACCTTTAACCTCCTTGGCAACTAAGTAGATAGGCCTGAGTATGGAAGAGGTTCAGGTTTGGCCCAATATAGAGTTTAGCCTCATACACACAATCGGATTGTTGGCCAACAAAACCGTGGACTTTTGTCTGAAGGGCCTTGGCCCAAACTTGTCTTGCATACACACGGCCACAAAATTGTTGGCTAACAATTATGAACATAGTGACGTACTAGATGTACTACGTGTGATTCACGCTTTTCATTTTGCGCTTTTCATTTCATGCTATTCAGTTCATTTCTGAACGGCCGTTCGTCAACCAGACATGTTGCGGAATCGGAGGAGATAACATGTAATTTATTATTGGCCTTGGAGTTATTGCTTTGACATAATTTTTTTGATTAAATAATGATTTGATTTGGTATATAGTTTCTATATTTTTGGATGCAAAGAATGCACTTTTTGGTTAAGTTCTATTGCCAGATAGCATGTATAATTTTATTTGTTTTTTTTTTTAATGCACAATAAAAAAAATTTGGAGAATAATACTTGGCTGTGTGTTTATCTTCAAATGGCATTTTGGGAGTAGGTTACATTTAAAAAAATACAATGTAAAATTGACAAGGGACACCAACATAGTTGTATCTTTGATCTTAAAAACTAGGGGATAATGGTGTTGTGGTAACTTGCCCAAAAAAAATAAATAAATAATATTATTCTTGATATCACTAGAAAAAAAAAGCCTTTGAAAATTAGTTTTCAATAACTCCATCAGTATCACCAGCAAAGCAGCTTCATTATTATCGCATTAACCACTTTCAGACCGGACCAATTTGCAGCCAAAGGACCAGGCCCCTTTTTGCGATTCGGCACTGCGTCGCTTTAACTGACAATTGCGCGGTCGTGCGACGTGGCTCCCAAACAAAATTGATGTCCTTTTTTTCCCACAAATAGAGCTTTCTTTTGGTGGTATTTGATCACCCCTGCGGTTTTTATTTTTTGCGCTATAAACAAAAAAGAGCGACAATTTTGAAAAAAAAAACACATTCTTTTTTATTTTTTGCTCTAATAAATACCCCCAAAAATATATAAAAAAAATGTTTTTCCTCAGTTTAGGCCGATACGTATTCTTCTACATATTTTTGGTAAAAAAAAAATTGCAATAAGCGATTATTGATTGGTTTGTGCAGAAGTTAAAGCATTTACAAGATAGGGGATAGTTTTATAGCATTTTTATTAATAATTTTTTTTTATTAGTAATGGCGGCGATCAGCGATTTTTATTGTGACTGTGACATAATGGCGGACACATCGGACATTTTTGACACATTTTTGGGACCATTGTCATTTATACAGCAATCAATGCTATTTAAATGCATTGATTCCTGCATAAATGACACTGGCAGTGAAGGGGTTAACCACAAGGGGCAGTGTAGGGGTTAAGTGTTCCTAGGGGTGTGTTTCTTACTGTGGGGGGGTGTGGCTGTCAGCTAGTGAATGCTGATCTCTGCTCCAATCACAGGGAGCAGAGATCGGCGTCACTAGTTGCTAGGCAGAACGGGGAGATGCTGTGTATTTCCGCATTTCCCCGTTCAGCCTTCCCGTGAGACGTCGCGGGTGTCCCCGCGGCGATCGAGTCCACGGGACCCGCGACCGGCCTCACAGGGGTCCCGACCTGCGCGGGAGCACGCCGCTCCCGGCGCGCTCCCGATGGCACGGACGGCATTAAGGAGGGACTTATATATACGCCCTCCTGCCTGTCCGCGCCATTCTGCCGACGTATATCATCGTGTGCCGGTCGGGAACCGGTTAAAGAAGAAGAAAATTGTGCACTGCATTTCATAATTTGCCACGTCACAAATGTTTATTCTCCATTAAGAACGCTAGTTTACAAGACCGACCGCTTCTGCCTCATCCTTGCTTCCGAGCATGCGTGTTTGTACTTTGGACTTTTGTCCGACAGACTTGTGTATACACGATCGGAAAATCCGACAACAGATATTTGTCCACGGAAAATTTTAAAACCTGCTAGCCAACATTTGTCTGTGGAAAATCCTACAATAATTGTCCGATGGAGCATACACACAGTCGGAATTTCCACCAACAGCCTGTCATCACACATTTCCCATCAGAAAATCCGATCGTGTGTACGAGGCTTAAGACTTGACCTTTGCTTTTATTTAGGTGAGAGCTATCAGTTGCATCGGATCTTTGTGTGTGATTGCTGTTTTTGATGAACTGTTGTCCTTCATCATGATTGACAAGGATCTGCCTTGACCAATAACGGTAAAGGTGAGTGAATCAAGTCCTATTCCATGTGAATGGATACTGGTGCTTGCGACAATTCAAGTACATATAAACTTATAAACAACAATACATTTGAAAAAAAGTGTGTGAGTACCCAAATCTATAGGTTCAAACAAATAAGTGCATCCAAATCGCATATAGTGAATAACGCAAAAAAAACAAAATAATCAATCAAACAGAGTCCTCAGTGCTGAATGTTGAATGCATAAACTAACATTTGCAAAAAGATATGTGAGTACCCAAAACTATAGGTTCAAACAAATAAGTGCATCCAAAATCGCATACAGTGAAAAACGCAAAATAATCAATCAAACAGAGTCCTCAGTGTTCAGTAGCCTTTGACAGTCTCCTACACAGAGCGCTTCTGAGTGTAATATGATTTTCTTAAAATTGACCTCGCAGTTCCCTTCAAGAGATATAAAGTAAGAAAAGGAGGCTTACCAGATGTCTGGTCTTTACTGCATATGTCCCATCAAACGAGGTTCCAGGTACAGCAAATCAGCTGGGCAATTCCTCGCTCATCAGAGCGTGCATCAGGCTCCACCAAGTGCCTATGTACCCCTTCTGGGGGGTCCGGTCAGAGTCCCACAAGGATACCAAAAATAAAACAAAAAAAGGTCCGGATCGTGTAATATGTTAAAACAAGGGATGCCTTTATTATGGCTCAATGGGTCCAATGTACAGCACAGATGAGCAGCAATACAAAATAAAAACAGTTTCGCTACCTTGTAGCTAAGAAAGATAAAAACTCCTGGCCTGGGAGTGTGGAAGCGATCGCACATGCGCAGAACGTGTGGGCGTGGCTACCCCAAGGGGTATATAGGCACTTGGTGGAGCCTGATGCACGCTCTGATGAGCGAGGAATTGCCCAGCTGATTTGCTGTACCTGGAACCTCGTTTGATGGGACATATGCAGTAAAGACCAGACATCTGGTAAGCCTCCTTTTCTTACTTTATATCTCTTGAAGGGAACTGCGAGGTCAATTTTAAGAAAATCATATTACACTCAGAAGCGCTCTGTGTAGGAGACTGTCAAAGGCTACTGAACACTGAGGACTCTGTTTGATTGATTATTTTGCGTTTTTCACTGTATGCGATTTTGGATGCACTTATTTGTTTGAACCTATAGTTTTGGGTACTCACATATCTTTTTGCAAATGTTAGTTTATGCATTCAACATTCAGCACTGAGGACTCTGTTTGATTGATTATTTTGTTTTTTTTGCGTTATTCACTATATGCGATTTGGATGCACTTATTTGTTTGAACCTATAGATTTGGGTACTCACACACTTTTTTTCAAATGTTGGTTTATGTATTCAATATTTATCAACACATATTTGGTTTATGTTTGCACTGTAATTAAGTTGTTTATAAGTTTATATGTACTTGAATTGTCGCAAGCACCAGTATCCATTCACATGGAATAGGACTTGATTCACTCACCTTTACCGTTATTGGTCAAGGTTTTTTATCTCATTTTTCTGAGCGCTGCACTTTTTCACATTTATTTCTTTTTGGTTTAGTATCTAGAGCCATAGTGTTCAGCTGCTCCGGTTATTTCCTAAATTTCTTTTCCCGAGCGCAGATTTCTTCCACATTTTTTTCTGTTTATATGACATGATAGATAAAGGATTTACATAATGGGATTTTTTTTTTTTTTTAAATAACGGACTTTAAAGTGTCTGTGGGTTTATGTGAATGATTCCAGATTTCAATAAGTTCCCTACCCACAGTCTCCCACAAATAGCAGCCTGGATGGTGGCAGGGGAAAATACTTTTGTCTTCATTAACAATGGAGCAAGGTGCTGTGCCAGGGAGGACCCTCTGGCAAGTTACCCTCTGGGCATGTGGCCTGATATGGTTTGGAGGGGTGCATGCTCCCTGCTCCCCCTTTCCTAGTCAGCCAGGCTGCATGCTTTGATAAGGGTCTGGATTCTGGGGGGGGGGGGGGGGGGGGCTTTATTTAGTTTTTTTTGCATTGGGTTCCCCCTTAAAATCCATACTAGACTGCCATAAAGGAAAAAGATCTGATATGTATTTTTAGGTGGAACCACATGCCTTTTTTTTTGTCTTCCTTCTTAACAACTATACTAGACCCTCATCGGGTACAAGGGACTTGTATAGATGAAAGGGAATCCCCATCCACTTTGTTTACAAATAGAATGAAACAGCCAGGAAATGTCACTTACTTGCACTTAATTAATTGGTATTTTTCTTTGTAAATGGCAGTTTTTTCCTGTAGTACATTGTATACATCATACAGATGTTCATCACTTTACAGGCAGTTTTTTTTTTTTTTTTACCAGGTATGCACAGGCAGGTTTAAAGTTAATTTCCACTTTTGCAGCCAAATTGGAATAACAACAACTTTATATTTGTTACATGTTCCCATTGGCAGAATTCTAAAAAAAATATTTTAAACTTGCTTTAAAGTGGTTGTAAACCCATTACAACCACTTTAACCTACAGGTAAGCCTAGACTAAAGCTTACCTGTAGGTGCAAGAAATATCTCCCAAACCTAAAAGGTTTAGGAGATATTTGCAGAAACAGCGGCACCAATGTCTATGGCGCATGCGCCGTAGACATCGGGAGCAGGCGCACTGCGCGTGCCGTTTCTAACCGCGATCATGCTATTAGTGGCGGCACCAGCGCGCATGTTGTTCATTATAAACTGTAAACTAGATGTAAGCAGCCTGTCCCAAGAAACCAAAAACTGTCCTCCGGCATGGTATGTTAATGAGGGATAGTGTGAGGTCAAAGATATTTGAGACTGTCCTGAAATTCTTATGCTAGGTACACACCGGAAGTTTTTTTTTTATTCAACCCAGTGGGCTTAACGGAAAAAAAAATGGAGAGGTTGCCATACTAACTGAGCAGTGTTAGTGTGGCGATTTCCCCTGCTGCGCTATTGTGTTCTGACAGGGGATGCCCCTCCACCAGAACACACTGATCAATGCTTGCAACCATTGGCTGAAAGGGCTGATTGAATGTTGGTTTTCCAGCATGCACATTCGACAGAGGTTGGTCGTTAGCCCAGCTTCTGTCAGACAGGCTGCTGTAAACACTGACCGAATGATGGCCAATTTCTGTTCAATTGGCCAATATTCGGCGCGTGTTTACCAGCCTTTAGAATCAGCATTGACACTTTTTTTATTATTGTAGGTATGTGTGAATGGGAACACATAGCAAATATATTGTGTGTTTTCTAAAATTTGACTGCAAAAGTGTAAATATGATTTAAAGGGTTTAAATAGCAAATAAAGAAAAGCAAGTAGCGTATACAATTGTGACACAAGTCATATTGTAATTGAATGTTATTAAAAATTACCTTTCCTTTTCAATCTGAAGTTCTGTAATTTTCTAAAAATGCAATGCAATATGGCTACCTAGAGGTGTTTTGTACACAGAATGTGTACAGAACGTCCCCCAGAAACATAATTTCCTGCTTGTGTCATTGGCTCACCAATTTCCCCAGAAGTCTGCCCTAACATACAAATTAGATTTCAGGCATCCCCTGCAACAAAAATTTCATTTTTGGTGAGATACTCCCAATAGGAAATCGCATCTAAAGGGATGCAGAGCCTGAAAAATGTCCTCATTAGAGCTCTGCAGGTGCACAGCTGATTGATAATTATGAAACCACTCCCATTAGACTCACTTTCCTACATGCATACAAACAAACACACAGGGATTTCTTCCGAATAACAAAAGGAATCTGCAACAAAGTTTGTTAAAACCCTTGTAATGTTCATAGATCACCCAGAGGGGAATGTTTTTTTTGCAACAAAAGTGGAGTTACGTTATGTTGCACACAAAAAAAACCTCACAGTTTTTGTTACAAATTAACTTTTGGTTACTTTAATTTATAAGCAATGCTTTTTTTTTGTTTTACACAGAGTAGAAAGAAGTTAGAACCTCCATTGGAAGCCTTTCCTCAGACTTCCCATCTATTTGAACCATGTCAGATCAGGAAGTGATGTGAAATCTTATAAACACGAACAAAGTAAGAAATAGAAAGTATTTCTTAGAAGTGGGAAGGATCAAAACCTCAGTCAGGGCCAGTGGCGGCCACTCATGCAGACCCCCAATCCATGTGCCCGGCCCCTAATCTACATGCAGGGCGCCGGGCGCATGGATTTCAATGGGTTTTTTTTTTTTTAGAAGCACATGATTAGAGCCTGAGGCAAATTAATATTCGCTAATATTTTCCTGTTTCTCCTCCTCGCCAATCAGGAAGTGGGTCCCAATTGACCTGGGAGTCCTAAGACCTGATTGGCTGCGAGTCCTAAGTCCTGATTGCCTGGGAGTAGAAGTGACCAACAGGACTCTGGAGGAGATGCAGGGGGAAGCTACCAAAGCCGCAACCTAGATGGGGTAAGTGCGGGGCTGGCAGGCGACGGGCGAGTGATGCAGTGATCAAGCGACCGGGGGGGGATCATCGATTCATCGAGCGAGAACCAGGGGGGAGGGGGTAGGGGGGCACAGGCCACCCCACCAAGAAAATTGAGCACCAGCTGCCACTGGTCAGGGCTATATCATTGTTAGAGCTCCTATTGTGTTCAGGTGACATATGTCAAACAGTACAGTAAGTAAAGGGAAGTCACTCTGATAAAACCACAGTTATCGATAAACTCCTAACAGCCCTTTCCAACTACATAAAAAAAAAAAAGGTTTCATTAAAATCAGGCTTTAAATAACTTCAGTTACAGGCATAATCTGTTATCGTATGTTTAGTAATGCTTCAAGCCTGAAATATCATGGTGTCCCACATTTTGGTGCAATTAACACCAACTTTTAGATCCCATTCTCACTGAAACTTACTTTGCTTGATAGGCAATCAGTGCAGTCATTGTAAACACTGATTCATACCATGTTCTTGTCTGTATCATCAGTCTAAATGTTTTCTGGGAAACAATCTACATATTTTACCTAACTTCTGCACTTGGACATAATCGTCAATTTAAGAACATCTGTAATATACAGTGACTTGTTTTATCTAGTTTAGTACAGTGATCTGACCTTGCAGAAAAGAACGCGCATTTAGTATTCATTCCGTTCTTTTCCTTTTGCAGACATTACTGAATTGTCAGCAATTATGAAATATGGTCAATTATGTAGAATACAGTGTTCAAGGGTAAAAGCTGTAATGGGCTGTGTATTTTAGTAAGTATTTGGGGCAGAATGAGTTGCTTATCCTTGACCTGACTGGCAATATTAAGAGCTAGAACAACAAGTGAAATTTAGCACCATCTTGGATTAATGTCCATTCACTCTAGAGGTGTGCCAGAATCACTTATTTACTAGAGGTGTGGGTACGACAGATATAAAATTATATTATGCCAAAACTCCTAAGCACACATTTGGAAAAACATAAGACACACAGAGAACAAAGATAATAGCAGAGCAATAAAATAAAAAAGGCACTTATGGAAAAATGTAATATTTTGCAAACGAAGTGCTGTCCGTTGAAGTGGAAAACATCAAGTGCTGCTAATAAAAAACCCTGCCTATTCAAATGAAAAATATTACTTTATCTTCCATAGTTCACTTACAGTAGCAGATTATAAAATGAATAGTGCTTTTTAAGCTGTATCTGGAGATCCTAGATCTTGTCCCTCCTTAATGAATTTTAACATTTTAATATTCACATGGTAATTCATTTGCTAATTAGCAAGACATTTTTAGGAACAGAAGTGTAAAACATCTAACCTGTTTAAATATGTCTATAAATGAAAACATACCGAAAAGTATTCAAAGATAAGTGTTGAAAGTTAAATGATCTGTGCTTTTAGAGTGCATAAACATTTGTATTTTGCATTTTTCCATTAGTTCACAAAACAGTAATAGAGATTATAATTGCTAGTCTTCAAAATGAAAGGATTCTCAAAATTAGGCATATGAATTTAATGCAATTCAGTGAAATGCATGGAATGGAATGAATAACTGTGATGACATGGCAATTTGTAACTGGTAACTACTGTCACCACACCTTCTACCCTACAATGTTTTCCTGTCCCTAACTGTCAGATTACAGGAAACCAAAACCGAACGAACCTAAAGAAATAAAAAAAAAAAAACACCCAGAATTGGACCAATAACATTACCAACTATGGTGCACTATTGTATTTTCTATAGTCAAAAATCCTGACTTATCTGTGGAAATGTTGGCTGTTATATAGTGTAAATTGGAGCCCTGCTAGTATACTTTTACTACTACAAATTCAGAGCTGCGCTAAATTGAATTAGTGATCTATACCTATATAGCATGTAAATAAATAAAAATTCAGAAAATCAAAAGTCCATAGGAACTCTTTGTGAAAGAAGAAAAGCTGCTCTTGAGTGCTGGTTGGAACAATGAATCCATCACTAAATGTAGAAAAAACACCATATATATATATAAAGATTGCACACTTACTGACTATATATGACCATCTCTAGAAAGGTCAAACAGGCTCAAGACTATCATACAATCACGATTTCATCTAGAAGCTACTTCAGCCCTCATTTAAGGGAAACCAGGATCTTACAATTGTTTTCTGGCGCACATCCTCTCATTAAAGTGTATTTAGGGACATAGAAGAGAAAAAAGCTCCAATAGAAAAAAAATCCTTAGGTATCATTTATTAAAAGTTTAAAAGTTGTACTTACATTCAGTTAAAAACAGTAGCGCTACACAGTAAATCTCCTCGCCAGCAGTAACAACGAAAACACCCGCACTTCTACGATTGCAAAGATGCAATGACATCAGCCCGAAGCTCCGTCCTAAGCATTTCATCACACTATATTTATTTATTTATTATTTTATGGAGAGGATTAGTGTCTCTTAAGCCCCATACACACGGTCGGATTTTCCGATGGATTCTGTCCTATCGGACAATGTTGTCGGAAATTCCGACCGTGTGTAGGCACCATCGGACATTTTCCATCGTATTGTCCGACGGACAAAGTTGTATCTCCTGCTCTAAAAATTTTCCGACCACAAAGTCCGATCACACCAATTCCGATCGTGTGTAGCGAATTCCGACGGACAAAGTGCCACGCATGCTCAGATCACATTACAAGACCAAAGCTATTGGCTACTAGCCTCTACGTAGTCCCGTCGTAGGCAACAAATGTAACCACGTTCAGAATGATCGGATTTTCCAACAACTTTGTCCGACCGTGTGTATGCAACACCAGTGTCGGACTAAATCCGTCGGACCAAATCCGATGGATTTGGTGGTCGGATTTTCCGACCGTGTGTATGGGGCTTAAGTGCCTTCCAATAGAGTGAATAAGATGTAAAAGGATGGACAGTAATCACAGACCATCTAGTAGGCAAATATAATACTTGTCACCATCTGCAGGATCTCACAAAAGTGAGTACACCCCTCACATTCTTGTAAATATTTTATTCTATCTTTTCATGTGACAACACTGAAGAAATTATACTTTGCTACAATGTAAAGTAGTGAGTGTACAGCTTGTAGAACAGTGTAAATTTGCTGTCCCCTCAAAATAACTCAACACACAGCCATTAATGTCTAAACCGCTGGCAACAAAAGTGAGTCCTAAATTGGGCCCAAAGTGTCAATATTTTGTGTGGCCACCATTATTTTCCAGCACTGCCTTAACCCTCTTGGGTATGGAGTTCACCAGAGCTTCACAGGTTGCCACTGGAGTCCTCTCCCATGCCTCCATGACGAAATCACAGAGCTGGTGGATGTTAGAGACCTTGTGCTCTTCCACCCTCCATTTGAGGATGCCCCTCAGATGCTTAAAATTATTTCAGTTTGGAGACATGCTTGGCCAGTCCATCACCTTTACCCTCAGCTTCTTTAGCAAGGCAGTGGTTGTCTTGTATGTGTGTTTGGGGTCATTATCATGTTGGAATACTGCCCTGCGGCCCAGTCTCCGAAGGGATGGGATCATGTACTGCTTCAGTATGTCACATGTTGTCATTCATGGTTCCCCCAATGAACTGTAGCTCCCCAGTGCCGGCAGCACTCATGCAGCCCAGTCCATGACACTCCCACCACCAAGCTTGACTGTAGGCAAGACACACTTGTCTTCATACTCCTCACCTGGTTGCCGCAACACACTATTGACACCCTCTGAACCAAATAAGTTTATCTTGGTCTCATCAGACCACAGGACATGGTTCCAGTAATCCATGTCCATTGTCTGCTTGTCTTCAGCAAACTGTTTGTGGGTTTTCTTGTGCATCATCTTTAGAAGAGGCTTCCTTCTGGGACGAAAGCCATGCAGACCAATTTGATGCAGTGTGCGGCGTATGGTCTGAGCACTGACAGGCTGGCCCCCCCCATCCCTTCAACCTCTGCAGCAATGCTGACAACACTCATACATCTATTTCCCAAGGACAACCTCTAGATATGATGTTGAGCATGTGCACTCAAATTCTTTGGTCGACCATGGCGAGGCCTGTTCTGAGTGGAACCTGTCCTGTTAAACCACTGTATGGTCTTGGCCACCCTGCTGTAGCTCAATTTTAGGGTCTTGGCAATCTTCTTATAGCCTATGCCATCTTTACGTAGAACAACAATTCTTTTTTTCAGATCCTCAGAGAGTTCTTTGTCATGAGGTGCCATGTTGAACTTCCAGTGACCAGTGAGAGCAATAACACCAAATTTAACACACCTGCTCCCCATTTACACCTAAGATTAGGTGTCACACCTAAGATTACACCTAAGACACTAACGAGTCACATGACACCGGAGAGGAAAAATGGCTGATTGGGCCCAATTTGGACATTTTCACTGGGGTGTACTCACTTTTGTTGCCAGCGGTTTAGACATTAATGGCTGTGTGTTGAGTTATTTTGAGGGGACAGCAAATTTACACTGTTATACAAGCTGTACACTCACTGCTTTACATTGTAGCAAAGTGTAATTTCTTCAGTGTTGTCACATTAAAATATATAATAAAATATTTACAAAAATGTCAGGGGTGTACTCACTTTTGTGAGATACTGTATCTACTCCAAAAAATTGTATGCAGCTCAAATAAAACATAATTGGAACATAAAAATAATAATTAATAATAATTAATAATTAATAATTATAATCACTCATAATCAATAAAATTCTCTTATTATTATACAAACACCTAAAATTACTTTTGATTTTCTGCATCTTTATTTAATTACATGCTATATAGGTATATATCACTAATTCAATTTAGCGCAGCTCTGAATTTGTAGTACTATATAATACTGTGTTGAATATCTCACGGTGGAGTTGCTGCTTTAACCTACACCTCTATTTGTATACTTACGTTTTTAGTTTTGCTAAATTGAGCACACAAGCGCAGTTTTGTTAAAGATTGCCACAGTATACTTTTACTGATTTTTACATGTTTTTACTTTTATGTATTTTATTTTTCATAATCTATAATTATAATGATGTACAAAGATTTTATCAGTAGCTGACTTCGTTACATATTTCTTAATTATATATACTCAGGGAGCTAAGGTCATACTATTTTTACCTGCTATTATAGCATAAAAATATGTAACCATAAACTGACAATTCATTATTAATTACACTCTAAATAGATATATTCAGCTCCCAGCAGGGTAACTATCACTGTTACATTTATAATGCTGTTAATAAAAACAGGTTGACCTTTACTTGTATCTCCTCACCTGCAAAGTCTACAAAACAGGAACTTAATCATTTCATTTATTACTAAGTATGTAGTACTTTTGACATCTAAAGGATGATTAACTATGTGTTCTGCAAAATATATTTTAAATGTAATACCTCTAGTATCAGGCAGGAAGTGTATTAAAAAGTCCCCGCTTATTCAAGAGACTGACTACAATCCAGGGCTACCTAGTGTATCATTGAAAATGTAAATTCTATTACAGCCCAGTAAGGATAAACTTTATCCATGATACTTAGGGAGGACAGCAAAGACAGAAAGACAACATTCTGTGCCGACTTACAAAAGTTGAATATCTTAAAAATATTTTTCCAGATATTTTTTTAGTCTCATGTTCAGCCAGCAGGTGGAATACTCAATTCCTTTTTAGATGTTTTCCTGTTAATCCTTATCTTCTGTTGAAGAAAATTACAGATATGTTTGTTAAGTTATAAATAAATCTATCATCCTATCCTTGCTTTACCGTTTGAATCCTTACTTATCACCACAATTAAGTTTTCTTTTTCTTTTGGGCATCTATATCATATAAGGTCAGTAAAACCCCCAGCACAAGCCAAAACTTTTGTTTTTGAAAGAATGGGGCAAGACTAAAACCTCTGCCAAGTTTTCTTTACGATCTGTGTCCCCATTGGGAAGATTTAACCCCACTGCCTGTTGGGACAGGAAGTAATGGGAAATCGATTCAGTGGAGACACACTGTAACAAAAGTTTTTTATAATCTCTGTGAGTTTCTAAGTACTGTCTATGACTTCCTGTGAAAAATGCGCCACTCATTACTTGCTTCTGCCACAGGAATTATACGTGAGGTGAAATCTCCTCAATTGGGTCATAGTAGGCAATCAAAATAGAAACCTTGCTCTTTTCAAGTTTATTTAAAACAAACATTAATACGATTTTCCTTCAGATGGATGCCATAACTTGCCCACTTGAGCCTGCTTAAGCAGGCAAATTTTACAACATCAAAGTCACCAATCCACAGGTAGATCTCAGGAACTGTGCCACTGTGTTTTTGGAGGACCTTCCATTCTATATTAAATCACATTAATAAAACTAAAAGTCAGGTTTTGAGTAGGGCATTATTTACAAAGAGTAAGAATGCGTCATAAGAATAGTACATTTAGCCAGTTCAGAATAGAAAGTGTATCTTTAGGCAATGGAAAAAGATGCTCCAATTTTATACTGATTATAAGTTATTTCACAACCATTGCAAATGCTAATATCTGTTTATACAGCCTCAGGAAGCATTTAATGGCATATTATAACTTCTGCATCATAAAGGCTATTATGTTGTTGCTGTTATTTATTTATTACAAATGATGCCTAGAAGTACAATATATTTACATTTATATGAGCAATTTTTAATGCTTTACGTCATTGCCAATTTTCTTTGAACTGCTGTTTAAAAGTTTTTATTACGCATTTATATTTGTGCAATATCTAATCACGAAATGATCAGATACTGATTCTTCTTAAAAACCTAAAATAAATATAAATTTAAATTTATTTTGTACAGCAAATATTTTATAGATAAATGGGAACAACCGGACCACTCCTCCACTTTCACCTACCTTTTTGAAAACACAACAGTTTTTTTCAAAATAGCCAGTACAAATTGATGCAGTTTAAGCATGAGGAAGAAAACATCTGTGTGAAATTGTGTCTCTGAGTGGCTGTCAGCAGAGGTCAGTCTTTGTCAGAATATCTAACCTTAAGAATCTCTAAAGCAATACGACAAAACCTTGACAGCCGCATAGTAAAAAAAATAGGGACCTGAGGCTGACTATCAGTTTTTACTACAATGAATTGTGAAGGGGAAAAAAATACAAAGCTGTGGGGGAGATTTACTTAACATGGTGCACACAGAATCTGGTGCAGCTGTGCCTAGTAACCAATCAGCATCCATGTTTTATTGGCAAAGCTTACCTAACTACTTCCTGACCGCCTACCGCCGTTGTACTGCGGTAGGTTAGCTCTATTGGGCGAAACAACATACCTGGTCATCATTTAGTGCAATAGACACTGGGGGTGCGCACGCTGATTGGACTAAGGGGGGGCTAATCAATGGGTTCGGCGGACCCGATGTCCGCCACCCACCCATGATCATTCCCCAGAGAGGCAGAACGGCGATCTACCTATGTAAACAAGGTTTGTGTTGGAGGAGGGGGAGCACTGATCTCTGTCTTCACCTGGTCAGACCATCCCCCACACAGTTAGCAAGCACCCCCTAGGAACACACTTAACCCTTTGATTGCCCCTGATGTTAACCCCTTCCCTGTCAGTGTCATTAGTACAGTAACAGTGCATATTTTTAGCACTGATCACTGTAATAACATCACTGGTTCTCCAAAAAGTGTCAAAAGTGTCAGTTAGGTATCAAATTTGTCCACTACAATGTCGCAGTCCTGCTAAAAAATGCTCATCGCTGCCATTACTAGTAAAAATAAATAAATAAATATATATGCCATAAAAATATCCCATAGTTTTGGGCATATGCACGGCATGAAGCAGGAAGGAAGAGCTCCGTGAGTGATGCAGAATAACGGTACCTCCCCGGGGCTATTCAGGCACCTTTCTTCCCTGATTTTTCTTCACACCCCGGCAGAACAATTAGCAAATGCCGGGACCTTAAAATCGCTGCAATAAACCAGTTCAAAGGTCCCTAACAACCTACCTGCTTCTGGTGAGGGAGCAGAGCAAGATGGCTCAAGATGGTGGCCCAGCCGTAAAAGACACAGACACACTCCCTGGCTGCAGACTCTTCACCAGCACACTCCACAGGAGAATGTGAATACTCACTGCAGCTCACTAAAGCTGATCTCGATGAGAGTCTAACTACAATGTATGATAAGATTGCTCAGAAATTTCTGTCAGAGCTGCACAAATCCAAAAACACTCTGTCCTTGCAGATTGCAGCTCTGGGTAACAGGACTGATTTATTAGAAACCAAACACCAAACATGATGAGCTTAAGCTGGCTTATTTAGATCTTAAGAAGGATCATAAATCTCTTTCTGAGACTGTGTTATAACTCCAAGCCCACCTAGAAGACCTGGACAATAGGAACAGACGCAATAATCTCAGGGTGAGAGGGGTCCCAGAGACTGTAACTGATCTATTTCCAGCTGTACAAAAGCTGTTCCAGTCTCTCCTCCCTGACTCCCCTCTCTCTGCCTTCACCTGTGATAGGATCCATAGAGCTCTGTGCCCTAAACTTCCTCCGGGAAAACCCCCGAGGGATATTGTACTCTGCCTCAAAGATTTCATGATTAAGGAAGAAATTCTCAGGGCCTCACGAAATACCCATAATATTTGTTTGGAGGGACTCTCTATCCGAATATACCCGGATATCTCTCCCACCACTCTGGATAAATGCAGAAAGATGAAGGAAGTCACCTCTGTTCTCGAATCTGCTAATATCTTCTATCGCTGGGGGTTCCCATTCAAGCTGCAGGTCCCCCATAATGACATGACATATACGGTTACTACAGTCCCAGAGAGCAAAAGGACTCCCTAGGATGCCATATTCTCCTCGTCCATCTTCCATTTGGGCTACTCCATCTCCCAGGCAGGATCGTCAGAGTCAACGTTAATGCTTACCTCTCTCTACCCCCATGTTTTTTCTTTCTGTTTAAGGTTGCAGATAAATGAACATTCCCGACATGCTCATTAACAACTGGATTCTCTCTGTACTGAGAATAAGTCCTGTCACGTCCGTTTGGCTGTCCCCCTACTCTAATTTGGTTTGTACCTATTGGTTCAAGAGATCCTGGTTCGGTGGACCTCCCTCATGTACTTGGAATACTCTGTTCATTGTTAACTTTATCTGACAGTTCCACAGTATTCGAGTAATGGACCCCATGGTCCGAGACAAAAAATTTCTTTTAGTCATGGAGAGTACTATTCCCCTGACCCCTTCTGACTGTTTATTGCCATTTTTGGCCTGTTTTTCTTGTTCACTGACTTTCGTTTTTTCTCTTTTCTTTTTCTTTTATCTATCATTTTGCATCACAAATGTATTGCTTATCTAGCTATTATACCAACTACGTTCACTAGATGGTGCTGTTCTTCAAGTCTTATGCTCCCAATATGATTGCTTTCATTAGTATTATAAGATGTTCTGTAAGCACACCCCTCGACTTGGATTCTTTCCTGACCTCCCGCTGGTCAAATCCAATTCACAATGGACCTCAGAGTAATTTCCCATAATCTGAAAGGATTTAACTCTCCTCATAAGCGGAGAAAAGCCTTTAGATCATATAAATCTTTGGGTGTGAATATTCTCCTGCTACAGGAGACACATTTCTCCACTCATAACCACCCATCATTTTTGGACAAATCCTTTAAACAGTGTTACTTCACCACCTATGAATCCAAGAGAAGTGCAGCTATTATGATCCAAAACGCTGTTATGTTTGATGCTCATCGGATCTACAAAGATCCAGACAGTCGTTTTGTCATAGTCAAAGGCTCTATTCAAGGTAGAATGATCACCCTGGCCTCAGTATATGCCTGTAATGTGTCCTAGGCCTCCTTTTTCAAAACATTTTTCAAGTGCTGGATAAGTTCCACTTTCCTCACCTAATAATATGAGGTTACTTCAACTTAGTGGCCCATTCTAGAATAGACAGAAACCGCATAGGAACCCCCAACAACGCCTTCCCACAGTCCCTTCAATACTCCCTTGGGTCTCATCAATTAATAAATACTTGGAGGGCACACAATGTGGGCTCTCAAGGATATACTTCCTACTCCCACCCTCATGACAGTTATTCCCGCCTCGATTAAATTTTCTGCTCCCCTATTTTATTTGCGAATTCCACCTCAGCGAACATACATGTATGTCCTTGGTCTGACCATCATATACTGTAGTTTCCTGTAATCTCACCATTTGAAAACCTGTGCGGGGAGGCCGATAGAGATAGGGGGACTATCTCAATTTTATACCAGTACCTTAATGACCAAAATACTATGACCAAATCAACTATAATAGAATAGGAGACAGAGACAGCCCAGGAGATCTCTGCATAAGACTGGCAAGACATGGTCTCCAATATGCATAAATGCACACGCTCTATCTCTATCAAAGAGACTGTAGTCAAATTACATACCCGCTGTTACTATACCCCTGGCAGGCTGCACAGAATTTGCCCACTGGTTCCTGACACATGCTTCAGAGGATGTTGTGACAGGGGTACTCGCCTTCACACATTCTGGAGCGGCACTGTTTTGAAATCCTTATGGCAAAAAAAAACTCCTTGCTGGTACTCCAAATAACAGGTGTACCTGTGACCCTGACTTATCAGATGTGCATTTTATTTGCAGAACTCCCAGAGGTCTCTCCCCCCCCCCCCCCCCCCAACAAAAGTTAGCACATATGCTTTTTAGTGCTATCCAATGAGCTATTGCCCTAAATTGGCGATGTCCCTCGGTACCATGGTCACAGGTGCTCCTCCACATGGAGTCTTTTAGATTGATGGAAAGGGTGCATCACACTCTCATGAACTCCATGCACATCTTTGACCGTAAATGGGAAAATTGGTCAACTTACCAAACATAAACTGTGTTTGGGGAGTTCCTTGTCCCCATTTCTAATAACCAGGTTTGTGGTCTTTTATGATAACTCATCCAGTACCGATGGTAATATTGCATGGATATTCTTGAGCTAATCATACCTCACAAGTACTCACTTATCTTACCTCACAGATGCAATAATTTTTTTTTTCTTTTTTTTTTCTTATTATTCCGTTATTGTTTATTCTTTTATTTTGTTAAAGTCATTATGAGAGATGTATATTGCACTATTTTATCTGGTTTCTCAAATGTACTTTACCGATCTCTCTGTGCCTATACATTTTGTACTTGCCTGAAATACTTCAATAAAACGTTTGTAAACTAAAAATATCCCATAGTTTTTAGACACGATAATTTTTGCGCAAACCAATCAATATACGCTTATTGGGATTTTCTTTACCAAAAATATGTAGCTCCATGTTTTAATCCCCTGAATACTCAAGTGGTTAAAGGCCTGTGTCTAGAGGCTGCTGTGTGCTTTAAATGGGTTTGCACCCCCACATACTTCTATGGGAATGCAAAGAAGCTCCCACTTGAGCAAGCTCAAATGCAGGTCAGAAGGAGGTCAATGCAGATCAGATGTACCTGTCAATGAATTCTAATGATCATAGAAAAGTCTCTAAGTGATGTTAATCTTTTTCCATCGACACAAGCCCAAAGCTCTTCAACAAATGCCCTAAAAGTGTGTTGAGAACAGCTATGCTCTTGACAACAGCTGTTAAAGCTTACAGCTAATCTACAGGCAAACAGCAAAATAAACAGATGGAATACATAAAGGGATCATCTACCTGCCAAAGGATTTGTATTTCTGCCCATCCAGTCTTGAGATTTATACAGCTCTGCCAGATAGCAAAGTGCTGTCTGGCAGGGCAGGAGACCTACATTTTCGCTAATGCAGTTCATTAATTCTTACATTTCTTGTCCCTCTCTCTGCCTGTGAATGGACAGCGAATGAAGAAGCAGCGTACTAATTAGCTAATTTCTTTGTCACTCTGTCTCCACCTATTAGCATGTCCTGTGTTGATATACTGTATGTACACTGCAGTACAACTAACCGTCTCTTTGTGCTGTTTCTTCCTCCCCTTGTCTACACTCTGCTGTATAGAGGCTTAAAGAGGCTGATACCAAATCAAATTCAGGTACCTACACTGTTTGTTTTTGAAAAAAAAAACATATTAATGATGTATAAATGAATACAGATATGCCATAATTTGTTTTTTTTTTTTATCTGCCTAGAGCTTAAAAAGATTGCAGTATATTTCAGCATCCTCTTTTTAGACACATACACTGAAATCTTTAAAGCACCTTTTAATTTGCTATCTTTTGAAGGTTTTCTTTAGAACCCAAAATATGACTTTACTCTGGAGGCTACATATAGCCTGCCAAGGCTTCTTAGGATTTTCGCTAGACTTAAAGCTGCCAAGACAATTTCCAATTAGCTTGAGCTCAGCGTTAAGGCTTGACTAGTCTCATTTGCAGCTTGCCTACAGTTGTTTTTCATTGCATATAGTGAACTGTGTATTTCTGTAATGGTTATCATTTAGTTGCTGTATCTATTGCTGAGTTATAAATCAAAGCTAGCAAAAATGTATATATCACCCAATGAGTTGAAGCAGAGTACTTAGTCATGGGTTCTGATCGGGTTCCATATCCTGATTCACATTCATGTCTGTATATATATTTATTAAATAAATGAACATGCAATATACAGTATGCACGTTACACTGCTTTGCCATGCATTCCAGGCATTCTGTCAATTATTCTGAAATTCAGAAAATGTTCCTGTGCTACATTGCGTCAAAATGCACAGATGTAATGTGACAAGCTATGTTAAACAAATATATTTCAGGTGCTTTGTTTTGTGTTAAGGGTCCATTCAAAATAAATGGAAGCTACTGAAAAACAACACATCAAAATGCACATGTCAAGGTATACATAGGTGTAATTTGACCCTCGTTGGTCCTACTCCTTACAGCAATAAGTTCAAAAATGTAGGGAGATACATTTACATGGGAATAACACCAGAGCCTCATTTCAGACATAGATTGAACAAAGGTGTTCATGGATTTTGCTACTCTAGACCTGTTTCACAGGGGCTTCAGTTTGCATAAGAGCAGCATGAACAGCGAGCTTTGAAAAAGCAACTGGAACGTTTTCTGCAAGATTTGTTGAAGCTTTTAAAGCACCATTCAACTCCAGATTGTAATTGTTGAACACAGTTCCTAATGGAAGTATTGCTAGCCACTTTAAGCAAGCCCCTAGCAGGCTTCAGTAAGCTTTCAATAAGCTTGAAGAAGTGCTGAAGCCTGCTAGCAGCATTTTTAAAGCGGCAATCAACACTTCTATTAGGTTCTGTGTTCAACATTTACAAACTGGAGCTGAATAGTACTTTAAAAGCTTCAACAAAGATTGCTGAACGCTCTGCAAACACTTTTTTCAAAGCTTGCTGCTCACACTGCTCTTTTACAAGCTGAAGCCTGTGTGAAACCGGCCTAGAGTAGCAAACACAATAAACATCTTTGTTCAATCTATGTCTGAAATAAAGCTCTGGTGTTATTCTCATGTACATGTGAAATGTTTCTGAGATGCATTTGATCAATATTTGAATCCACACAAATACTTTGTCCAATATAAAGAATTTCCACCCTCATGTCTGGATTTTTTAAAATGTATTTTATAATATGGAAAAAGCCATATAAATTGTTGGAACATACAAAGGAGAGCAGGGAAATGCCCAAACCTCCCAAATGCAAATGGACAGACTCAGGGATTGTGGCAGGAATATTGAAGTGGCAAAACTATGAAGGAAGTCCAGTATGCTCAACCTATAACTAAAATATTACTTTTTGATGGACTGACCTTGTAAAGGATAATCGTTTGTATCTTTAAAAAACATGACAGCGTTAGCCAGACTACAGGTGTCTTGCAAACAAGAGATATTTTATGAGCCCAGTAATCATTTCGCACATGGTCTGAGCAATTTTTAATATTCATGGTTCTACTGAATCGATAACAATCAGAAAGCAGAGCAGGCTAGGTAAATGTTGGGATCAATTTTTATTTTTTTTTTCTATTGGAAGGGAGAGTAGGGAAAGATAGGGGTGTATAATGAAAGAGACCAATAAAGTAAGGGGCACTAAACTAGAGAACTAGAGAATTATTTTGTACAAGGGGGATACAGATGGAATAGGAAAAAGAAAAGAAGAGAGTTAAAGTAAAATAGGGGCAATAAGTAGTGAGGGCTGGATTAAATAAGGCGCAAAGGGTTATCTGGATATGTACCCTTATTCGTTTGTCTCTGAGACATGTTTGGGCGTAAAAATATTTCTTTGTTTTTTTTTTTTTATGTACTCCCTGGAACTTTTTGCTAATATCTTTTAAATCTGCCAGTAGAACCATTGGATAGGCATTTCCTTTGATATGATGAAAATGCCCTTTCTTCTGCAATAAAATTACAACAGCATTGTCACCCTTCCTGCTGCTGTAGCTGCTTAGATGTTGGTACCGTTGATAGCCTTATCAATGAATAGCCATGTCTAGCGCCACCTAAAGCCCTTTAAATTGATAGCATTTTGCTCTATCTGCAGGAACTTAGAAAAAGGATGAAAAAGTACTGCTCAGTCCCTCCCAACCCTTTCCCCTCCCACCCCTCCCACACCACACTGTCTAGCAGGGCGCAAGAGAGATTCAGATTTACCATTAAAAAAATGGCTTAATTACACTTCTTAATTATATGGACTTTATTATGACAGAATAGTGAAAGTAAAAACAAGAATGAAATAGTTAATTCCTTTTTCAGCATTATTTTTTTCATAATATGATGATTAATGACCTGGGAGGAAATAAGTGGGAAATTTGAACCTCTGTATAAAGTTTAGGACAAATCCAATAACAGAATGAACATTGAAAACATGGCTAAAGCAAGTCAAACAATAATGACAATGAAAAATGTCAACACTTCAAGGTCAGGCCGAAAATGACAATCACAAGGCTGACTGTGGTTCAGCAGAACATCTATGCAGGGAATTATTAAAGGATGTAACATGCACTTTGCATACAAATAAAATGAAGACCAGTAGAATGTAACAATCATCTTTATTATCTCTGTTGCAAAGGTTTCATATTTTTACATGGCTGTGCCATAATATTTTCATATATAGACTTTCAACCATAAAAAATGACATGCGACGTGCCTGCTAAATGACTGCTTGGATGAGATATAGTGCAGGAAAATCACCTGTATTGTATGGTGAGCTTTGTGTAATATCGGTAAGAAAGCTTACAAGACAGCTTGTAATGAAGTTCTATTGACTCAGCTGTCAATGCTGTTTCTTCTGTCTTTGAATTAAGTGTTGTGATGGAAGAGGAGATGTGTGCATGTATCAAAAGACTTCAAAAGAGGCCCAATGACATATGATGATGGATTTATGTATAGGTGTCCTGTAATGATGTAGGGGCCAGTAGAAGGAACAAGGCATAGTAGGGGATTTGGCATCTGACACACCTGGAAGTGCGCAATGTGATGGCAGAGTGAAGATCAGAGTAATGGGCAGCGTTAAAGATGGGTACTAACATTACCCAGTGACACAGTTTCCCTGCTAAACAAAGGTGATTTTTGACATAGAAGTGTGTAAAAAAAAAAAAAAACATAGTAACTAACATAATACTAGGCGACTGTCACCTCCCTGCAGCTGAAAAATACAGCAGTAAAGGTATTCCTTCACTGAAGAAGCAAAATGATACCCCAGCTCTATTGCCAATATGATGATTTATGGACTGTGGACCGGTGCTCTAGCCAGGACGTTGAGGCCCCAAAATGCAGTACTTGAATCAGAAAAGAGCTGGTGACTCGGATGCTCTTGAATAAAAGTCCTTTATTTCATTGCATGGGTACACGAGTACACGGGTACATGCTACGCTGATGCTTTTCAGCTAAGAAGCCTTCACTGAAAGCTTCAGTACAAGTTTGCATAACGTGTTTTAATTCCAATAGGTAAAATGGAAGTGATACAGTGTACACTAAGGCTCATTACTGTCACTGGCAGCAAACAAGGTTTCCAACATGCAAAGTACAATGTACAAACAAAATCAATGCAGAGTATAAAGGGTAGGAGCTAAACCCATGAAGGCAGTACTGCTTACAAAGACCACTTGGCCATCATAAAACGCACTGTAAAGCACAGCAATCTGTACAATTCCATGAGTGCTACAAAAATAATATTTGAAAGCAAGTTTAATTTCTCCATTAGTACCTCTTAATATGAATGTTATAATTTTACAACTGTTTTGAGAATCATGTGTGAATCAAACTGTATTTACTGGATGAATACTCTTAAAGAAACAACAATCACGGGCAGTTTCACCAATTGTTTATTAATCATCCATTTATACCTATGCACATCAGATTTTGCTATAACTGGGACCAGCAGACACATGCAGCTTACCAATTTTGGGTATCAATGAAAGGTTGGAAAAGCTTAAACAGTTGTTATTGTTTTCTCCAAAGTCAGCAGTGGATGTCCTGTTTATGCACACATCTGCTGAAGGAGTTAATTCCTGCACTTTCAACCATCTTCATTTTATACTTCACAAACATGGACATCTCTACTGTTTACCCACTTAAAGACCAGGCCTCTTTTTTAAGAATCGGTGTTTACAAGTTAAAAACTATTTTTTTTGCTAGAAAATTACTTAAAACCCCCAAACATTTTCCTAACACCCTAGAGCATAAAATGGTGGTCATTGCAATACTTTTTGTCACACCGTATTTGTGCAGCGGTGTTACAAGCACACTTTTTTTTAAAATAATCCCTTTTTTGAATAAAAAAATAAGACAACAGTAAAGTTAGCCCAATTTTTTTTTAGATTGTGAAAGATAATGTTACACTGAGTAAATTGATACCCAACATGTCATGCTTCAAAATTGCGCCCGCTCGTGGAATGGCGTCCAATTTTTACCCTTAAAAATCTCCATAGGCGACGTTTAAAAGATTCTACAGGTTGCATGTTTTGAGTTATAGAGGAGGTCAAGGGCTAGAATTATTGATCTCACTCTAACAATTGTGCCGATACCTCACATGTGTGGTTTGACCACCGTTTTCATATGCAGGCGCTACTCACGTATGCGTTCGCTTCTACGCACGAGCTTGTTTTTAAATGACCCAAAATCCATACCAGACACTTATCCGAGCATGAATCCCGGTAAGTCTGGGAAGGGTGGGGACAAGCGAGCGTCCCCCAAACCATAGCCGGTCGCATACCCTCAACATTGTGAGGTCACAAGGGGTGGGCTCAGCGGGTGGCATCATCAGATGGCCATGCCCCATGGCTATATGAGAGATGTCAGACAGCGGGGGACATCACAACGGAGGAAGAGCAGCTTTTTTGTTTTTAGTGGGTAACCATCTGCAAGGAAGATGACAGTGGCGACGAGGAAGAGGACAGCTCTGGGAGAAGACAGCACTGGTAGAAGACGGCAGTGGGAGAAGACAGCTTGGGGATAAGACAGCTCGGAGCTAATTTTTAATAAACGACTTGTCAAAAAACGGCTCTTGTTTTTTTTTACATTTCACTGCTTTTTTGGTGAATGGGTAGGGGTACGATGTACCCGATACCTATTCACATAGGGGAGGGGATCTGGGGGTCCCTTTCCTGATTCTGATAAGCCCCTAGCCTGCAGACCCCAACAACCACCAGCACAGTTGTCAGGAAGAGGCCCTTGTCCCCATCAACATTAAGACAAGGTGCTTTAGGGTGGGGGTTGGTATGTTTTTTGGGGTTGAATGAATGACTTGTATAGTGCTACCTATGCAAACTGAATTGCCTCAGGGTGCTTTTGCCATTGGTGTCCATCTGTGGTATAGTGTGGTCCTTGCCCTGTGGGGTCCTGACACGCTTACAAACACATACACATACAACATACACATATTTGGCCAATTTTTATCGACAGGATCTAATTAACCTACCAGCATGTCTTTGGAGTGTGGGAGGAAACCAGAGTACCTGGAGGAAACCCACGCAGGCACAGGGAGAACATGCAAACTCCAGGCAGAGGGTGTCGTGGTTGGGATTTGAACCAGCAACCCTATTACTGCTAGGTGAAAGTGCTAACCACTACACCACTGTGCTGGACCCCACACAGTTTTTTTTGGAAATTTTTTTAGCCAGCAATTTTTTCTTTTTACATTCAACTGTCAGCGGTGAAGCCCCCTGACAGCTGATGACTCATCGGTTATTAAGGATGCGGCAGCTGGCTTTCCGACCCACTCCTTAGCAACCAGATATACAGTGAATGTAAAAAAACACAAAAAAAAACACATAAATCGCAAATCGCGGCAATATCACGGTAGTATTGAGATAGAAATGAAAGCACAGCAAAAAGCACTGTAGAAACGTTCAAAAGCAACATGCATATATGTGAATCAAGCCTTAAGGCGTTACATGCCAAATCAATTCTGCACAAAAGAAAAAAGACAATATATACTGTATATTTTCACAATTCTCTCATTAACAGAATGAACAACTCAAAATGTATCTTAGAAGCATACATAATTATCTATATTTCAGCTCTCTTCTGGCTGTTGAAGTCCTTGTAGGCCAAAGCAGCTGTTTCTGGAGGTTTATAAAAAGAGGTTTAGAAAAGTAAAGCTGTTGCTGTCTGAGCTGGAGGATCTGAGATGAAATCTTCTATTGTGCAGTATACTGTGCACTTTTCACTAGCCTCCAGAATAGTTCCTCTCTATTACTTTGCCCCTTCTGCTTTTTATTTTCTGCTTTCCATTCACTACCCGCACAAATACGTTTCTTGTATTCTTGCTGGCTGACAGTGGATTGTCTGCTAAGCATCTTTTTTCTTTTCTTATGCCTGGTAAATGGAATCAGAACCCTTCTGTTTAGTTGCTCATTTTTGCTACTGGGTCTTTTGCTCTTTTGTTTTATTATTATTTGGATGCCATTTTCCTAAATGGATGTCTGGTATAATATTTGGCAGCATGTCATCTCCATCTCCTGTAGAAGGGTTTTGGACTCTAGGTCTCTAGGATATTAATGTAAACTCCTATTTCAAACCAACATAAATTCCCCAAACTGCCCTTTAATTCCACTAGCAATTTACAATTTATTATTGGACTTGTACCTTGCAATGAAATTGTACTTAACTTTATTTGCACTAAATATTAACTTCTGCACCACTATTTCTTATAATTCATAATGTAATGAGCTGTCTGGATATTATGGTGTTGATTAAGGTTGTTAATTTTGCAAGTGAAGTTGCACTTTGCAAAGGAATTTGCCCCTGAGCTTAGTGAGCTAAAGCCCTGCTGCAGGGGCATTGCTAGGTAGCAAAAAGACAAGGGGCTTCAGCCTGAAGTCCAAGACCGGCACAGGGGGGGAAGGCGGTTGTGGCGCTGGGGTTTTGGGCTGGGCAGCGTAGGTTGTGTGGCGGGGGGTAATCTCACTTGCTGTTTGCTGCCTGGCTTACCAGTGCCCATCAATGCTGACCTCTTAACTCACCTGCCTGACACACTGACCAATACACTGACCTACCTGACATACACTGATTGTAGTGACATGCATACAATGACCTACCTACCTGACATGCATACGCTGACCTACCTGACATACACTGACCTACCTACCTGACATACACTGATGGTAGTGACATGTAGGGATGAGCCGTACACCCCCCTGTTCGGTTCGCACCAGAACCTGCGAACAGACCTAAAGCTCGTGTGAACTTTTTTTTTGAAAATAATTTTTATTGTACAAAAGGAAGATATAACAACCAAAAACATCCGAGAGACATTCCAGTAAGGCACATCCGCCAATGCAACATATACAGCATGTCAAAGGATTGCAATTCTCTCATCCATACATATATAGCACGTTTTTTTTTTTTGAAAAAACATAGACAGAACCCCAACCATCCCTGTCCCTTAAACTACCCCCTCCCACCCCCCCTTCGTCTCTCTGCGTTCACTACCCACTTATCAAATAACCCACGGTGCCAGAACAAACTGAGAGTGCTGCCCTGCGGTGACCATGTTTGTTATGTGGATAGCGACCTATTATTCTATACCTCTACAGTACCTTACATTCCATTGGAGCCTTCATAATTCAGTTTCCCGTAAAGGGTACATAGTTGGTGTCATTCATTCCTCTCCTTCCAGGGTATATTCAGACTCCACCCACCTAGACCACACCTTCCTAAATTTCTTAGGTGCCCCCCTAGCTTCATATGTCATTTTATACATTTGAACATCCGCATTAACCACCCTTAGCCACATTCCTAATGTCAGCTGCTCTTCATGAATCCACCTCCTGGCAACAAGTTTCCTTACTGCAAAATACAGGAGTCTGAGAAACAGTTTCGTATGAACATTCATCTCCTCCTGGTCAAATACCCCCAGAAGGCATCTTAGGGGGGAACAAATATTCGGCAGATCAAATTGTTCTGAAATAAAGCCAGTGACCTGAGACCACAGTGGTCTAATCTTGGCGCATTCTTACACCATGTGAAGAAAAGTGCCCTCCCCACTCATACACTTATGACATAACGCTGAGTCCCTTCTACGCATTTTATACAATCTCTGTGGGGTATAATAAATCTGGTGCAGGTATTTAAGTTGAATCATTTTATCCGTAGACGAGATAACCGTCCGTAGATAAGAATCCATGACCTCCTGCCACAGTTCCCCTGACAACTCCGGTATGACCGCCACCCACCTTGCTTGGGCTTTAGACGTAGTTCCCAACTCCTCCGGTCCCACTGCTCTATAGTACCTAGAGATCCTCTTAGTCGGGTCTGGATCTATTACCGTAGTATCCTTTCCAAGCCTGTATTTTGCACCCGTGGCTTGTCACTTCCGAACTGCGCAATCGCCGCTTGTCTTAATTGCGCATATCGGAAGAACCACGACTTAGGTACATCAAACTGCTCCCTCAACTGTGCGAAGGTAGAAATATTTTCCTCCTGACATATGTGATGGAGATATTTCACTCCATATTTTGCCCATGTTACCTGTCCGTCCGGTATCTTTAGGAATTCTCTCATAGACCTATTACCCCATAGGGGGCTAATCGGAGATAGCCAAAGCGGCTCGTCCTTTCTCCGCTGTGCGCAGATATGGAAAATTTTCCCAGGTAATGCCATAACCGATCCCACCTTCCGCCCCGGGACTCCTTTCCTATACACCATGTTCTGTAACGTCTCCTGTGAGGAGGCAACCGATGCCTCCAGCAATGTGGTGGCGTTCTGAGTCTGGGGGAGGAGTCTCCAATGTAGAAAGGACAGTTGGGATGCAAAGAAGTAGGATCGCAAGTCCGGGAGGGCCATGCCCCCCTGTACGACAGGCGATTTGAGAATCTTCAGGGACAGCCTGGGGGCTCGCGCCCCCCATAAGAGATTCACAATAATGGAGTCGATGTGCTTGAAAACCCGCAGAGTCACAAACACCGGGGAATTAGAGAGGATGTACAGAAACTTAGGGAGAAAGATCATCTTAAACAGATTAATTCGTCCCAACAGCGTAAGTGGTAAGTTCTGCCATTTCTGTACCTTCTCCCGAAAAATCCTGATAATTGGCGACAGGTTAGCTTCCAAAAAACCCGATATGGGCAGCTGGATATCGATTCCCAGGTAGCGAAAGGTAGATGAGGTCGGAATGGGACATCCCAGTGGCACCACCACCCCGGTATCTATCGGAAACAGGGATGATTTTGTCCAGTTTATTCTAAACCCAGAATGATCTCCAAATTTCTGTATTAACTGAAAAGCTCCTGACAGAGAGGGCCCCGGGTCGCTCGTGTGAACTTTAGAACCCTATTAAAGTCTATAGGACTCGAACGTTCAAAATCAAAAGTGCTAATTTTAAAGGCTAATATGCAAGTTATTGTCATAAAAAGTGTTTGGGGACCTGGTTCCTGCCCCAGGGAACATGTATCAATGCAAAAAAAAGTTTTAAAAACGGCCTTTTTTTCAGGAGCAGTGATTTCGTACCTGGGGGGTGTGTATAGTATGCATGTAAAAGGGCGCATGTTTCCCGTGCTTAGAACTGTCCCTGCACAAAGTGTAATTTTTGCAGGAAAAAAAGCTATTTAAAATCACTTGCGGCTATAATGAATTGCCGGCTCCCCGTAATACAGAGAACAGTCATTCATTGAAAGTCATTGATAAGAAAAAAAAAAAAAAGCATGGGGGTTCCCCCAAATTCAATTACCAGGCCCTTCAGGTCTGCTATGGATATTAAGGGGAACCCTGCATCAAATAAAAAAACAATGACGGCCCCTGCCCCCCTCTGACGTCATGCAGAAACCATAGGAAAGTCCCCATGACGTCCCCGTGCGTCAGAGGGGTGGGGGGTCACCAGGTGGCCCTGCCCTCCGTTATAAAAAAACTGTCAGACGGAGCGAAGCCTCACACAGCGGGAGCCTCCCATCGAGCGGAGCGGCCCGACACAGTAGAAGAGATGCCGACGCCGTGGAAGAAGATGCCAGACGGGAAGACCAGAGCAAGAAGAAGCAGATCGGAGGAAGAAGAAGATGGAAGAAGATGGAAGAAGAAGATGGAAGAAGATGGAAGAAGAAGATGAAGAAACCGAAGGATGAAGAAAGGAAGAAGACCAGAAGAAAGAAGATTAAAGAAGAATTTAATAAAGGAATTGTCAAAGACCGTCTCCTGTCATTTTTAAAATTTTTGTCACTTTTTTTGTGAAATGGTAGGGGTACTTTTGTACCCCCTTACCATTTCACACAGGGGGGGAGGCCGGGATCTGGGGGTCCCCTTGTTAAAGGGGGCTTCCAGATTCTGATAAGCCCCCCACCCGCAGACCCCCACAACCAACGGCCAGGGTTGTGGGGACGAGGCCGAGGGGGTTACCTTGCAGAGTCCAGCATTTGCATCCACAGACACGAATGGCGGACTCAGCCCACCCCCCCCGGTCCCTGCATCATTGGATTTGATTGACAGCTGTGGGAGCTAATGGCTGCACTGCTATCATTCTATCCAATCAAGAGCCGGGACCCCATGGACAGAGGGACAGCGCAACCCGCTGAAGGGATGAAGGGGCTCAGATAAGTAAAACAGGGGGGGGGGGGCTGGGGGGCTGGTGACTGCCAGGTGCTTTTTCACCTTAATGCATAGGATTTACAACCCCTTTAAGTGGTAGATCCTGTTATATTTAAAATGTCCATATTAAACTTAGTAGTGCATCAGCTTTGTCTATTTGGTATTAGAAAAGACTAGACAACTAGCTAGATTCATTTTTTTCTTGGTTGTTTAAAAATATTTAATTTTATAAAACTGAACAGGAACAAAAAATCAGTTACGCTCTGTTTTTTCTTTTCTCTGACATGGCATACTTGGCAAATTCATTACTTTATACATATAACTATGTTCCTTAAAGTGCTTGTAAAAGCAGAATTTTTTTTTATCGCACTGCATTCTATGCAGTACGATGAAAAACCTTCTGTGTGCAGCAGCCCTTCCTCAGCCCCTCTAATACTTACCTGAGGTCCACCTAGATCCAGCGATGTAGCAAGATTGTCTCGGCTGCCTGTGATCCCCTCCTCATTGACTGAGAAAGCAGCGCCATTGGAGCCCTGCTGCTGTCAATCAAAGTCAGTCAGCCAATGAGGAGAGAAAACAAGACTCAATCAATTTCAATCAGGTCTCTCTTTAGAAGACCTTTAATGCACTCAGATAAACAGAATTTAATGCTTATTTGCTAAATAAAGATTGTATACAAGTATTAAAACATATAAAACACCAGAGTACAGTACCAAATGTTAAAGTAAAATTGACACACAATAATGCCCCGTACACACGGTCGGAAATTCCGACCACAAAAACCGTCAGATTTTTTCTGACGGATTTTGTCCGACACTGGTGTTGCATACACACGGTCGGACAAAGTTGACGAAAAATCCAATCATTCTGAACGTGGTGACGTTCGTTGCGTACGACGGAACTACGTAGAGGCTAGTAGCCAATAGCTTTGGTCTTGTAATGTGATCTGAGCATGCGTGGCACTTTGTCTGTCGGAATTCGCTACACACGATCGGAAAAAGTCTGATCGGACTTTGTTGTCGGAAAATTTGAGAGCAGTTTCTCAAACTTTTTCCGTCGGAATTTCCAACGGAAAAAGTCAGATGGAGCCCACACACGGTCGGATTTTCCGACAACATGGTCCGATAGGACATTTTCCATCGGAAATTCCGACCGTGTGTATGGGGCATTACACTACTTATTTTAATACTAACACAAAATAGAAAAATACAACTTTTGTATTACTTTATCTTAAGTAATTTCAAAAGTAATGCTGAATAAATAGGCCCATAGCAGAAAGGTAAAAATTGCATAGGTGTACAGGTGGGAGAGCTGAAGTGGTCATATTATTTTTTGCCCTGAAGTCTGTAAAGGACTGTAAAAAAAATAAAAAAAATGCATCAGGGCTCTATAACCTCATAAACCCTTTGCTGGTTCAGGACCTAGTTTGTGATTTATTTTCATAAATCCATTCCTGTGTGTGACTACTGAAAATTAAAGATGTCTTACAACAGTTAGATCAGTTGCTGTCTGGCTGCCTCTTATATCTATGAGCCCTATACAAAAGGAGATTCCAGAATTTGTCACTAAACTAAAGGACTGCACAGCTTCTGTTTTACAGATTTTTTTTATATTTAGAAGTGAAAAAAACATACATTATGTCTTTAACCACTTCCCGACCGCCCACTGCATATATACGTCAGCAGAATGGCACGGGCAGGCAAAAGCACGTACCTGTACGTGGTCGTGCATTTGCCTGCCTGTGGGTCGCGCGCGCGCCGCCAGCGGCGCGCTCGCGACCCGGTCGGGAGCTCCGTGACCCCGGCCGCGGGACCAGCGGACCCGATCGCCGCTGGTGTCCCGCGATCGGGTTATGGAGCTGAAGAACGGGGAGAGGTATGTGTAAACAAACCTCTCCCCGCGCTTCCTACTCTGCCTGTCATTGATTGGCTGTTCCCGGTCATCGGGAAAGCCGATCAATGACGTCAGATGTCAGCCCCGCCCCCTAATGTAAAAAAACACACACACGTCACAGCCCATAACCCCTCCCCTCCCCCTAGTGGTTAACCCCTTCACTACAACTGTCATTTATACAGGAAACAATGCATTTAAATAGCATTGATTGCTGTACAAATGACAATGGTCCCAAAAATGTGTCAAAAATGTCCGATGTGTCCGCCATAATGTCGCAGTCACAATAAAAATCGCTGATCGCCGCCATTACTAGTAAAAAAAAAAATATTAATAAAAATGCTATAAAACTATCCCCTATTTTGTAAACGCTATAACTTCTGCGCAAACCGATCAATAATCGCTTATTGCGATTTTTTTTACCAAAAATATGTAGAAGAATACGTATCGGCCTAAACTGAGGAAAAAAAACGTTTTTTTATATATTTTTTGGGGATATTTATTATAGCAAAAAGCAAAAAATATTGAATTTTTTTCAAAATTGTCGCTCTATTTTTTTTTATAGCGCAAAAAATAAAAAACGCAGGGGCGATCAAATACCACCAAAAGAAAATTCTATTTGTGGGAAAAAAAGGACGCCAATTTTGTTTTGGAGCCACGTCGCACGACCGCGCAATTGTCAGTTAAAGCGACGCAGTGCGAATCGCAAAAAGGGGCCTGGTCCTTTGGCTGCCAATTGGTCCGGGGCTGAAGTGGTTAAAGGTGATGTTCCCCAGGGCTATAAATGTATGGTGCACTTAGTAATCTATGTGGAAAACATGTTTATTTTTACTGGGTGCAGAATGACTTATAATAAAAAATATACAGTAACAGAAAAATGAAGGTCCTACACTTGAAAATGACATTAAAGGTCCAATAAGGGATTTAATTACACTGTTCCAGGGCATAATAAAGCACAATGTAATCTCGCACATTATAGAAAGCAGTAACTGAAAATTAAAGACTCCCTTGACACAACAAGGAACATAAAATCAGACAAAAAAGACCATTATGGTATCAAACAAGGAAATGCTTCATTGTTGGAGATCATGATAGTTTTACAAATAAAACATTAGCATATGATGAGTCATTGACTTCTCTATTCATAAAATATATGAAGACTGAAACATAGGAGATTTTCTCAGTTACTGTCTCAGTGGGAATCCGAGCTTTAATTCTACATCAAGAGCAGAAGTATAAAACAACACAAGCAATCAATATAAATAATAAGCAAATGTATTTGAAACATTTTTAAGTGGTAATTTGATTTAAGCCATGTATTGCAAAAAAAAAAGTTGTTCTGCTAGGGTGTCTAAAAACGCCTTGGATGTGGTATTGGGCAAATGGTGAATACTTCAGGGGCATATATCCATTTGGAACCGCAGGAGGAGTTGAAGAAAACAAATGAGTAAAACATATTTATTTTATAATGAAAACACAAGGTAAATAGCTCAACATGTTTCAGAGGTTGTGCAGTACCCATTTTATCAGCTCTTGAAGAACTAATTGGAATAAAAAGGTGGATGGTGAGTTCAGAAGCAAAATGGCTTCTTCATCTAAAGCAGGCCTCAGAGGCTGCTTAGTGAGACTTCATCTTTGTCTACAAAGCTTCCAGACTGGTCTGTTGGGATCCTCAGTGCTGTTGTCTCTACAATGTTTGTGGATTTTTAGTAGGTGTTTATTTACCCTGGGTCCTTACATCCAACACTGAACCGCTCGCTCAGTAGGGTGACAGTGTGCATTACATCTGCTTTGCAGTAAAACCAGGACTTCATCAGTATATGAGCATTCGGACAAAGATTGAGTGTGAGGATATCTCATAGGGTTACCTGATACACGCGCATGTGTTTTTTCTACTTTGTTTAGTGACTTTGCTTGCAGGATTGGTGCAGAGAGTATGTGAGGCAGCTGACCTGTAGACTTGACTGAAAAGAATGAATGTTGAGACTAGAAGATATGATTGAGGAATAAAGGGAGTTTGGTGATAAAGAATGTCAAATCTGAAGATTGCATAACAGTAGAGAAACACAGATGCTGATGTTTTCTCTAGGAGTATCGACAAAAGGTTTGTATACCTGGTATTACTGAGATCAACATTTAAATATTTATTTGTTTGTTATGAAATAATTTTCTTTCAAATGCCATATCAATAAGAGAAAATTATAATTTTAGAGGTTTTCCCCCCACTAGTACCATTGAAGAATACACATGGGGATATGGAAATTGGCGCTCACCCATCCAGACCAATTGCATTTAATACAAAATTGGATGAGATCTATATTTGAAAGGAACAGCAAAGACATTACATGTGAAATAAATGAACCTTTTCGTAGCTTTGTGGACATTTATATGTGCTTATGGCCAATTAAGCTCAGCAAAGAGTTACGTAAACTGTTATAAGAACTGAGGTAACTATACAAGAATTATAATATTGCATATTATATCCTTGGCATAGGTGCAGAGCCCTGAAATGTATTTGAATTTATTTTTCATTTGTTTTATTTAAGTAAATGTACATAACATTAAGGTTATTCAGTGCTGATGGTATTTACCGTTGTTATCACCCTCAGATTTTTGAGCCTTAATAACATAAGTCAAAAATCATATAAGAACAGGTCAATGTTAAGTAATAGTACTCATTGGATAATGGATGATTGTTATAGTGTACCTGAATACGCTATCAATTCGTTGTTAGACAACAGCAGAGCCAGAACGGTCCATTAGTGTGAAAGGGGCCTTAAACAGAAAAAATCCTCTTCTAAGGGGCCTTAAACAGAAAAATTCCTCTTCTATATATATACTCTGCATTTAGCATAGACTGAATATCGAGTAAACACTGAATATATAGTCAGTATATATATATATATATACACACACACACACACACACATATCTTGTATATACAGTATCTCACAAAACTGAGTACACCCCTCACATTTTTGTAAATATTTTAATATGTCTTTTCATGTGACAACACTGAAGAAATGACACTTTGCTACAATGTAAAGTAGTGAGTGTACAGCTTGTATAACACTGTAAATTTGCTGCCCCTCAAAATAACTCAACACACAGCCGTTCATTTCTAAACCGCTAAGTAAAAATGTCCAAAGTGGGCCCAATTAGCCATTTTCCCTCCCCGGTGTCATGTGACTCATTAGTGTTACAAGGTCTCAGGTGTGAATTTGGAGCAGGTGTGTTAAATTTGGTGTTATCGCTCTCACTCTCTCATACTGGTCAATGGAAGTTCAACATGGCACCTCATGGCAAAGAACTCTCTGAAAAAAATAATTATTTCTCTACATATGGCCTAGGCTATAAAAAGATTGCCAAGACCCTGAAACTGAGCAGCAGAATAGTGGCCAAGTACATACAGCGGTTTAACAGGACAGGTTCCACTCAGAAAATGCCTCACCATGGTCGACCAAAGAAGTGCACATGCTCAGCATCATATACAGAGGTTGTCTTTGGGAAATAGATGTATGAGTGCTGACAGAATTTCTGCAGAGGTTAAAGGGGTGGGGGTCAGCCTGTCAGTGCTCAGACCATACGCCGCACACTGCATCAAATTGGTATGCATGGCTGTCATCCCAGAAGGAAACCTCTTCTAAAGATGTTGCACAAGAAAGCCCACAGACAGTTTTCTAAAGACAAGCAGACTAAGGGCATGGATTACTGGAACCATGTCCTGTAGTCTGATGAGACCAAGATAAACTTATTTGGTTCAGATGGTGGCAAGCGTGTGTGGCGGTAACCAGGTGAGGAGTACAAGGACAAGTGTGTCTTGCCTACAGTTAAGCATGGTGATGGGAGTGTCATGGTCTTGGGCTGCATGAGTGCTTCCGGCACTGGGGAGCTACAGTTCATTGAGGGAACCATGAATACCAACATGTAATGTGATATGCTGAAGCAGAGCATGTTCCCCTCCCTTCAGAGTCTCTCCAGTCTGGGCAGCAGGATAGTATTCCAACATGATAACGACCCCAAACACACATACAAGACGACCACTGCCTTGCTAAAGAAGCTTTGGGTAAAGGTGATGGACTGGCCAAGCATATCTCCAGACCTTAACCCTATTGAGCATCTGTAGGGCATCCTCAAACGGAAGGTGGAGGAGCGCAAGGTCTCTAACATCCACCAGCTCTGTGATGTCATCATGGAGTAGTGGAAGAGGACTCCAGTGGCAACCTGTGAAGCTCTGGTGAACTCCACGCTGGAAAATAATGATGGCCACACAAAATATTGACACTTTGGGCCCAATTTGGACATTTTTACTTAGGGGTGTACTCACTTTTGTTGCCAGCGGTTTAGACAAAAATGGCTGTGTGTTGAGTTATTTTGAGGGGACAGCAAATTTACACTGTTATACAAGCTGTACACTCACTACTTTACATTGTAGCAAAGTGTAATTTCTTCAGTGTTGTCACATGAAAAGTAGTACACCACCAATTGATTTTACCAGGCAAATTTCCCTAACCCAGTTGCTGAACCATAAAAAGAAATTTGGTCCCAGCCCTCCACATGCTCAGCGTCTAAATGCTAGCTTGGACAAATTGCTACCACTGCAACTGCTGCCTTTTCAGCTGGTACACTCTGCACCCTTCGTGAATTTTCAGAATGTGCTGTACCTCAGTGGCAGTTTCCAAAACGCCATTTCTTTTCAGGGAGGTCCATTCCGGCCATTCTCTGGACAGGGCGGTCAGCTGTAAGGTTCATATTACTGCTGACTCATGGTCCAGCAGGCATGGGCAGGGATGTTACCTTTCCTTCACGGCGCACTGGGTAACTCTGCTAGCAGCTGGGAAGGACGCAGGACAGGTTTCAGTGTTGTTGGAGTTTGTTCTGCCACCACGCCTCCAAAATGCTAGTAGTGATTCTGCCATAGCTCTCTCCTCCACCCCTCCTCTTCTTCTTCCTCTATGGCCTCTTCTGCAGATTTTTCCTCTGAACCAGCGGTGCACCGTAAGTGTTCAAGGGGCTATGCAAGCAGTCAGGCTAAAAGATGCCATGCGATGCTTGAGTTGGTCTGCCTAGGGGACAGGAGCCACACTGGGGCAGAGATTCTGTCAGCTCTGCAGGGGCAGGCTCAGAGGTGGTTGACGCCATGCCAGCTTCAGCCAAGAATGGTTGTATGCAACAATGGCACAAACCTTCTTTCTGCCCTCCGACAGGGACACTTGACCCATGTTCCATGTTTGGCACACGTCCTGAATTTGGTGGGGCAGCGGTTCTTGACCAGGTACACAGGGTTACAAGATCTCCTGAGGCAGGCCAGAAAAGTCTGTGATCATTTCCACCGGTCATACAATTCCAGTGCTTGGCTGGCTGACATTCAAAGGGAATGCCAACCAACGGCTTCATTTGTGACATGCCCACCAGGTGGAGCTCAACGTTGTCAATGCTGCAGCAGCTGCACACACACAGCAGAGGGCCATCAATAAGTACCTGTGTGAGTATGGCACCAGGACATGACCCTGTCCTGGTGCTTGTCTTATTTTTGCCATGCCAGTGGCTACTGATCAAGGATGCATGCACTGTCCTGTCACCATTTAAGGAGGCTGCAATGATGGTGAGCAGCGATAATGCATGCATCAGTGACACTGTCCCTCTAGTCTTCCTGCTGGAGTCATGGATAGGACACTTGAGGCAGAACAGAGAGGGATCATTACTGGCTGGCAACCCTTCTTGATCCACGTTACAAGGGTAAAGTTGCAGAACGCCTGAACATTTGACTTTTGTACTTGTTAAAAATGGATATTATGGACTTATCTTGGTAATATGGTTTCCAATCCTGGGAAACGGTGCTAATTTATAGAATATGCATAGGTTTTCCTCTGAATATTAGACAATTGTCTGTACACAAACTTTAGCCTTAAAAATGGTTGTTTATTTATGGCTGGGGATTATGAGTCTTATAATGACAAGATATACCAGCCACATTATGGGGGTTATTTACTAAAGGCAAATCCACTTTGCACTACAAGTCACAGACTTTTGTCCGTTTCTAAAATGATAACAGAATTACTCCCATCGGTGAGTCCCCATTAATTAATATTTGTTAGAGTTCATAGGCTCCCTAAACCAGCATTCCTTCCAGAACACATTCCCAGGGATGTCATAGTGAGGATTCATTACTTCCATGTCAAGAACCAACTCATGCATTTTGCCCATTGAAGACACTCGCTTCCCAAACCTTATGCAGGGATTACTTTGTATACTGACCTATTCCAAGCGACTATCCAAGCTTGCAAGTATTTAAGCACAATCACCAAAATCCTCCAATAATAATATTCCATATAAATAGAAATTCCCCCACAAAGTTGTCCAATGACAAGAACAACACATCATATATTTTCTCCAATCTGGATGATGGTCTTAACCTTATGAGAAGCTGAAGATGAGAAAGACATCTCTGACAGTCCCTCCCATCAATGAGAACCAGCATTGTGGTGCACAAGCTCTAACATATGACATTCTCGGGCTCTCACAAGTTTGCACCCTGCATTATGGTAGCATCTCTCATGTCACCCACTGAGTGTAAGCTGACACACCCAACTAGCAGCATCATTAAAATCTTGGTGCATGCTACTTCATTTACAGTGCACTAATCACGATCTCTACCATATAGATATTCCTGTCATATGAGTGGCTCTTTCTATTCCTTTTAGTAAAAGATTGGTTGGTAAGGGGCTTACATTTTTTAGAGAGCATTAAACATAGTTTCTTATCCCAAGGCGTGTATAGAATTAATCAAATTCATAATTTTCACTTACTCAGTGGCTGTAAGGATACAATAGAAGTTCCTAAATTGATCTGGCACTACTTTCAGGGTAAAATTCTAAAAAATACACTTTTTTTATTCCACTCTAACCAACAACCCAGGCATGGCTAAAGAGCCGGATATATTAAGCTGAGAAAACGGAAAATTGAATACTTACCTTCCGTAATTTTCCTTTCCTGGTGCCTACCCATGTCTGCTGCCATGGGTAGCCACCAGTAAAGTAAAATTACGTAAGGTAATTATTAAATTTTCCGTTTTCCTGGTGCCTCCATGGCAGCATAACAATGGTTAATAACTCGCTTACAGGGAGGGTACTGCAATAATAATTTTAATAACAACTACAGTACAGAAAGTTGCAAGGTTTTTTTCCCAAAATCTCGGGAAGTGAGAGCTGCTGGGTCCACACTATCGTGGGACATGAAAGTGTTGAATGAAGACCAGCTGGCTGCCCGACAGATCGTCTCTGGGGAGACCCGTGCCAAAGCTGCCCAAGAGGCCGCCATCCCTCTTGTCGAATGTGTATTGACCGCGTTTGGAGCAGGGAGACCACTAGCCCGGTATGCTGCCCCCGAAACTTGCACCTTCAAGGTGTTTAGGCCTAGGCCTAAATCTAAACCGGCCTGCAGAAACAGGAGAATATTCTGTACCCCCGGCTCCAGGGGGTCAAACTGATTAGCTTCAGCCATTTCTGTGAATTTCCTCCATATTCTATAGTATGTGGAGTTGTGGTAGCTTTTCTAGCCTGCAACAGTGTTTGGACGACTTTAGGTGCACACCCTAGCTTGTCCAGCCTTTCCCGCTCAATTTCCAGACCCTCAGATCCAGTATCTCTGGGTGTTGATGAGAGAGACCGCCCTGTGACAGCAGGTTGTTCCTGAAAGGAAGACGGAGCGGCTTGCATATGGCCAAATTGACTAGCAGCGGGAACCATGGTCTTTTGGGCCAGGATGGGATTACTGCCAGAACTGTGACCTTCTCTGATGTCAGCCTCTGGAGAAACCTCAGTTAGCTTCAGCCATTTCTGTGAATTTCCTCCATATTCTATGAATGTGGAGTTGGTGGTAGCTTTTCTAGCCTGCAACAGTGTTTGGACGACTTTAGGTGCACACCCTAGCTTGTCCAGCACCATACTGAAGCTGTGCTCTCCTTTTATACTGAGAGCGCTTTGGGAGTACCAAGATGGCCGCCGGAGGCTTCAGAGCGGCTACTGCGCATGCGCCGTGACGTCACGGCGCGGCTCCGCCTTCCGCCGAGAAAACAGAGCGGAGCGGCGCGCGCGAAGCGCCGCACACACAGGGAGACACTAAGGGAGGGAGGATGCTTTTCCCCAATTAACCTTCACAATGGATCAATGGAGTAAGGCTATTTGCGTAAGTTACTGAGCCTATTCATGCATTGACCATTCAGATGTATTTCAAATTAATACAAATAGGAAGTTTATATCATATAATGTGGAATTGTGCAAATATCCAACCATTCTGGAAAAAGGAAGTGGGCTGGATTGGAGAGGTCACAGCCGACAAATCCATCATCAAACCAGAATTGGCATGCCTAAACATAGGATTTGAAACCTACCCTATATCTTACAAAAAATACACTTTAATGAATTTAAAAACACAATATATAAATATAACCCCATTTTTTTGTAAGATGGTGTTACCCCAAGTAAATAGATACCCAATATGACATGCTTTAAAATTGCGTGTGCTCGTGGAATGGTGCCAAACTGTACTGTACTGTACTTAAAAAAATTCCATAGGCGATGCTTTGAAAATTTCTACAGGTTACCAGTTTAAAGTTACAGAGAATATCTAGTGCTAGAATTATTGCTCTCGCTATGACGTTCACCGCAATAACTCACGTGTGGTTTGAACATTGTTTGCATATGTGGGCATGACCTACGTATGCATTCACCACTGAGCGCAAGCACAGGGGGACAAGGCACTTTAAAAAAAAAATTCTACTATTTATTTTATTACATTTACATTTATTACATTCTTTGTTTATTTTTACATTGTCTCTTTAAAAAAAAATCTGATCACTTTATTCCTATCAAAAGGAATGTAAACAAACATCCCATGTGATAGAAATAAGCAGTGACAGGTCCTCTTTATGGAGAGATCTGGGGTCAATAAGACCCTACATCTCTCCTCTACAATGTAAAGCATTAGATAAAAAAAATATTGATCGAAAACTTTAAAAAAAATTGCCTTGTTTACATTGGACTGAATCTGGAAATTACATCAAGACCAAGACCATAGAAATTAGCTCATCTCTGTGACCAGCTGCTGCAACGGCCGAATCAGTTTCTGGGGCTACCGGTCATCCAGATAAGCCCGGCCCCTTCTAAAAGTGATTCAGTGGCTAATCAGCCACATAGATGACTTTTATCAGAGAATCGCCAGCTGAAAAAAACAATACCTGGGATATGGCATATTATTGCAGCCATAATCCCGGTACAGGGGGTCCCCAGGTTAAAAACAAGATAGGGACTGTAGGTTTGTTCTTAAGTTGAATCGTTTGTAAGTCGGAACAGGTAAATTTTTTAAGTGTAGCTCTAGCCAAAAAATCATTTTTTACGTTTTTTAGATAATATAGAGAAGGGTTATCACCCCTGTAACATTTGTGTTGCTGTCTGTGCCCCTTTACAGAAGATTTTACCTCACCTTCTGTCCCAATGACAGATGGATTTTGAAAATTTGGGGTTGTTAGGGAAACATGGACTGGTGATAAAGCATCAGTGGAGACACCTTTTTCCCATATTAACTCTTAAGCCCCATACACACGGTAGGATTTTCGCATGGATTCTGTCCGATCGGACAATGTTGTTGAAAAATCCGACCGTGTGTATGCACCATCGGACAGTGTACGTCGGATTGTCCGACGGACAAAGTCCTATCTCCTGCTGGATAGATTTTCCGACAACACGGTCCGATCACACCAAATCCGATCGTGTGTACCGTTGTCCGACGGACAAAGTGCTACGCATGCTCAGATCACATTACAAGACCAAAGCTATTGGCTACTAGCCTCTACGTAGTCCCGTCGTAGGCAACAAACGTCACCACGTTCAGAATGATCGGATTTTCCGACAACTTTGTCCGACCGTGTGTACGCAACACCAACATCGGACAAAGTACGACAGACATGATCCGACGGACCTGGTCCTCGGATAATCCGAGCGTGTGTATGGGGCTTAACACGAGTGAATTTCCCTTCCTAGGGGTGGATTTCCTCTCACTTCCTGTTGTCTCCCTCCGTTTGTAAGTAGGAGTCGTTTGTAAGTCGGATGTTTGTAAGTAGGGGACCCCCTGTATTCCACTTCCTACCAAGGACATTTTTTGACTAAGCCCTGGTAAGGAAGTGGTAATAGGTTGATAAATATTCATAATTCAGATGTCAAGGGACATAATGCAGGAGCATGCTGAACAGCAGCTGGCAGGAACAGTAAAGACCTGAGCTTAAGAAACACGTCAGAACTGAAAACCTGGCTTCAGCCTACCTGGTCTCTGCAGATCACAAAATTAATAAAAGCACTATTTGCCAAATTAGTAGATCCCTACACAAGTGTTCTTTAACAATCATCATACATAAACAAACTCGTATCCAGCAGACCGTGACTAGATAACGTTTTCATAAAATTTTAGATTTGTTCAATAATATAAAATAGAGAGATTCATATATATTATGCAGATTATGCCCTTTCAGTTTTGTAGTTGAAAAAGAGTATAAAAATAAATCTACAAGAATGTATTTGAGAAAAAATCAGTTTAATAAAGCTGTTCCATCACTTTTATAAAGTGATTATTTTCAAAGTTTTTCTCATAAATAATAGAAACTCACATAATGCTTTCAACGCACTCTCTCAATAACAAGCAAGTGCCTCCAGCGGTCTAAACAAAACGGCTAAATGTCATTATTTCATAAAAAGCTTGCCTATTTTATTACCAGAAATATAGGAAATTACATTTTACTAAGCCAGACAGTGGTCAAAGTCTGTTGTTATAGTTGATAATGGCCATTTTTTTTGTTTGTTGGCTGAAATTTTTATAAAATACACTTTTAGGTCATAATGTTGCATTATTTATGTTTAAAATAAGAAATGAACATTAAGGTGAAACTCCAGAATTGTTGAAAAAACGATCAGAAAGATTTGCCCAATATTTTAGCAGGTTTTTACCTGCTTAGAATCTGTAGTTAATCACATATGCCATTCCTATACACTTATTCAAAACTTTCACTATGGGTGCTAGCTAGGTTATTATTATTATACAGGATTTATATAGCGCCAACAGTTTGCACAGTGCTTTACAACATGAGGGCAGACAGTACAGTTACAATACAATTCAATACAGGAGGAATCAGAGGGCCCTGCTCGTTAGAGCTTATAATCTAGGAGGGAGGGTCAAGTGATACAAAAGGTAATAGCTGTGGGGGATGATCTTATACAGTTGTTAGGTGGGGGCCAGATAGGCTTCTCTGAAGAGAAGGCTTTTCAGGGATTTTCTAAAAGCAAACAGAGTAGGAGATAGTCAGACAGATTGGGGTATGGTGTTCCAGAGCATGGGAGAGGCTCGGGAAAAGTCCTGGAGGCGAGCATGGGGGGAGGTGACAAGGGAACTAGAGAGCATGAGGTCTTGGGAGGAACAAAGGGAATGAGTAGGTTGGTGTTTTGAGACTAGGTAAGTGATGGAGCTGGGGGCCGAGTTGAGGATGGCTTTGTTGTTATTAGAATTTTGAATTTAATTTGTTGGGTGAGTGGAAGCCAGTGGAGGGATTGACAGAGAAGGGTAGCAGACACTGAGCGGTTGGTAAGGTGGATGAGCCTGGCAGTAGCATTCATGATGGACTAAAGGGGGGATAGCCTGTGTAAAGGTAATCCTGTGAGGAGGGAGTTGCAGTAGTCGAGGCAGGAGATGACCAGGGAGTGAACTAGGAGTTTTGTGGTGTCATTGGTTAGGAAGGGGTTTATTTTGGAGATGTTGCAGAGGTTGAGACGGCAAGATTTGGAAAGTGTTTGGATGTGGGGCCGAAAAAAGGATATTTGATTTTGACAGAGAGATCAGGGGCAGAGACACGTGGGGGAGGAAAAATCATGAGCTCAGTTTTGGATAGATTGAGTTTGAGGAAGTGGTGTGACATCCAGGCTGATATGTCTGTTAGTAAGTTAGTGATACGTGAGGAAACTGAAGGAGTGAGCTGAGGGGTAGAGAGATAGATTTGGGTGTCGTCAGCATAGGGATGGTATTGGAAGCCATGGGAGGCTATTACCTGACCCAGGGAGGAGGTGTACATGGAGAATAGGAGAGATACAAGAACAGAACCTTGGGGGACCCTGACAGAGAAAGGGAGAGAAAAGGAGGCAGTAGAGTTGTAAGTGACACTAAAGGTGTGGTTGGATAACTAGGATGAGAACCAGCGAAGAGTACAGTCATGGAGAACAAAGGCGAAGAGTTTTTTTAGGAGGAGGGGTGGTCCACTGTGTCAAAGACAGCACAGAGGTCTAAGAATAGGAGTACAGAATAGAGTCCATTGGATTTAGCTGTTAGCAGATCATTTGTGAGTTTTAGGAGAGCAGTTTATGTGGACTGTAGAGGGCCGAATCCAAACTGAAGGGGATCAAGAAGGTTATTCGTGACGAGGTGGTCACTCAGTCAGTTGTAGACCAGACGTTCAAGTAGTTTGGATAAAAATGGGAGCAAGTAGATGGGACGTAGGTTGTTAAGATTGGTGGGGTCTAGTGAGGGCTTATTAACAATGGGGTGACTAATGCACGTTTTAGAGAGTTTGGGAAGCTGCCTGAAGAGAGGGAGGGATTAAAGATGTGAGTTAGGGAGTGTAGAATAGAGCCAGAGGGTGAACGTAGCAATTGTGAGGGAACAGGGTCCAGGGGCAGGTGGTAAGGTGGATGTTAGAGAAAAGTTTAGCAACCTCATCAAAAGTGGCAGGGTTGAAAAAAGGAAGTAATGATTGTACCTGTGGACATGGGGTCTTAGGTGGAGAAGGCCTCTGTGCAATGGAGATCTCCTCACAAATTGCATTCATTTTATGTTTGAAGTGATTGGCGATCTCCTGGGCAGTGAGTGAGTTAGTGGGTGGAGGCAGTGGAGGACAAATTAGAGAGTTGAAGGTAGAGAAGAGTTGATGGGGACGGGTTGATACATTGTTATTCAAAGTGATAAAATAGGTCTGCTTGGCAGTGAGGAGGCAGGAATTTTATTTTTGGAGAGCATGGTTGAAATCTTTCTGAGACTTAGTCTTACGCCACAGGTGCTCAAGTGCGTGGCTGTTTTTTCAGACTTCTAATGGCATCTCTTTGCCAAGGTTGTAGGGAACGTGGCTTGATTCTGTGTGTAGTGAGGGTGCAAGCTTGTCTAGGGAGGATGACAGTGAAGTGTTGTAGACAGAAGTGGCTAAGTTGGGGCAGGACAGAGGCAAGATTTTGTCATAGAGGTGGTCAGTAGCAGAGTAGAGAAGAGAAGGGTTGAGGAGGCAAAGGTTTCTACGGGTAACTGTTAGGTGGTTGGAGGGAGGGGAGGCGGTAGAGAGGGAGAGAGAGAGAAACTAATAATGTGGTGGTCAGAGAGAGGGAATGGATAGTTGGAGAGGTTGCACGGTGGGAGAAAACAAGGTCAAGGTTGTTTCCATCAGAGTGTGTAGAAGCGTGTATCCATTGCTTCAGGTCAAAAGAGGAGGTTAGACTGGGGAGTTTGGAAGTAGCAGAAGTGTTAGTATTAACAGGGATGTTGAAGTCACCAAGAATTATTGTGGGGATTTCAGAATAGAGAAAGAAGGGGAGCCAGGCAAAGAATTCATCAAGAAAGGCTGATACTGGCCCAGGGGGCCAGTATATTACAGATATCATTAAAGAAACTGGAGAGAAAAGACAAATGCAATGTGCTTCAAATGAGGAAAGTGACAGAGAAGGAGGTGGGTGAAGTACCTGAAAGGTGATATGTGGGGCTAGAAGGATTCCCATTTCCACTCCCCCTCCATTGGGTCTGGGGGAGTGAGTTCAAAGAAGGCCACCATGAGAGAGGGCAGCAGGAGAAATTGTGTCAGATTCATGAAGCCAGGTTTCAGTAATGGCGAGTTTCTAGCAAATCACATTAGTAGAAAACACTGTATTCATGGCCTCCTTATATATGTACAGATTTTAAGCCAAAGGAAAATTGTATGCAACAGTAAACCAAATGACATTGGAGATGTTATTGTATGTCATGCAATAAGCTGCATCAGATTTTGATATATATATATATATATATATATATATATATATATATATATATATATATATATATATATATATATATATATATATATATATATTGTTTTAGATAACTGAATGGGAAAAAGTCTGAGCTATATGGCAGCAGTTAAGTTGATTATAAGAAGATTCCTCCACAAACCTCTGGGAAATTATCAACACAGACAGAAATACTAAGGCCGGCAATACACAGTTTAAATTTCTTTCCTGCAACCACGGGCATCCCTCTGACCGAGCTATTGTCTGCTCCTGGCAGGGGCAGCTGTCCTCGCCGGGAGAAAACAGTGACTAATCATAAGGGAATCAGGTGGGCTAGTAGTACTCAAGTTGATTGATCGATCAACTTGGTACATTCAGCCTGCCCATTAACAGTTCAAACTGTGTATGGCCGGCCTAAGTTCACAATCCAAAGTGAATGACAGTCTGAGTTGCAACCTAATGTACAATTCTCACAAGCTTTAATACCTAACGCAGGGTTTATTTTCACTTTAAATACAGCAGTTTGTTTAGGCCAAGTTAGACTATTTTCTCTAACAGATGCCCCAGTTGTCAGTGCTGTATAAACTGTATGTAGCATCAGATGCATACAGTATACGCACTGTGTTCTGGCAGTGGAACTGGGATCTCCAATTTGCTGCCAGAACAAAATCTATACGGGCTGAGTACTGCTGAGCTATTCACAGAAGAAAGGTGTGTATATAAACATGCGCAATGAACATCAGTGCATTTGAAAGCCCTTGATGCTGTTATGATCAACACCATTTTAGTCATCAAACAAGCAGATAATGGAGGTGGTGTTGTAGTTCTGTATCCATCTGTTTAAATTTCAGAGGTGCTCAGATTACTTTAGTAGTCGTAGCGAGTCATATCTAATAGTCATACTTACTGAAAATTGCCTCAAAATCCATTATAGGAATATGACAACTAAATCTTTGTTGACTAGAGCCCTGGCCAACAAATTTATTGATAAGGGTTAGTTTGCTTTTCTATATAAAGATCTTTTTGCAACCCCTTATTTCTACCATCTCCAAACAGTGCATAAGAATATTGTACATCTTCCTGGTAGGGCAATCATTGCATTTATGGGCTGATGGCCTATCACAAAACATTGATTATGTCTTACAGCCATTGTTACAGGCTCTCACTTCTTATATCAGAGACTCCCTAAAACATCTTGAAACTTTACAACATTATACGTGGCACTCATCATATAACTGGTTATCCTTAGATGTTGATTCACTATACATGTCTATCGCTCATGAAGTAGGCATCTCTGTCCCTCCCAGGGCTCCATCATATGCAGGCCCTGTTTACTTTGGAAAGAATTACATTTTTTTCTCAAAAAAAATTATTTTGTTTTCAGTAAGAACTATTTCCTACATAGTTACATAGTAGGTGAGGTTAAAAAAAGACACAAGTCCATCAAGTCCAACCTATGTGTGTGATTATATGTCAGTATTACATTGTGAATCCTTATATGTTGTGGTCATTCAGGTGCTTATCTAAACGTTTTTTGAAACTATCGATGCTCTCAGCTGAAACCACTGCCCGAGGAAGGGAATTCCACATCCTTGCTGCTCCTACTGTAAAGAACCCTCTACGCAGTTCATGGTTAAACCTCTTTTCTTCTAATTTTAATGAGTGGCCACGTGTCTTATTAAACTCCCTTTCAAGAAAAAGTTTTATCCCTATTGTGGGGTCACCAGTATGGTATTTGTAAATTGGAATCCTATCCCCTTTCAAGCGTCTCTTCTCCAGGGAGAATAAGTTCAGTGCTTGTAACCTTTCTTCATTTCTAATGTTCTCCAGTCCCTATATTAGTTTTGTTGCCTTTTTCTGTACTCGCTCCATTTCTAGCACATCCTTCCTGAGGACTGGTGCCCAAAACAAGATAGCATACTCTAGGTGTGAAGATGCAAATTAAGGATTCTGAACGGCCGCACTCCAAGAAAAAATCAAAACCCTTTATTGGTAAAATATGGAATCACACAAAAATAGGTCACAGCAAAGCAAGAAAATGGCTAACGCGCTTCACACTACCAAGAGTGCTTACTCATAGCTATGAGTAAGCACTCTTGGTAGTGTGAAACGTGTTAGCCATTTTCTTGCTTTGCTATGACCTATTTTTGTGTGATTCCATATTTTACCAATAAAGGTTTTGAATTTTTCTTGGAGTGCGGCCGTTCAGAGTCCTTAATTTGCATCTTCATCAGCTTGTGCCGTGCCTGCACCTGGGTTCTCTAACCATAGGAACAGCTGTGGGATAGAGTTTGGGTTGATCATCCTGGAGCGGTGGATCTCTCCATAATACACTAGGTGTGGCCGGACCAGAGTCTTGTAGATTGGGAGAAGTATAATTTTATCTCTGGAGTTAATCCTCTTTTTAATGCATGCCAATATTCTGTTTGCTTTGTTTGCAGCAGCTTAGCATTGTATGCCATTTCTGAGCCTATCATCGGCTAGGACCCTCAGGTCCTTTTCCATCCTTGATTCCCAAGAGGTTTTCCCCCAGTGAGGAGATTGCATTCATATTTTTGCCACCCAAATGCATTAGTTTACATTTTTCCACATCAAACCTCATTTGCCATGTAGTTGCCCACCCCATTCATTTGTTCAGATCTGCTTGCAAGTTTTCCACATCCTGCAGAGAAGTTATTGCCCTGCTTAGCTCAGTATCATCCGCAAATACAGAGATTAAATAGGATTTGTTCCAGGACAGAACCCTGGGGGATCCCACTTTCCACCCCTGACCATTTAGAGTACTCCCCATTTATCACTGCCCTCTGAACTCGCCCTAGTAGCCAGTTTTCAATCCATGTACTCACCCTATGGTCCATGCCAACGGACCTTTCTTTGTACAGTAAACATTTATGGGGAAATGTATCAAATGCTTTTGCAAAATCTAGATGCACCACATCTACGGGCCTCCCTTTATCTAGATGGCAGCTCACCTTCTCATAGAAGGTTAATAGATTGGTTTGGCAAGAACGATTCTTCATGAATCCATGCTGCTAATGATACCATTTTCATTACTTAAGTCTTGTATATAGTCCCTTATCATCCCCTCCAAAAGCTTGGATAGTATTGATGTTAGGCTAATTGGTCTGTAATTCCCAGGGATGTATTTTGGCCCTTTTTAAAATATTGGTGCTACATAGGCTTATCTCCAATCAGCTGGTACCATTCCAGCCAGTAGACAGTCAGAAAAAATTAGGAACAATGGTCTGGCAATTACTTGACTACCATAAGGACCCTCAGGTGCAAGCCATCTGGTCCTGGTGACTTATTAATGTTAGTTTTTTCAACTTTTCAACTCTATTTCTAATTCTGTCCTGTTAGCCATGAGGTTGCTTCCTGTGACGTGTCATGAGGATAAACACTGCAGTTTTGGTTACTGAAGCCCCCCCCCTATTCCCTTGTGAAGACTGAGGAGAAGAATAAATTCAAAACCTTCACCATCTCACCATCCTTTGTAACCAGATTCCCTTTCTCATTCTTTATGGGGCCAATATGGCCTTGTCCTCCATCTTTTACTGTTTATATACCAGTACTTAAAGAATTTCTTGGGATTTTTCTTGCTCTCCTCTGCTATGTATCTTTCGTGTTCTATCTTAGCCACCCTAATTGTACCCTTACATTTCTTTTTGCATTGTTTGTAAAGTTTGAATGCTGATGATGATCCCACAGCCTTGTATTTTTTGAAGGCCTTCTCGTTTGCTTTTATATGCATTTTTACATTGGAGTTAAACCACCCAGGACTTTTATTTGCTCTTTTAAATTTATTTCCCAATGGGGTGCACTGGCTAATGCCCTTATGTAATATGCTCTTAAAGCAAACCCATCTCTCCTCTGTGTTATTTGTTTCTAAGATTTTATCCCAATTAATATCTTCTAGCAAGGCTTGTAGTTTAGGGAAGTTGGCTCTTTTGAAATTCAGTGTCTTTGTTTTCCCCTTATGTTTCCTATTTGTGTGATTTATACTGAAGCTAATTGACCAGTGATCACTGTTTCATAAATTGCCCCGTATTTTCACATCCGTGATTAGGTCTGTATTGTTGGTAATCAGTAGGTCTAGTAACGATTTGTTTCTAGTTGGTGCATTTACCATCTGACCTACGAAATTGTCCTGCAAGACATTTAGGAACTGGCGAGCCTTAGACGAATGCACGGTTCCTTCCGCCTAGTCTGGATATCTAAAATCCCCCATTATGATGACACTTCCCATCCTTGCTGCTAATCCAAATTGTGATAAGAGGTCTGCCTCCCCCATTCTCCCTCAGGTTAGGGGACCTATAGCATACTCTCAGTATTACTTTCCCCTTAGTTTCATCCCTTTGGAGCTCTACCCATAAGTATTCCACCTCCTCCCTTGCTCCCTTAGTGATGTCATCTCTCACATTCACTTGTACATTATTGTTGATATACAGGCATACTCCTCCCCTTTTTTACCCTCTTTATCCCTGCGATAAAGGGAATACCCTTGAATGGTTGCCAGCCAATCATGAGAGCTGTTGAGCAAAGTCTCTGAAATTCCCAAAAAATCTAAATCCTTCTCGTACAACAGTATCTCTAGTTCTCCCATCTTGTCCGCCAGGTTCCTGGCATTGGTCAACATGCAACGTAGTTTAGACCAGTCGCCTACTGTCTCTTATTGGGTGTACCGAGGTTGCAAATAGGACTTGTTTCCTCCAGCTGAAGATTGCTGCAATTGGAGACTGTCAGGAAGGGCAAGCCAGTAATCAAAATGTCAACAGCAGAAGAACATCTATGCACAGTTTCCTAATGAGAAGAGCCGATTGGCGCACGTGCGAATGTGCTAATAGCAGTGTGCGCACGGGGACGCCCACGCGCGCGTTGTGACAGTTATTGGTGCCAGATGCGCTATTTAAAAGAGACTGCTGCCCAGGTTCATTGCTGTCTGGTCTACAGCGTTCCCTGTAAACCCTGCTACCCGTTGATCATGAAACCTGTTCCAGTAGGGTTTTGGCTTGCTACTCCAGCTACCGGACTTGTTCCTGATCTGTCCATTAGTGTATGACCCAGCTTGCCTGTACCTGTCTGTGTTCCAATCTACAGAACACCTTCTCGCTGACTGCTGAGTCCTGCTTCCAGTCTGATCCTGTCTTCAGCCTGTCTGTTGTTTTGCCCATCTTCCTTGCTGAAAGTCTCTCCACAGCCTCATCTGAAGTTCCGACCAGCCCCTACATCAGCGATCCTGCCAGGCACTTGTGCCACTCTGCACTACTGAGCTTCCTGTTTGCTCTATTAGGGGTTCTTGAGTCAGAGGTGTAAAAGGGGCATTTCCCTGCATAGAGGGCTCTACAACCAGGTACGTGACAGAGCCAGTGTTGCTCCCAGTTATGCCAATCTCACAATGGGAGATTGGGAGGAACTTTTCATCTGGAATAAAAATCCTTTTGCTTCCATGTCATATTTTTGGGCGCTATATTGACTGTCTTCATCATCATATGGGAATGCCTTCCAGCCACAATCAAGTTGTTTGTCCAAAGCTGCAATAATAACTTGATTGGCTTGTCTTTCACACATGTATGGGACACTATGTCTTTAGTATTTCTGAACCTGGAGTTGAGCCATATATATGGCAACATTGTCTCTAAAACCAATTTTAAGCAGTCATCTGAAACTCCTATTTACATTCCAGAAGCTGAGGCCATTCTATTTGGATTAGGCACATCCTTAAAAGTCAGTTTTGTCATCTAGGAATAAACTGTCCTACAGATGTTGACTATTCTACTTAGAGTAAAATCTTGCCGGACAGATTTCTTGACAAGGGAGATGATTGGTCACACACAGAGGCAGCTTTTTCAGATTGTTTCCCCAAATTTAATTTGGGTATAGGTGAGGAATAAGCCATCTAACTCCACTGAAGTGACATTTGTTATTTAGTTTCAATGCAAATATGTATAGGCAAATGGAGAACTTTATCAGGAAACATTGGTATATGTTCTTGGAAGACTTGGTCCCATTATCCCCAGCAAACCTTATTCTGTGTACAGAAAAGCACCCAATATTAGAAAAAATATTGCTCCAAGAAAATACAACCAGTGGAAACTCAACTATCCATACTCTAGCCACATTATGCAACCTTATAGGGAAGTTCCAATATAGAAAAAAGATGTACACCTTCATTAACCATAGGCAGAAAATGTTTCAGGACGAAAAAAGGAAAAAAAGTCTTAGCCAAGGCAGTCAGGTTTATGAAATGGCATGTAAGCCTCGAAACATGTTGTGACTGCGCATTCACCATCAGTAACATTGGGCCGGGGAGGTCCCTGTCTTGTGGCTCAACTTCCAACTTCTAGGTATTGGCTAGAGCAGTCCTTTGGATTAGCAGGTCCAGTGACCATACGTGCCCAGGTCTGCTACTATCCCATGCCGGTGGCTAAGGATGGGGCTTGTGGATGTTGTCTTGTAGCCATGCACATACAGTAGGTGTTCCCTTGTTAGGTTGATGTCACAGGCCTTCCCTGTATTACACACATTGGAGCTCAGCTGCAGGAGAGGCCATCAGGTCAGTAGTGATCTATTCGCCTGTGCACAGAGGGCTGGATTAGAAGCCAAGTGGTGCTCCTATGCTTGATGTTGTCTATATGTTCTGCTATGTCATAAACATATGAGCACCCATTTTTCATGTTTAGCACAATTATTAAAGGATGCTAATACCAAACCCTCTTTGTTATTGTTTTTTTTATCAGCCATTCACAGGAAACCTCTACTAATAAATACAAGGCTTTCTTTGATTGACTGAGGCAGAGAGGTGGGCAGATGATGTCACAATATTCACCTCAGTTAATCAGAGGGGGCCTTGTATTCACTGAGGAAATTAAAGGCCTCCTGTGAATGACTAAACAGCACTTACCCTGACTCAGTGGAACACAACTCTGTATACTGTGTAAAGCTAATGCTACATACAGTTTATATAGCACTGACAGTGGCTGCGGCAATTAGAAAAATAAATCGTTTTTTGGGTCAGCTTGACACTTGCTGAGCATCCACCAGCTTCCTGTGTGCCATTCAGCTGCATTTCTGGCAGCACACAAGAATATAGTGACTACTTAACAAGGGTTATAAAATGCAAGTGTTTTTGTGGTATCTTAGAATACATATCATATGGCAGTCTATTAATCTCCACTATTTGAATGTAGTAGTACTACTTTAAAGCCAAACTTCAGATTTACTTTAACTTTAAATAGTTTGTTTTTGCCAAGCTGACCCAAACAAACTATTTCCTTTACTTGCTGTGGACATGGTAAGTGCTGTATAGACTGTATGTAGCAGAGGAATCAGAGGGGCCTGATCATTAGAGCTTACAATCTAAAAAGGAAGGGTCAATGGATACAAGAGGAAATAACATATTTGCTCCACTGCGCATGCGTGCCCATTATCTGTACTGCTGACTCTACCAACCAACATTTTGTAGGAGGAGGAGAGGCATCACTTTGGTTCTGTGTCTCTTGCACTGTTTGTGTGTGTGTGGTGCAGGGAGCGGCTGCATGTACTCCTGTAGTTGTCAACAGAAGCATACACAAAGTATGGCAGGGGGACAGCAAAAACAGAGCAAGTACAGAGAAGCAAAGCGGGACAAAGATGGCAGGAGCATCTCATTTTGGCTTTAATATCACTTTGACACCCACTGTTTCAGACGTATAGGAATTATTTACTGAAGGTAAATAGGATGTTCACTTTACAAGGGAATTTTCCTTAGCTTAGTGTATGAGGTAAAACTCTGTATTTCAATTTTGCAGTTATGTGCAAGAAAAACAGTTTTTTCCTTCCCTTGCATGTAGTTAAGTGTTCTTTGAAAAGCGAATTTTCACCACATTTAATAAGCTATAGGAAATTCCACTGGGCGATGAAAATTTGGTCCCTAAGTGAGCAGTCTATTTTCCTTTAGTAAATCAACCCCATAATAAATGTCTAAATACAACCCTTATAATCCCTTTCACTGCCTATACAGTATGTCAGCATTCAAAGTCTGTTACTGACTAGCTTGGGGGATGCCAACCTCACCTTTATCACCAGTAACAACATGGAAAGTAAAATGTCCATGACAGAATACACATAAATGGCAGGAATGGTAATTCTTTACACTGTAAAATAATTAGGTATTAGGAATATATTATTTAAAACTCTGTGGTTTAAATTCTAAAACTTGGAAAAAACACCAATTTAATATTTATTCACTTTTTTTTTTTAAACACAGCTAGTGGTAATTACAAAATTTGACTTGATTTCAGTCTTTTGTATTCCACTTTGCAGCAGCACTAAACCTGAAAGAGACATACTAGAGGAAGCACTAGGATCCAATCAGCTGTGTTGTATGCATACAATATATGCTAACAAAGAACAGTAGGAGACAGCAGAGAGGGGACTTTATTCATCGGTTTCTCCTTCCCTGTCCAATTACGGGCTGGAGGCAAGGAACTACCAGGCTGCATTGCTTAACAGCAATTGAGAAAAGTCAGATCACCAGCTGACTGTGCTGTGTGGTACACATATGTAAAACTCAGGACTGGACAGACAGAGATTACAAGTCCTTTGGGAGATAAAGCAGCTCCTTATTTGTAGTTCAACTTTAACTTTGCAGACCGTCGCATGTAGATTTACATCGACAGAATGGCACGGCTGCGCAAATGGGCGTACCTGTAAGTCCCTTTGAATTTGCCCCAATGCCATCGCATACGCGCCTCCAGTGGCGCACGAACGCGACCGCCGCAAGCTCTGTGAGTAGGATCGCAGGCCCCTCGGACATGATGTCTGCGGGGATACCCGTGATTGTCTCGCAGAGAGGAAGAACGGGGAAATGCTATTGTAAACAAGCATTTCCCGTTCTGCCTAGTGACACTGTCACTGATCTCTGCTCCCTGTAATCGGGAGCGGTGAACAGTGTTGTGTCACACATAGCCCCTCCCCCCCCCACAGTTAGAATCACTCCCTAGGACACACTTAACCCCTTCACTACCAGTCACATTTACACAGTAATCAATGCATTTTTAATCACACTGATCGCTGTATAAATGTGAATGGTCCCAAACATGTGTCAAAATTGTCTGATGTGTCAGCCATAATGTCGCAGTAAATAAAAATCGCTGATCGCCGCCATTGCTAGAAACAAAAAAATATTAATAAAAACGGCATAAAACTATCCAATATTTTGTAGGCACTATAACTTTTGCGCAAACCAATCAATAAACGCTTATTGCAATTTTTTTTTACCAAAAATATGTAGAAGAATACGTTTTGGCCTAAACTGGGGAAAACAAGCGTTTTTTTATATAATTTTGGGGGATATTTATTATAGCAAAAAGTAAAATATTAGTTTTTTTTTCAAAATTTACGCTATTTTTTTATTTATAGTGCAAAAAATAAAAAACGCAGGGGTGATAAAATACCACCAAAAGAAAGCTCTATTTGTGGGAAAAAAAGGACGTCAATTTTGTTTGGGAGCCAGGTCGCACGACCGCGCAATTGTCAGTTAAAGCGACGCAGTGCCGAATCGCAAAAAGTGCTCTGATCTTTGGCCAGCCAAATGGTCCGGGGCTAAAGTGGTTGAAGAAGTTCTATGGTCAACGCATACATACAGTATATTCTATAACATCAGCATTATAATAGCAATACAAACAATGATTATTGACAATCCATTGTAAACTTCCTGCAAGCAGTAATACCTGTACTGTTTCCTAAAACTCCTCCTCTCCTCTGTCAGCCATTGCTTGGGATGTACATATAATTAAAAACTTCTCTTTCAACAGTTTTTTCATTATTCTTTTCTAGGTTCAATATTATTATTATTTTTTATTCATAAACAATAAATGTGTTTAGGTGCTTCCAGGATAACAACATGGTACAAAAGTCATAGAAGCAAACCCCATCGCAAAACAGCTGGGAGTGTACTCAATATCTTTCCAGCAAATATTAGTTACCGTATTTTACCTATTAGCACATAGCTGGTGTTTCAAGAGCAAGGGACCCCAAAAATAACAACTTTGTGTCCCCTCGAAACATCATCTTAGGACCCCAGGCGGAGATTCTCTAATACAGAAAGGTTATATTTATTACTCTACATGAGCCTTAAAAAACTATTTCAGGAAAATAGTCTCAAAGTATCCTTGTGCTTTTACTTATTTGTTTTTTTTGTTTAATGAATTGTGGTGTATCTTACATGAGTATCTGTTTTTTTTCCTATACACACACAGATAAAATATGTATATGGTACCAATGAAACAATGAAAGATATGCTTGCTGGGAACCACTTTAAAAGCTGCTACAACTTATTTTTGTAACGGTGCATCACACTAAAACGCTTGGACAAGAACTGCACAAATTAAATAAAATCCATGGTCAGCAAGAAAAATGCAGTGGGTTGGACAGATACTTGTTTTTTGGAGACAAATTGTTTATCTAATCGTACAGTATATATTATCGTACAGTTTATAGAAATAGGATCAATGCGTCGACCTTACTACTGCATCTAATTGCTGCACAGGTGTGCAAAAATGAAAAAAGGACCATTTCAATGATCCAGTCAAAACTTTCCTTCCTGTGTTTTACATGACTGTCATTTATTTTTTAATTGGTGCTGCTACCATCTGTGTCCCTTCCTTAAAGCTAAGCTCCCATTATCACATACACATCAGCTGTAATTTCAGTCCATACACTAATGCAAGTGCTTGCATTGCACAACAAAATAGGTAGAGTAAGGGCACGAGTCAACAGCTCTTATGAGCAGGGCCCTCTGATTCCTCTTGTAGCTGTACTGTCTCCCTTCAAGTTCTGCACAAACTGTTGGCGCTATATAAATTCAGTATTATAATATTAATAATAATAATAGTAATAATATAATTTGATTATGTGCAGCAGTAGCCTCAGTTTTTCTTTTTCTTAACTGGAGTTTTCCCTTAAAATGTTTATTCATTCAAAACACCAATTACAATTGACATGATTTATGTGATGCCATGTACCTGTGGCTACAATTGGCAGGTAAGACATCAGTAAGGATAAGCATTAACAGGCACAAGTTCTGTTTCCTATACAGGTGTTACACAGTCATTGCTGAGAAGCTCATTGGAACTAAATCATCCAATCTCAAGATTTTAATGTCTGGGAATTGGACAAGTGACAAAGCTTCACACAGAAGTGGTTTCTGTATGACTGCTATTGCAGAGAAAATCATCCATGGCTTATAAGCTAAATACTCTTTACCTAGAGGTCTGGATGGAAACGTAATCCTATATTGAGAAATAATAAAGAAAAATACCTCTTTCAGTCTGAAAGGTCAAGCGTTTTTATCTTCCAAGTATGAATTTGAAAAAAAGCCATCATAAATATTGCATTTGATAGAGAAACATTGTGTTAGAAGGGGAATATTTTCCCAGGTTTTTTTGGGGGGGCGTAATAGGGTATAAGGTTTATTTGGCTTTAGAAGTGATTGTGAAACAAACAATAGCAAGTGATAAAATGAAATGCTTGTATGTGTGTCTTTTAACATGTATTATAGCCAACTGACATGACTATAAGGGTGATGGACAGAATAATAAAAACAGTTTTAAAAAAAGGGTGAAACAGAACACAGTCGCAAAAATAAATCATATTAGACCGGGTGACAGCTTGAAGTACATGCCAGACAAGTATCCTGGAGGGCAAAGAACAAGGGTTTCAGAGGATGTAGGAAACCTAGGAGAAATACTTACAAGCATAAAACAGAACTAAACCTACTTATTTAACTGTTTCCCAAAATAAATAAATGTTATTAAATCTCTACTCAAACACAGAGATTTGCATTCTGCCTACTAGCATATGCGTAGTGTGTGCTGCATTTAAGGTATACCTCTGGTGATCGTTGCCAGTGTGCTTATGCCAGTTCCCAAAACCTTCAAATGGATGTTGTTAGAGCTGCTCATGTGTGTAGCACCATGGTAACTGCATTTCTAGAAAGAGGCTAAGTACCAACTTTGGAAAAAGGGGCAGCATTAAAAAGGTAAGCAAATAAATCTTGCATTTTTGAATATCCAAGACCATCCAGAAATGTCGATTTTTGTTTTATTGCTGCAAAGAAAATACGTGTTTAGTTCCACTTTAACAATGGATGCTCAAACTCAATGGAGGAGTCAGCAACAAGGAAACCAATATGTTTTATCTCTATGTCCTTGAAGTAGAACAAAAGGCAAAAGTGGGAGTTTTTACTTCTTGCTCCATAGCCAAAACAGGAAACGAGAACTCTCTCTAAAGTGAGAGAATCCTTGGTTGTCACCAGGGTCACCAGAACTAGTGTCACATCAGAAGTTTTCCCCTCTATTACTGTTTTGGGGACAATGCAAAATTTTGAATTTTCTCTCACTTTCAGTGACAACATTAGATGGGGTAAATCTCCTTAACAAGGGTACAGACAGTGATAAAAACTTGACAGGTGTTCTAATCCCTCTCTAGTCTGTTAAAGACTTTCTTAACAAAAATTCTGCCTGTAGTTATACTTTAATCATTTTTAAATGTATTTCTCCCTTGACTTGATATGCTAAAGACTTGCATTTTATTTCAGTTTGTTTTGATGTACTAACTTAGTTTATGAAAATGTTCTTGCTCCAATGGATAATTGGATAATTATAGTGAGCCCATTTTTAACTCATCCACTAAGAAAACATTTGGTCTCTTTCTTAAATAAATTAGCCCCAAAGAATAACAAATGCACATTTAGAATCATTTAGCGATAAAAATTGTTATACTGCCCATGATAGTATATTGTAAACAGCTTGAATGCCAGAAAATTATTTCCAATGTGGAAGTGGTTCTCTAATGAAACAAATCAAGTGCAAAGAAGTTGATTCCCCCAAATATGTACCAGATATTTCTCTTTGGTACTGGCATAGAAAAGAGAGTGGCAGAGGAATAAAGGGAAAGACCATGTAGCTAAGAAGAGCAGCCCCTTAAACAAATCTAATGATGCTATACGATAGAAGTTGTATGCTTAAATTTCTTATTTCAATTTTTATTTTTATTGGTGTAAAGACAAGAATATAATAGAAAAGAGTTGCTTCCTGAAAACAAGAAAAATCTTGCTTTTTCACTAAGAAATCCAGTTATTTTTGTAATTTTAAAGGTGGCATATTATCCCTACTGACAACTGCTTTACTTAAGCTTTACTGTTCTTTGGTTAAAATTTCTTTAATCAGCCCCAATATTTCAAATACATGAACTCAAATTATTGTCAAAAGATAGACTTAATTACCTTATAATAATGTACAGTTTCACCTCTGACAAGTAATTTCTTATTTAATAGCGTTATTGTTTCCAAAACCACTACACTGAGCTATATAAAGATAGCACTTTGCTTTCCAAGGAGAGAAAACTGGCTATAAAAGGAATTGTAATATCATAAGTAAGTGAATATATCAGCCATATTGATCAAACCTGTCAAATCCTGAAACATTTAAACCTTAAGAAAAATAAATGCTGTATTCAGAAAGATAGTTGTATGTAATTTTTTGAGGAATGTCGTTTTACATGAATTTATTCATATCATTTGATTCCCCTATTCTTTAAGTTTAAAAAAGTTTCTCCAAGAAAAATATCAGTACAAACTAAAAAAGAAAAAAGGGGGCGACCTGTGCTCAGGCCAAAGCAGCACTCAGTCCCTGATATGCAGTAAAACCAAGAAAGTATTGTAGTGATGCTGAAGTAAAGTAAGTTCACAAGGTATTAAAAAATAAAAAAACACGTTTTAATACTTTGTGGACTTCTTTACTCTGGTATTACTCCACAGGGTCCCATGGGCAATATTCTTCTTGGTTTTAGGAGTTCTATATTGATATGCACCCTTCAGCCAATTAATAGCTTAAAAATAACTATGCTTACAATAAAAAAAAAAAAAAAAAGGATAAATAGACTGTACCTTCACTGACCAACTGCCTATGTATGTTGATTTCAGGAAAGGGATTACATTTTACACTGCTCTTGCAACATAGCATTTGTGTTCAGTCCATGATAGTTTTTTTATTTGCATCAGTTAATTTTTTGCGACAAGCTTTTGGAGAGTTTACTCCCTTCCTCTACATAGGCCCAAGCAGCACTGATAAATGGCATTCATTTTGTAAAATTTCTGTGCTTCAGTACTGATTAGTCCAAAAGAAAAGCGGGTAGACCCCAGAAAATCTGTCCTGAAAGATTAACTATACAGGCAAATAAAAAATTATTATTAACAGTACTCAACTAACAGTTATCTTAAGAACAACAAGTTATGGGTACAATTTTATGTATGTACCACTGCATTTCAGCATGAATGTGAAATGTCAAAACATTATGCGCATTCAGGATTTCAGAACTACAGGGGTTTCATAAGTCTCATGTGTAAAACTGTTCCTGGGCCCATAGGGACGCTACTGGCTTGGAATGACCAATCAAATATATTAAAATCAGCTGTAGCTATCAAAAACCACAGGTAGGCTTCCGCTTTCCACAAAGGCTTTATTGTGAAATATAATGATGTACAGTAACTGTGCCAGATGCAGTAATGAAACCATATCAACCACACTGAAGTAATTATTCCAACAGTCCCTAGGGCATGCCTACACGAGTGGCATAAACATCCAATGTAGTTTTTGTTCATGAACAAGATCCTGTCTATGTCCATTATGTCCATTAATTTCATTTTAATGCAAAAAGTATAGTGGTCTCCCTTTCACTTATCTAATTACAGCACATACTATATTTTCTTCCTGCAGAAATAAAATGACTTGTGGAAACAGAATTTACAGTGAAATGACAATATGCAATGTATATTACTTTCAGACTAACAGTCTTGTTAACCGCCTAAATTCTGATCATTTTCAGGTAGGTGTCACTAAAATATGTATATTTTTTCCTCTGAGCAAATTAGGAAAATATACCTACTGGGAAATTTCTTAAGTGGATCTAAACATGTAATTGCAATTAATACCTGCTTACATTTTATCCACAATTTCACACAATTTTTTAGGTCCTACTTGAGAAAGCCACTACATGACCGACATAATAAAATAAAAACATAATGCTTTGACCGGGGTTTGTGGTCATTAAGGGCTCCTTTAGACATTTGCACTGCAGTAACATGCACTAAAATGCATGTTACCATAATGTGCAGCATTTTGTGTGGTGTTTTGTGGTACCATTTACTCCAAAGCACAACTACAGTTGTGGACAATAAACATGCATTGAAGTACTTAGCAGTCCATATAAAATAAATAGTAGCTTATGTTTATGTGCAAAATAAAATTTTGCACATAAACATGGCATTTTTAATTAGCTTTCATTGAAGCAACTACATAGGATCTCCACCCGAAAACCATCTTCCTTAAGGAAGCTGAATAAAAAGATGTGCAACTTGCGTCTCTTTATATCCTTTAATGGCAAGCAAAGATGGCCTATAGGAACCGGCAGATTGATAATTTGTGGATTGCAGGAGGAGTGGGTCTGGACTGGTGCTGTGGATTTGGGTTCTTACTAATATTTTTGTGATAGCTGACTTCTAATAAGTACTCATTATTGAATAAGGCTGTTAGCTGTGCAGTTTGTCCTTTCAACAGGACACTTTGTTCTGGCTAGCAAATACATTTTGTTTCAATGGGTGAATTGGCTCTGTCACAAAGCCTAGGTGTGCTTTTATGATCTTGCTCATCCTCATTAATAAAACGTCATGGCAACATAAACTCTTTTTTTCATGCTTGCTTCAGGGATACTGATGGCACATATTATAAACTTTTTTTTTTGTGTGGCCATGGGCAGCAGAAAAGACCAGGTGGGGGTACAGTCATTTCCCCATGTTGTCCAAAATTAGCTTATGTTTCCTTAAAATATGATTCATATTAATGTCTACAAGCAGCTCATACAGCTGTAATAAAATTTTAAAAAATGGGACCTTACTACAGTAAATTGTGTAGCCAAGTTCTGGCTATATTATTTTTGCCATCATGGGACATTTATTAACAAAGATTGCATTGAGCTTTGATCCCTCTAGTGCCCAGCCTGGTTTATTATGACTCAATTTCTTGACTACAGAGAGATAGAGACCACTACTGAAAGCAGGGGACAGTGGTACACGTAGTCTGGAAAGCCAGGAATTCAATGGATTTAATGCTACTAAAAACTCCAGCTAGCCGGAGAGAGGAGGAATTATGGGTGAGCAGATACATAGAATGGTCCTAGAAGGGGCTTGATTTCTTGTGACACAAGACCTGCAGCTACAGGAGCGAGAGGCCAGGCTCCCCTGGTTGGGTTGAGCCTGGACGACGCAGAGGACATTTACGTGTGTGAGCCTTATCCCTGGAGGCAGATCCTCAGCCTCTGGTCGGCAGAGTGATAATCCAGGGCCACTCTCACCTACACTCTCGCCCACACAGATGCCGCTGAATCTTTGGGCCATTCGGTGGCCAGCCAGACATCTTTAACTGACTGCAGATCCTTCAAGAGCCTGTCCTGGGACATACTATCTCCATGAGCCTCTCCAGGATTGGTGAGTGGGCATAAGCCCGACCTAAGCATTACATTCAGAGACACTGCATGCAGACACCTTTACTCCACCCCTTCTACAGCAGAGGCCTTCCGCTGGGAAACACTTTGCTTATGCTATACCTTTGTTGGTCACCATTACACAGGAACCTCTTTGGGCCCCTTCACAGCTAGCTGAAGATTATGGACACCCTAACGTCAAGGACTCCCTCACAAAGCAATCAGCATGCAATACCTGTTTATCTTACTGGGGAACTCTCATTCAGGTTGTACACTTTGTGTTTTGTTATTTCTTCTTGCCCCTGACATCACTGCTTAAAGGGAGCAGACTGGCAAAAAGTATTTTCTTCCCCCTCTTGTACCTTGGGACATGGGCTTCCCTTGAGATCTGCTGGTTTCTACTACCAGGTTCATTGTTATTGCTATTTCATTGTATATCTCTGTAATTCTGTTTATGCTAAAGTTACAATTTGGTAATACCCACATTCTACATTTTCTTTCCTTTGTTAGCTCAAGAATATCCAGTAAAATATCCAATTGCAATCTCTGATTTTTTTTTTGGTGTCTTTTACATTCACATTCTATCTTTGAATTATGTCAGAACCCAGGGTGTCAGGGGTGTACAGAGGCTTGCAAGATCAGGGCAACCTCTAGGGTCATCTTCCAGAGGTGCCCTTGCAATTGTAATAAACTATCACTTGTTTATGTACAGAGGGCTAAGATGACTTTTAAATAAACCCATTCAAAATAGATAGAAAACAATGTTAAATGTGTATTTGTAAATCCTAAAAATAGCAGACAGCTAAAGGAAGAAGTGACTGACCACCTAAACAAGAAATGTCTAAGCCCCCGTACACACGGTCGGAAATTCCTACCACAAAATCCGTTGGATGTTTTCCGACGGATTTTGTCCGACACTGGTGTTGCATACACACGGTTGGACAATGTTGTCGTAAAATTCGATCATTCTGAACGTGGTGACGTTTGTTGCGTACGACGGAACTACGTAGAGGCTAGTAGCCAATAGCTTTGGTCTTGTAGTTTGATCCAAGCATGCGTGGCACTTTGTCCGTCGGAATTCTCGACACAAAAAAAAAGTCCTATCGGAATTTTTTGTCGGAAAATTTGAGATCCTGCTCTCAAACTTTTTCTGTCGGAAATTCCAACAGAAAAAGTCAGATGGAGCCCACGCACGGGCGGATTTTCCGACAACATGGTCCGATCGGACATTTTCCGTCGGAATTTCTGACTGTGTGTACGGGGCATAAGCTTTTCAGATCTGCATTCATTGGAATATTTTTCTCTTTTTTGGGAAGCAGATTATTAGGTGTAATTACAGTATAAATCTGTAATGACCCTGTTTTTGGAGGTGCCATTATGCCCTAATATTTTCTTTGCATATGGACCATTTGATATAACGATGGTAAACATTACATTGTTTATTGACACGGAACAAGCCTTTAATTCACATAACAGAATCCATAAATGTCCCAACGTCTTATATTTGAATATTTCATTACCATTGAAAAAGCTAAAAAAAGATCGAGAGAGATTACAATTTGGATTATAAGGATATAAATGTACGCTGGAAGAATAATTTTCTGTAAAGAAATATTAGTAAAAGCAATAAAAGGTAAAGCAATTAAAGTCTGTACCAAATAGGAGGCCATATGGTTTGAATACAGAGAGCAGTATAGAAAATATGAACCTTTTTAGTATTTGAGAACCTATAATAATTTGGGGTGAATTTTACTGAATCAGATCTATATGCTTTAAAGTGATGTTTAACTCTTTCACTATTATTAAAACGTATTTGTTTTACGAATAAACATTTAATACAATATTCACTTAAGTTGTTACAGAGCATCTCTAAAAAGAGAACACAACATAGCATTATTGTTTTCACACCGCCCCAGTGCGACAGGGGTCTAAATGATAAGAGAACTTTCATAATGAAAATATAAATGCTTTATGCTTGGATGATGCAGTGGCAACATCCCCAAAATTATCATGACTGTAGGGACCTTCTTTAAACTTTATCTAAAGCCATCATTTTATTTATCGTAAAAATGAGAGTCAAAGGTATAATAAAACACAGAATTATAGTTTATATCAAACAGAAGAACCCTCTTTTAAACTATTTAAATTTTTTTTGGTGATAACAATGTATATACTGTAACTATTTTTATTTAGGGGAATTTTTGTCATATGTTCATGTTCTGATCCCAATGGGTCACAATGATTTCCAAATGGGGAAGTCACCAAAGGCCATTCTTCATATTTCTTCAGTGGCCAGCAAGTAGAATATGTTTATTATCATTAAAAATAAATAATACTTGAATAGTACATAAGGCTTGTAAGCTCTGCTGTCCTAGATATGTAGCTGATTTGAGCTGGAAATCAGATCAAAGGGCTCATCCTGCCTATCTCTAATGAACACCACTGGACAATCTACAGCTTTTATAAGATGCTCCCCAATGAAGAAGCTACTCTTATATCGTGTCATTTTATAGATTAGCCATTGTCCCTATAAAATACATGCAGCATATTTCAGCCTATTGTCATTCTGTCTTTGTAGTCGGTCCTCTAACAACAGCTCTCTGTATCTGTTAGTAATAAGTGTCTGAGTTTGATGGTGACTGACATATAGGATTCTGCAGATTAAGGGTTGAAAAGATGATGGGAGTCAGCAGGTAACTCTCTTGGGATGCAGTTTAGCACTGCAGTATAACACAGCCTGACAGGGATTCATGATAGTTTTCAGAGAAAAGTTATCTGTCAGTGTTTTTCAGTGATTTCTGTCTGGAGAAAGTGCAGTAATGCGCAAAAAGAAAACGTAATGCCAATATCCCCTTTGTGCAGTCTTTATCAAATGTATTAGATCTAGGGAATTTTAAAATATATTACTGTATTGTTACTTTATTTTTATAGGCATTTATATCCGATTCTATTAGTGCCTCTGTGAGATATATTACATTGGCATAGAAAAGCAATATTTTATAAAGCATCTGTATTCTCATGTTAAAGCTGCAGATGGATGAAGCTGAATGTTGCTTATTTGCAGAGGCAATGCCTTGACTTACGATTTCACAGGAGTATCATGAGTTGGCATTGGGTTTTTCTCTGACTTTGAAATATAAAAGCTAGCTCTACACAAAACTCATGGTAGGCTACAGAGGGATGAATCTCCATCAAATCTTATTTATTTCATATATGAAGAAACCTATTTGGGAAAGTCTGAGATCTTCATTAAGCATTGAAATGGCAGTGGGACTTCAACTTGGGAACTAACTAGAGATCACAAGATAATTACATTCAGCATTAATCATAGGTAAAGGAGGCATGAGGGAAATACAAAAACACTCAAGGGGCTGCTGATGTGGACACTGTGATGTAAGAGGCTGCTGATGGGGACACTCTGATGTAGGGGGGGCTGCTGATGGGGACACTCTGTTGTAAGGGGGCGCTGATGGGGACACTCTCATGTAAGGGGGTGCTGATGGGGACACTCTCATGTGAAGGGAGTGCTGATGGGGACATTCAAAATTAAAGTGGGCTGGTCTGGATGAAGTCCAGGGCCAAATTTTTGTCCCAGTCCAACCCTGGCTCCATACTATAATATATTAAATGGGACCAAATCCTAGAAACATTTAACATGGAGGAAAAATGGGAGTGCTTTAGGAACATATTAAATAAAGGATATCACTGAGGGCAATTCCAATTGGCAATAAATATAAAAGAACAAAGGTTAAACCTGGGTGGCTAAACCTGGGTGGCTAATCTGGGGGTCCTAGTAGAAGACAGACTGAGCAATAGCATGCAATGTCAAGCTGCAGCAAGCAAAGCCAGCAGACTATTAGCATGCATTAACAAGGGAATTTACTCCAGAGATAAAACGATAATCCTGACACTTTATAAGACTCTGGTTTTGCCACATCTGGAGTATTCCATCCAGTTCTTTTCACCAATGCTCAGGAAGGATGTGCTGGAAGTGGAGAGTGCAGAGAAGGGCAACAAAATTAATAAGGGGACTGGGGTATCTCAATTATGAGGAACGACTACAAGCACTAAACGTATTCCCCCTGGAGAAGAGATGCTTAAAAGGAGATATGATAGCGGTATACAAATATCTCAATGGTGATCACAGAGTATGTAGGAAACTATTCAGTCTCAGGGAGTGTAAGAAGACATGGGCCACACAATGCGATGGGGGTGAAGCAGTTTAAATTTAAGCTGTGTAGGGGGTTTTTCACTGTCAGGGCGAGAAGGATGTGGAACTCACATTCAGGGGTGTCAACTGGAAGTATTGATAGTTTTAAAAGACTCTTGGACGTGCATCTTAGCAAACACAATAATTAGGGATATGGGAAATGATTATCGACACAAACACACACACGTTGAACTGGATGTACTGAGGTCTTTATTCAACCTTACCAACTATGTAACTATGTAAAGTGTAACTTATGTTCTGAGCTCACTGACTTCAGACTCTCCCTCCTGGGCCCAGGCTCTCACTCGGTCCAGGATCTTTCTTCCAGAATCCAGCAGGGCCTCCAGACTTTCCTTCTGTAGTCCAGGGCCTCCAGTCACCCTATTTTGTAGGCCAGGCCCTCAATGAACCATCATTTGTAGTCCAGGGCCCCCAGTCACCCCCTTTGCTAGTTCATGGCCTTCAGGCACTCTTTCCTAATCCAGGGCCTCTGTTCCACACTTCACTTCTCCTAGTCAAAGAACTCCTACACACAACCCCTCTTCTAGTCGGGGGCCTTCAGGCATCCCCTTTCTAGTCCAGGGTCTTGGCTACACACACCTGCTCTCCTAGTCCAGAGTCCCTTCCACACAACCCTACTGCCTATTCCAGGGACTCCGCTCGACACCCTCTTCTAGTCTAGGGCCTCCTCCACAGACACCTCACCTAGTCCAGGGCCTCCACTCAATGCACCTATTTCCTAGTCAAGGGCCTCCTCCACACATCCCGCTCCTAGTCCAGGGCCTCCGCTTTACCCGTGCCTTTTTTAGTCTAGGGCCTCTGCTCCATGCACCTTACTCCTAGTCCAGGGCCTCTGCTCCTCACACCCTACTCTTAATCCAGGTCCTTCACTCCATGCACCCCTGCTCTAATCCAGGGACTCTGCTCCATGTGCCCCTTTCCTTGTTCAGTGTCTCCACTCCATGAACTCCTCTCCTAGTCCAGGGAATCCACTACATGCACCCCTCTCCTAGTCTACAGATTCCTCCACACAACTCCCCCTTTCCTTCTTCTTTGTAAAATACGGTAATATGTACAGAATAATATTTTACCCCTTACTGCTGGTCAGTGTGAGAAAATATGCCCCAAAGTGGGTGTGAGAAAACTGAGTGAAAGATTCCCTCACCTCCATACTAAAATAGTTAGCCCATCTTTTCCTCCCCACTTAAAGGACAAAAGGACCTTCAGTACCCAGGTGTCTGTATGGCTGCACAGCGTGGATAATAAAACAACTAGGAAATCCCAAAGAAATGCAAAAGAAACTGACATTACGCACATTTTACAAACATTATACATTTTATTTATGACTTTTGTCTGAATAATGAGACATTTAAATGCCAATTTTTTATACATAGCCCCCTTTGTATTACTCAACCTCACAGGATTAAAAATAGATCTCCTGTTCTGCCAGACAAGCTTTGTTGTGTGTCAGAGCTGTGTAAATCTCAGGACTAGGTGGACAGAAAGATAATTTTGTTGGCAGGTAATACAGCTTCCTTATATATATTTCATTTATGTGTTTATCTGTCTGAAACTCAGCTTTAAATTCACAGAAAAAGATGGATGATAGTTTTTGGTCAATTATTTGCAAGTTTTTAAATTGATGTATATCTTGGTGACACAGAGAACTGTGGGTTTTCTAAAGAGAGGGCACAGCAGTAGCTTTTTCACCTTTAGATTATCGTTGTTAGTCTCACCACAAGACATGCCCATGTGAAAAGAGCAGGCAGGGGTATGACTCACTACTCTGACTCATTCAGTTGTGTGTTGAGAGTGAACAAAAAAAAAAAAATGGATAGAATAGGAAAGGGTTAGAATCTCACTCAGGTTCATTGTTGTATTGTACTGTCTACTGCAGAGATATGCACTTGCTTCCTGTCTTGATTAACATTCCTAACCCAAGCTAAAAAGGTTTTGGCTGGCTATACACTTTTTAAAAAAAATTGTTTGAATATCTCCTGCCAGGGCATTGTGTTCTTACAGTGAGACCCACCACTCTCAGAACACACTGATCAGCAGCTGTAACTTTTCCAGCATGTCCCTTTGACAGATTGTCCATGCTAAATCGGACGAATTTCCATCTTTGTATGCCCATCTTAGAAGTCAAAACATAACCCAAGTGGGCTCCTCGCTTCTAGCTATCATAAATACTTTACAAATTTCAGATATACAGTGACAAGAAAATGTATGCAAATCTCTTGCAATAAACAGATTTGTCTGCAGTAATTTGCCATAAAATGTGATCGTATCTTCATCTAAGTCACAACAACAAACACAATGTGCTTAAAATGATAACACACAAACATATCTAATTTCTTGTGTCTTTATCGAACAAACCCATTAAACATTCACAGTGCTGGAGGAAAAAAATATCTGAAACCATAGACTAATTACTTCAACAAGAGCTAATCAGAGTCAGTAGTTTGCACACCTGGAGCCCAATTAATGAAATATGTTTGAAGGTGTGGTTTATAGCTACTTTGATTGATAAAAGACACTCAAACATTTTAAGACTGCTGTTCATAAAAAGCATTAGCTGATGTGAACCAGCCTCGCAAATGCAAAATCTCTGAAGACATATGATCAAGAGTCGTTGATCTGCATAAGGCTGGAAAGGGATATTAAGCAATCTCAAAGCATTTAAGCATCCATCAGTTAGACAAATTGTCTATAAATGGAGACAGTTTAGTGCAGTGGCTACTCTTCACAGAAGTTGGCGCCTATCCAAGATGACTTGCAAGGCAAAATGCAGAAGCCTCAATGGAGTAACAGCTAAAGGCTTCAAGATGTCCCTGGAACTGCCAAACATCCCTGTTCATAAATATGGCATACATAAGTCTTTGAACAGGCAGGGTATCTATGGCAAACCACGAGGAAGCTACTGTTATAAAAAAAAAACACTGCTGCGTGCCCGAAGTTTGCCAATATATACCTTGGCAAAACACATAGCTACAGGGAAAATGTTTTGTGGACTGATGAAACAAAAGTTGAATTGTTTAAGAGGAATACTAAGCACTATGTATGGCACAAAAAGGTCACAGCTTACCAGCATCAAAACATCATCCCAACATGAAGCATGGTGGGAGGAACATCAGTGAAGGTCTTTCACTGCCTCAGGGCCTGGACCACTTGCCATCATCGAGGGAAAAAGGAATTCCTAAGTTACTAAAATATCCTACTAGATAATGTCAAGGTGGCCATCCACCAGCTGAAGCTTAGTCAAAGTTGTTTGATGCAGCAGGACAATGACCCTAAGCATCAAAGTAAATTCACCTCAGACTGGCTTTGGAAAAATAAAATGGACCTTTTGGAGGGGCCCAGTCAGAGCTCAGACTTTAACCTCATAGAGAAACTGTGGAATGACCTCAAGAGAGCCATTCACACCAGACATCCTACAAATGTTTCTGAACTGAAGAAGTTTTGTAAAGATGAATGGTCAAAAATTCCTCCTGGATGTTGTGTAGGTCTGTTCCAGAGCTACTGAGAGTGCTTGCTCGAAGTCATTGCTGCCAAATGAGGTTTAACCAGCTAACTTCAAGGGCTCACTTACCTTCTCCTCCAGGACCTCCTTCTCCTCCAGGACTTTGTTTTGCCAAAAAAATTGGCAAATTCTGTATAATAATTACAATAAAGGAAGAGCTCTTTGATGCACATTTTGCATTCATAGCTATTTACAATTTTAAAGATACTTTCATTAAAAAAATGCCTAAATTTCTTTGTAACATGTCAGTCCTTGCTTTATAGCTCTTGGCTGATAAAGCTGCACAGACCCCCTCTTTTATCAAAAAGGAAATAAGAACTATGTGTTAACTCAAAGCAAACAAGAACTACCTTGGAAAACGATAGCTGGGGAATGAAAGTTTGAGTCAAATTCACATTTTTTTAGCTAAGACTGACAGTTATTATATTAGACCTTATTGACGAAACATTGTGTGAAGTCTGGACTTGTTTTTTTTACCAGAGTGCCAGCACTAAGGTTATTTATTGATTTCTACAGGTATACAAGGCTCAAGGTCCCTCTTAATAATTTGTCTTTCATAAAAAGTTTGGATTACATAGACATCATCTTCAATGTAGCCTTGTTATTGATTGTTAAACTCATTGCAGGACATTCCCTTCTGTTGAGGTGTATATTTATATCTTTATGCATTAGTAGACAGTGTTAAAAGCAAAAGTGTCCCCAGACATGGAGGAGCATTGGCCATGTTTTTGGAAGCCAAGTGTTGGAGGGACTCACCCTCTCGCAATGGGAGAGTGAAGGCAAGAGTTAAGTCTGGTGCACTATAGGGGAGAACACACTTGTGAGGAAAGATGAGCAGGCAGGTTGTGCCTACTGTAACCAGGGTCTGCTGTTCCCTGAGTGTCAACTTAAGGATACAGGGACTCCTGCTGTGATGCTATTGTGACATCCACTGTGCCCTGTTATTCAAGGTGGCTGCATCACTGAACTTGTGGAAAGTCAAAGGCGCTATAATTCCTAGCATGACCATAACTGCATGGCTGTGTCTGGAAGGGTCATGACTGCCCAATCCTGAGGACAAGGACTGAGACACTACTATTCATGACTACTCCTGAGGACAGAGACTGAGCTTGCTGCTTGTGAGTATTTGTACATTATGCAGCATTCCCAGACACAATATAACTGCAAGAGACTGCCAAAGTCTGGAGGATCGCATTACTTCTTGATTCCTTGTACTTTCAATGAGCAATCCAACATAAGATTCAAGGCCTTAAAGCCCTGTTTCCATATTTGAACAATGTTAGAAATCAACTGAAACTAGACTTCTTTGTTGGGATCTTTACTGATATTTGAGAGTGAATCACTGCACATTGCATGCAGCTAGGGAAGAAGGTGGGGGCTTGTTTGAAATCTCTTTCACAGCTTGTTAAGAATATGTAAATACCCTAAAGTGGTTCTAATGTCTAAAACCAGTTGCAAAGCCACGCTGTGTATATCTATGGCTAAACACAGCCTGGCTTGGGAGCATGCCAGCACAGGTGCTCCATAGCACACAGCTTGCTATGGGTGCACTCATAGGAAGAATAAGTGAAGAGCACTGAGCAGTCAAGTAAAAACTCTTTTTTATTTTAATTAAAAAAGGTTTTAATATCACTTTAATATCTACAATGTAAACTAAGGTGCAATTTATGTCCCAGGAGGTGGCAATCAATTTCCAGCTTTGCTATTATTTTTCTCCAACACAATTTGGATAAAAATAGGCATGTTTTGACAACATATTTAAAAAAATCAGCATATTAAAATCTGTACATATTTAGGCAAAAAAAAGAGGTTTGTTTAGGCACATTGGGGTTGATTTACCAAAGACGAATAGGCTTTTCACACATCAAGGGAATTTTTCTTAGCTTAGCAAATGTGATGAAAATTCACTTTGCAAAGACGACCCAGGCAAGTGCAAGGGAAAAAAAAAAAAAACTTTTTTGCTGGCATATGATTAGATGATAAAAGTCAGCAGAGCTTTGTCTCATTCAATAAGCTAAAGGAAAATTTCCTTGCAAAATGAAGATTCTCCTATAGAGTGAACAGCCTATTTCTCTTTAGTAAATCAACCCATCATGTTGCTGTTTTGAGTCCATAGTTGGCAGTTTATTATTACAATTAGGGATCGCTTTAAAAAAGAAAAAAAAAAAACATTAATTGAACGAATGTCAGAAGCATTCGTTCAACAATTGTTTTATAAATAGACTCCTAAGTGTGCAAATAAATTGTCAGCTTTGAGCTTAGAACAGCAGGGATGTTTTACTAAAGACATATATCAGCACACATTTCTTTTCCATTGATCAGTACCATGGCTGCAAAGTACCATTTAGTGCTTTTCTCATTTATATAACACACTTATTGCTAATAATTGGGGCTATTTTACACAGCAGATTACAAAAGACCATCAGTTAGCCATCATGTTTTTGAGACTGAAGTGTTTTATGCACTAATATTCTTTCAATGGTCATATCTGTGCTGCCAGCCTGTGCTGTGGTCTTATGGGTAAACCTCATGAAATTCTTTATGGATTACAAAAAAAAATTAAATCCCTGGATACTAAGAGAATAAAGCCCTCAAAGCTGTCTACAGTCTGTTGATATTGGATCTTTACTTTTTTTTTAATCCAGATGTATATTTTTCTGAAAATGCTGTAGGGGTTTATATGTACGGGAATCTTATACTTTGGTGGGTGCATGTTAAAAGCAAGCAGATGAAAAGAAAATATGCTGAAAACATTTAAAGGAGAACTCAATGAAGTGCAGATTGCAAACGGCCCTCATCTCTATACACACATTCCACAAATATATTGCTTTAGTTTCAGCAGCTTCAGATCTGCTAGTTTTCTAAATGTGTCTATTGCCCATTCAGGTAATAATTGATGGAGATATGGGTTTTGATGCTATAACTGTAACTGAGCCATGCTCTAGTGCTAACTAGGGGTGAGCCCGATATTCGCCTGTTCGCAGAACAGTGAACATTATGCCGTGTTCGTGGCAAATTCGAAAGCCGCAGAACACCGTTAAAGTCTGTGGGACACTAACATGAAAAAACAAAAGTGCTAATTTGAAAGGCTTATATGCAAGTTATTTCCATACAAAGTGTATGGGGACCCGAGTCCTGCCCCAGGGGACATGTATCAATGAAAAAAAAAAAAGTTTTAAAAACTGAAATTTTTTCAGGAGCAGTGATTTTAATATTGTGCCTGGGGGTGTCCTTAGTATGCCTGTAAAGAAAGAGCATGCCCCCCCCCCCCCCAGTTCATTACCAGGCCCTTTGGGTTTGGTATTAATATTAAGGGGAACTCTGCCTCCCCCAAAAAATGTGCGGCTGTCACCATGAGGAGGCTTCAGTCCCATGGAGGCGGAGTTGTTACGTTTATTTTAAGTTTTTTTCTCGGGTCATCGGACGCTGTGATCGAAGATGAATGGACATCACGGGACAGCTAATACAAAACCAATGGGTTCATGTGAGTTAAGGAGAAGTACAGTCAAAGCTTGTTTGCTGTACTTCTCTTGTGGATCACAAGAGTGCAGTTCGTTCTGTACTCCTGTGACCCATTTTTTCACAGAGCCGATCCAGCCTCAGTCAATATTGCGACAATGAAGTCAGGATCCACCCGTGGGGATGGGGATTCGGCGTGGGGATTCCCTTTAAATCACTGATCGGCTTTCCCGATGACAGGGAACAGCCAATCAGTGGCAGGCAGTGTAGGAAGCACGGGGAGTGGTTTGTTTACACAGACCTCTCCCTGTTCTTCAGCTCTGTGACCCGATCGCGGGACACCAGTGGCGATCGGGTCCGCTGGTCCTGCGGCCACGGTCACGGAGCTTAGGATCGGGTCGCGAGTGCGCCGTCTGCGGTGTGCGCGTGACCCACGGCTGTGCAATTAAAGGGCCACGTACAGGTTGGTTTTGCCCAAATTTAGGCCAAAATTTAATCTGCTACCTGTCTTTGATAAAATATCCCAATAAGTGTATATTAATTGGTTTGTGTAAAAGGTATAGCATCTACAAAATTTGGTATATATATTTGAAAATAGATCAATTCTGATGTACCTATGGCCCATATAATTTCTTGAGGCCTTAAAATGCTGGACAGTACAAGTTGCCCCCAAATTGAAATTTACATTTAGTAAGAGGTAAAAACGCATAGCAATGAGATCATTTCTACAAGACTGCAGTGCACAGAACAAATGTAAAGATGACTTGCATTTGTAGACCATTACTATTTAGCATGCATGATACTGCTGCTTGGTAAAAGTAGCTTTATTACTTATGCCTCGTACACACGAGCAGACTTTCCCGTGGGAATGTTCGCCGGACTGAAGTCCGCCAGACAATCCGCCCGTGTGTGGGCACCAGCGGACTTTTTGCCGCCAAAAGTCCGGCGGACTAGGTTTTAAGTTTTGTTTTAAAATTGTCCGCTGGACTCAGCAGTCCGGCGGACAATCCCGCGGTCTGTATGCTAGTCTGCCGGACTTTTGGAAATGAACGGACTTGCCGATCATCGGAAAGTCCGTTCATTTCTGCCGGATCCTCCGGGACTGTGACATCATAGGGGGGCGGGGTCACCATGTGACATGAGCATGTGACCCCGCCTCCTTGTCCCTATATAAGTCACAACACAGCGCGGCTCTGCCATTCCGGCCAGAGAGAGAGACGAGTCAACATCGGAAGGAGAAGAAGAAGAAGAAGGTGCAGAAAGCTACGACAACGGCAAGAACAGAAGAGCCCCCGGTAGACCCCCGAAGACCCCCGAAGGCGGATCGAGACCCCCAGACGACGGCGGCGATGACGAAGAAGGAAGCTGGGCTCCTCCGCTCGGTAAAAGAGCTAGGTAAAATAGCGGAGGAGTCCGGCGAGAAGACCCCCAAAGACGGAAGAAGACCCCCGGAGCAGTGCAATAAAATATTTTTAAAAAATTGTGTTTTTTTTTATTTATTTACACTTTACACCTTAGGTGAATGGGTAGGGGTACATCGTACCCCATACTCAGTCACATAGGGTGGGGGACCGGGATCTGGGGGCCCCATTATTAAAGGGGGCTCCTGGATTCCGATAAGCCCCCCGCCCGCAGACCCCGACAACCAACGGCCAGGGTTGTCGGGAAGAGGCCCTTGTCCTCATCAACAGGGGGACAAGGTGCTTTGGGGTGGGGGGGCGCACGGCCCCCCTTTCCCCAGGGCATTCCCCATGTTGAGGGCACGTGGCCTGGTACGGCTCAGGAGGGGGGGGCACTCGCTCGTCCCCACCCCTTCCTGGCCGGCCGGGCTGCGTGCTCGGATAAGGGTCTGAGATGGATTTGGTGGGGACCCCCACGTCGTTTTTTTTTTTCGGCGTGGGGATTCCCTTTAACTCCATGCCAGGTGACGGGGCTAGCGCGGCGGCATTCACTGCCTTCGCTAGTCCCGTCTACCTGCAGTTACGTTCTAAATGAACGGACTTTGCTCCGTGTGTGGGCACGGATTGTCTGCCGGAGAAGTCCGGGCGTGTGTGGGCAAGTCCACACACTCGGAAAGTCCGGCGAAGCCCCGCTGGAAGGTCCGGCGGTTTGTCCGCTGGACTAGGTCCGCGGACAATCCCGCTGGAAAGTCCGATCGTGTGTACGAGGCATTACAGTACTCACTATAGTTCACTTGCAACTAAAGCTAAGAACACTGCTCAGGCAGATCTGACTGATGATTTGCCAAACCTATTTTTCTTTTTTTTCTAATTATCAATTTCAGCCCTGGAAGATTTGGCTGCTCAATGACCAGAGCACTTTTTGCGATTCGGCATTTTGTCACTTTAACTGACAATTGGTCATGCGACACTGTACCAAAACAAAATTTACGTCCTTTTTTTCCCACAAATAGAGCTTTCTTTCGGTGGTATTTGATCACCTCTGCGGTTTTTATTTTTTTGCGCTATAAACAAAAAATGAGCGTTAATTTCGGAAAAAAAAACACAATATTTTGTACTTTTTGCTATAATAAATTTACCCCCGATTTTTTTAAAGAAAAGGCTACCTTTTTCCTCAGTTTAGGCCGATATGCATTCTTCTACATATTTTTGGTAATAAAAATCGCAATAAGTGTATATTGATTGGTTTGCGCACACTCCTGCTATCCCGCTTAAAGGAGCCGACGTACAGCTACCACGGTTCGTGGGATTGTGCCGACCTGCCGCAGTATAATGATGGTGGCTGGTCGGCAAGTGGTTTAAAAAAGTGTGGGCTCCATGGCATATTGATATTAGCAAACCTGTAGACCCCATTCACACCTGAGGATTTTGTAGCTTAAAGCTCAAGGCTCCAAGACGCTCAACAAGCAAAACCCAAATTATTTCAATGGCCCCTGTTCTCATTTGAGAATTTGTCCCCTGTAGCAAAACCTTGACTCAGAAAAGTACTTCAGCAGTACTTCAGCTTCTTTTCAGGCAAATTAGCATTTTTGGCCCTATAGACTTCAATGAAAATGCCTGAAAGTGCACAAGATAAATGTTTTATCTCACATTTTCAAGCCAATCAGCAGCTCTCAACCCCTAATCTCCTCCAGCTAGTGCTTTCTGTTGGCTAAAAAAACAAACACCTGAAGCGTGAATATACATGTAAAATGTTTGTAATATACTTCTAAAACGCTTGTATACGTCTGCAAAATGCTCAAATTAAAATGCCTGAAAATTGCTCTGCCCAGGTGTGAATACAGCCTTAAAGCGGAACTTCATCCAAAAGGAGAAGTTAATGCTTTTTTCGTCTCCTACTTCCCTCTTCTAACACTTTTGACAGATACCTGTTCCCACTTCCTTTTCAGATCACCTATTCAATCCGAACAGAAGTTTGGCCCCCTATTTACATGCAGGCCTCTGGGACACACCACAGGTCTCAGAAGGCTGCAGGGCCATCCACAGCACAGCTCGCACATGCACAGTGGGAAACCAGGTGTGAATCCATAAAGAGCCACAGCAGGCTTTCAAACATGCCTGTGCCAGGGACCCAAAACTGAAACAGAGCTGGCCCAGGTGAGGACCCCTGGAAAGGTGTCCTTTTATTAAAGGTCAGCCGCTACAGTATTTGTAGCTGCTAACTTACAGTGGTGTGAAAAAGTGTTTGCCCCCTTCCTCATTTCCTGTTCCTTTGCATGTTTGTCACACTCAAGGCATCACTTAAATAGGAGCTGCTTGACACAGTAAGGTCACCAGAAGATCCTTAAAAGCTACACATCATGCCGAGACCCAAAGAAATTCAGGAACAATTGAGAAAGAAAGTAATTGAGATCTATCAGTCTGGAAAGGGTTATAAAGCCATTTCCAAAGCTTTGGGAATCCAGCGAACCACAGTGAGAGCCATTATCCACAAATGGCGAAGACATGGAACAGTGGTGAACCTTCCCAGGAGTGGCCGGCCGCCCAAAATTACCCCAAGAGCGCAGCGACGACTCATCCAAGAGGTCACAAAAGACCCCACAACAACGTCCAAGGAACTGCAGGCCTCACTTGCCTCAGTTAAGGTCAGCGTTCATGCCTCCACCATCAGGAAAAGACTGGGCAAAAATGGCCTGCATGGCAGAGTTCCAAGGAGAAAACCACTGCTGAGCAAAAAGAATATCAAAGCTCATCTCAATTTCTCCACAACACATCTTGATGATCCCCAAGACTTTTGGGACAACATTCTGTGGACCGATGAGACAAAAGTGGAACTCTTTGGAAGGTGTGTGTCCAAGTATATCTGGCGTAGAAGGAACACTGCATTTCAGAAAAAGAACATTATACCAACAGTAAAATATGGTGGTGGTAGTGTGATGGTCTGGGGCTGTTTTGCTGCTTCAGGACCTGGAAGACTTGCCGTGATAAAAGGAACTATGAATTCTGCTGTCTACCAAGAGATCCTGAAGGAGAATGTCCGACCATCTGTTCGTGTACTCAAGCTGAAACGAACTTGGGTTCTCCAGCAGGACAATGATCCTAAACACACCAGCAAGTCCACCACCGAATGGCTGAAGAAAAACAAAATGAAGACTTTGGAGTGGCCTAGCCAAAGTCCTGACCTGAATCCTATTGAGATGTTGTGGTATGACCTTAAAAAGGCCGTTCATGCTCGAAAACCCTCTAATGTAACTG